>CM043699.1:95704535-95874535 GCA_023935145.1 Bretschneidera sinensis
AGCATATTGACTGTTGCTCATATGCTCGGACCGAAGTCTTTGAGGCCGAGCACACTGAGTGCTCATCAAAACACTCGACCCAATATCTCTTAGGCCAAAGCCCTACTATACCTCAAAGCACATAAATGTAGTTAAGGAAGTGGGGGGCCTCTGATACAGCCAATAAAATCACCCACCAGTAAAAGTGATGACACGTGGAGGCTGAACAACATATGGCGGCGCCCAGAAGGTACCTCTAGTAACCTGTCGTAGTAACCTGTCAACACGTAGGAGAACTCCCTTCCAGTAACCAAACGATATGTGGAATGAGTAGTTAATGCAACCGTCGTCACTTGCAAACTCCTATATAGAAGTGTAAGCATGATTATGGGGAGTAAGCCACCTCTGAACACGTGACAGAGACCCTCCGACAGGGAAACGAGATCCTAGGGGTCACGCCATTCCGGCCACGTGACTGGCCTGCTTCAAGGATGCTATAAAAAGCCCAAGGTGCGTGATATTTAGATATCATCTCCAATCTCAAACATATTACTGAAACACTTGCACATCCACTCAATTTTCCTAGTATTTTGTTCTAACAAAGGCAGCAGAGAGTCTTCGGAGATACCACCCCCTTTCCCCTCCGGTGACTCTTTAGTTTATCTCTTGTCATTTGTGCAGGGCGTCTGACGTGGAACCTCTAGCTCAACAGTGGCTTTCCGCCATCAACAATACTAAAAACAAATATGGTCCTAACAATTTTTGCTCTGATAATATCGTTACCCAACAATAAAATGTAAAATACACAAGAGAGAAACTAGAATAAACCAATTATTACAATAACAAAAAAAAAGTAATTAAAACACAAACCTTCAGAGAAATTCATTGGAATGTGATCGTCTTCTTCGATACAAGTAATTTTACCATAATAAATCTTCAAGAAGTATTCTTCAAGCTTATTGTTAGTTATGACTACTCAGCTAGCCTGAAGATCTTATCCTAAAATTAAAAGGATAAGGGTTCATCTCCTTATCTGTTGGGGAAACTTAGCTAGAATACTTATCCTGAAATGAAAGAGATAAGGTCATATCTGATCATCAGTTAAAGATGATCACGAATTGTGGATGGATTAACATTAACCAAGATTTTATTTTTAAATGAGGTGGTTATCAGGGGGTAAAGATGAGGTTGGAAGCCTCTATAAATAATGGGTTCTTCCCAGTGTTGAACACATTGAACCAAGCGATATGCAGTCATCATCAGAGCCCTTTATTTTCTTTAAAATTCTTCTTTTTATTCTTTCATCCTACTATCAAAATCGTCTTGTTTCAAAAAAGAAATCCAAGCATATAAATCAAACACTTGTATCAGAATAAGAAATCACAACAAAAACTTTTTTTTTCAATTTTTTTTCCCACCCGACTTATATGCCTGCCCAGGTGCTTAAGAAGTCACCAGAAACCTACCTAACTGCCTTAAAAAGTCACTAGATGCCTACCTAAGTGCTTGCCAGAGACACCAAACTCCTATCCAAGTGCCAGCAGCCTACCAGACGACCACTCAATCGCTTAGAAACTCACAGATGTTCAACCAGTCACCTAACAACCACCATACACCTAGCCAGTCACCTAGAAGTCCACTGGATGCCCAATCAGTCACCTAGAAGCCTACCATATGTCCAGTTAGTTGCATAGTAGCCCCCCAGGCGATTGACCAACCGACTACCTAGGCGATTGACTAACCAACCACTCAGCTGACTATCATTTTGTTCGGACATACCTTTTTTTTCTGCTCCAAAACAAGCCAGATTACATTTATGCTTTTAAATTCAAGCAATTAAGTTACTCATTTTTATCAAAATTTTACATCTTTCCAAAAAAATTCTTTTCAGCACAGTCTTTCAAAATGGCTAGCAAATTGATTTCTTTCAAACTATCAAAGATTGAACGTCTTAATGGTGCCAACAATGATATTTGGAATAGAGATATGGCTTGATCCATGACAAAATCGATTATATAATCAACAACATTGCTCCAACCTTTGCTAAGAATCCTATTGATGCTCAGAAAAGAGAGTTCGAGTAGTGGTAAATGACTGACAATAAGGCAAAAAGTCTTATGTTGATGTTCATGAAGGAAAATTTGATAAAAGTTTTTCAAAACTATAAAACAGCTAAAGATTTGTGGATTGCCATCAAGGAAAAGTATGGCATTACTTCTAAGGTGAACATGCAACTTTTTCTTCATAACTACAATACTTAATAGGATGAAAGAGAATGAAAGTGTGATGGAGCACTGTAATAAAATGTTTGTCATGGCCAAGGACCTAGAAATTTATAGAACTCATATTCTAGAGAAAATATAGATGACAACTACTCTAAATAGTTCGCCTCCTTCATTGGACTCTACTGCCACTACTCTGAGACTTAGTGGTACCATTAAGAATGTGAGTGATTTTCCATCCAGGTTGGCAATCGAGAAATATTTTATAGTTGGGAGAAAATGATCTGAACTGAAACTTGTGTAGTGAGAAGAGTTGTATCTAGCCTAGGCCAAACCAAGAAATCATAATTGTCAGCTCGAAAACCTTTTTTTCAAAGATTCACGGCCACAACACCACAACAACAAGAAACCGATCATGCCTCAGTGTACTTGTTATAAATACAGTAAATATGAACATTTCAAGTCCAATTTGTCATAAAATAAGCAAAGAAATAAGGGCAATTCAAGATGCTTGGAACAAGGAGGATCCAAGAAAATCGAGTTTGTTGGAGTGATCGAGTGCAATGCTATGGCCACGAATATAGATGGATGGTGGATTGACTCTGGTGTAACCTGCCACATTGCCATGATAAATGAGGGGTTGTTTGACTACAAAGAGCTGTCTAAAAGGGAATAGAGGATCTTCTTGGGTAACAATACCTACCTGGATGAGTAAGGTATTGGATCTAGCTGGTTGGATCTTAGGGATCGTATCTTAGTCCTCAAAGATGTGATCTATGCACCCGGGATATGGTGTAATCTAGTTTCTATTCCTGCATTGATGAAGAAAGGGCTAGAGGTTAGGTTATACAATAAAAGAGTATCTTTTATATATAACTATTCCAAGTTTACTTATGTATATCATATAATTTTTAAATCAAAAGCATTTGAGTGTTTTAAGAGATATAAGACAAAAGTAGAACATCAACTTGGAAGGAACAATAATGTGTTAAGGATTTATAGGGGAGGGGAATACATTTCATGTAATTTTAAATTTTTTTGCATACAATTCATGTGATTTATAGTTATATACTTTTATATATAACTATTCCAAGTTTACTTACGTATATCTTATATTTTTCAAATCAGAAGCATTTGAGTGTTTTAAGAGATATAAGACAAAAGTAGAAAATCAACTTGGAAGGAACAATAATGTGTTAAGGATTTATAGGGGAGAGGAATACAATTCATGTGATTTTAAATTTTTTTGCATAGAACATGGATTTATAAGGCATACCACTATGTCTTATACATCACAACAGAATGGTGTGGCAGAAAAAAAAAAAATTGAACATTATTGAATGTTGTAAGATGCATGTTGTCGCACTCAAATCTCTCTAAAAGATTTTGGAGAGAGGTTGATTACAGAAAACTATACAGTGAATCGTATTCCCACTAAATTTGTTAAGTCAACACCTTATAAGATACAAAATGGTCATAAACTTGACTTAAGTCATATAAAGAAATGGTGTTGTATAGTGCATGTTTTGATTTCATCTTAGTTGAGAGATAAACTAGATTTCAAAACATTGAAATGTGTTTTCATAGGCTATTCTGAATGGTCAAAAGACTATAGGTTTTATCATAAAGAAAAATGGGTAATTGAAAGTAGAAATACTACTTTTCTAGAAAATATAGATGAAGAAGAACAAGTTCAGAAAGATAATGAACCTTTATTCATAATAGATGATGACTATTACGATGATGTTCCTGAAAATAACCTAGAACCAAATCCATTTATGGATGATATACCAACACTTATAGTAGAATCTTTAATAGAGACACTATTTCCTCAACTTGCTCAACTTATAATTGGCAACAAAAAATCAAAAACACCTCTCTCTTGGATGAACGATTATCACCTATATTCGTGTGAGCCATCATATTTTTCTGTGAACACAGACACTGACGAATGCGTAGATCCCATTATTTTTGTGGAAGCAATGAAATCATAAGAATATAATCTATGGCTAGATGCCATGAAAGATGAAATTGATTAAACTGAAAGAAATTGAGACTAGGAACTATGTGATTTGTCTCAGAATAGAAAGTCCATAGGTTGTAAATAGGTACCTAAAATGAAATTTTGTACTAATGGGTCCATTGACAAATTCAAGGCCTGGTTGGTTGCCAAAGGTTTTACTCAAAAGCCAGGAATACACTTTCAGGAGACATATTCTCTGATAGCAAAGTTTGCATCAATCATAATGATTCTAGCTATTGTTGCATGTATTGACTTGGAACTATTTTAAATGGATGTCAAGACTGTGTTCCTCAATGGAGAGTTGGGGGAGGATATTTATATGGATTAGCCTGAGGGATTTCAGGTAGAAAGTCGAGAAAATAAAATTTACAAATTAATGGAGTCATTGTATGGTTTAAAACAATCATCTAAGTATATCTCAAATTTCATGAGGTAACATTACAACTTGGTTTTGTCCCAAATAAGCTAGATAATTGTGTTTATACTTGTAAATGTGAGAGTAGTTTTTATATATTGTCATTGTACGCAGATAATATTCTATGTGTTGGACATGACATTGAAATGTTAAATAAAACCAAGTGAAAACTAAGTAATAGATTTGAGATGAAAGATATGGGTGAAACATCATATCTTCTAGGAATACAAATCATGAGGGATAGAAAATCTAGAACATTAAGCTTAAATCAAGAAAGGTACTTGCTCAAAGTTCTTAAGAAATTTGGAATGAAGAATTGCAATCCAACACCAACACCATTGGTAATGGGAAGAGATTGTCTAAAGACCAATGTCTTAGAGAGAGACAAAAATCTTTAGATGTACTGTATACTCAAGTAGTTAAAAGCTTGATGTATGCCATGTTATGTACTCGACCAGACTTGGCATATCCAGTAAGTTTGGTCAGTAAGTACCAAAGTAATTCTGGCTTAAATCATTGGAAAGAAGTTAAAAGCATATTGAAGTACCTGAGGGGTACCTTATGCCTTAAATTAGTATATCAAGCTGATACACTTGAGGTAATTGGTTACTCCGATGCAAATTTCGGAGGGGACAAAGATGACGAGAAGTCTAATTCAGGAAATTAGTTCATTTTTGGTGGCGCAACTATTTCTTATGGTAGTAAGAAACATGGATGTGTAGAAAGATACACACAGAAAGCTGAGTACATAGCTTGTAGCATGGCTGCTACTCATGTAGCTTGGATAAGATATTTCTTGATAGATTTGGATATCAATTTAATTAAAAGACCAATAAAAAAATATTGTGATAATCAAGCAGCTATTAGTCTGATTTACAGTAGAACAAGTAGCTCGAAAGGTCAACACATTGAAACATAGTATCATTATATTCATGATATTGTGGTAGATATAAGGAAGGTTAAAGTATCTTATATCCCTACTAGCGATATGATTCTAATCCTTTGACGAAGGGTATTCCAGCGAAAAAATTTATCAAACATGTTAGTTTAATAGGACTTAGTAACATCTGAGTCAAAAGAATATTTTTGTATCATATCTCATGAATAGTGGGAGTGTGTTCAGAAAGCATTGATATGGTATCCCATGGATAGTGAGAGCGTACATAGAATTTTTGGCTAAGTTGCCAAGCGGGAGATGTTAATTATGACTATTAAGCCAACCTAAAGATCTTATCCCAAAATTAAAAGGATAAGATTTATCTCCTTATTAGATAGGGAAATTCAGCCAATAATAAATAATGTGTATCTCGAAATAAAAGGGATAAGGTCATATATGATCATTAGTTAAAGATGATCAGGAAATATAGATGGATAAACATTATCCACGATTCAATTTTCAAATGAGATGGTTATTAGAGGGTAGAGATGAGGCTGAAAGCCTATATAAATAGATGGATTCTTCCCATTATTGAACACATTGAACCAAGCGAGAAGTAGTCATCATCAGAGCCCCTTATTTTTTTTTTTCAAAATTCTTCTTCTCATTCTTTCATCATACTCTCGAAATCTTCTTGTTCAAAGAAAAAATCCAAACATATAAATCAAGCACTTATTGGATAAATCAACTTCCCAGTTCACCTCCAAATCACACTAGTTGCACTGTGGAATTTGTCGCAGCTATTGTTGCCTTGGACGCTGACTATTTCTCTATTTTTGGTCATTTTATGTAGAAAATATAGGAGTTTGCATAATTTTGGTGGTGATTGTCGTGAATCATCTGTAGATTGGGAACCCTAGGGTTTCGAATTTTAGATAAATGAGCAAAGAAATCCTAGAATATGATTAGAGTTTCTGAGTGGTTAATTTTGTGGAAAATTGGAGAGGAAGTGTGAGAAAACGGAGGTATGTTTAATTTTCTATTTTGCTGAGAAAACTAAAGGAATGTTCAGAACAAATGAAATCTATATATTTTATATAAATCATTTATAATTTTATGTTTATTTTTTAAAAGGAAAAAAAGTAATGAAATTCATTTCAAATGAATTTACTATGCGATTGAGTTAACATATTGCAACTTCATAGTAAAAAGATACACTGGTAATAGGTGCTTAAATATTCATATTTAAGCCCCTTAATTTATAATTGCTAAGTCCTAGTTTATGTTAATTTAGTCCATTTTACTTCATTTTTGTGCTTCACATGCTTTTATAGGGTCTTGAAGGAAAAAAAAAAAAGCATTTTTGACACTTAAAGGAAGAAATCTAGAAATTCTGGAGCAACTACTGGCTGGAGTGCGATCGAGTGCACTCCTCGGTACACCAATGCGATCGAGCGCACCAATGAAAGATCGAGCACACCAATGTTATCAAGTGCAGAAGTGCGCGATCGAGCGCATGCGTACAGGTGTGAACAGTAAAAACAGCAGAGCCAGTTCTGGAAATAGAGGATATTTTGTGTTTTAGGAAGTTTAGGGTTTTTAGAGTCGTCTAGGGTCATACAACCCCTATAAATACACTTGTAAAAACACAAAAGGGGGATCCTTCTTTTTATGTTTTGCTTTGGTTTGGATTTGTAAGCTTCGGGAGAGAATTGATGACTCTTCTCTCGAGTTTATTCTTTCCCATTATTTTATAATAATGTTTATCATAGACAGCATGTGTAACTAACTCTTTATAGGGCTTGATTGAAGCCCTAATTATGCTTTCCTATACATATATTCATTGATTGCCTTTGCAAACAGCCCTGTCATGATGCTTTAATTGACTAATACATTTTTTATTGAATTCCTCATATGTGTGTCTGATCAACGTATGCATGTGGTATGAACCTATTAGTTAGATCAATTTAGATGACCGAGTCCTGGGTCTGACATTAGTAACAAAAGAAATCCACACTAGATTCTTGGGTTAATCAACATGGAAAACCAGGAGTAGATACCATACCCTAGGTCCTGTGTGGTTGTCGATTTCCATTGGTCCTATGCTCTCTTAAAGAACAACTCAGTAGATACCATGTTGAATCCCTTAAGAAATAAAAGAGTTAGAGTAGATACCATACCTAACTCGTTGCTTAGGGAAATCAATAGCTTAAGGAGTAGATACTATGCCCTTAGGTTGAAAACCATTAGGTATTCATAGTAGGGCTAGAGCATTGGCATGTTACTCATTGGGAAAGTATGATTAGTGGTGGATATCAAAGCCCTATGATCTCATTATTATTAATTCACATTCAACAGTTATTTTTATATTCTTTTATGAAGAAACTGATTCTAAAACGAAATTTACCAATCGCTGTGGAAATGATCTCGCACTTGCACACTATGCTACCATTGACTTTGTACACTTGTAAGTAAAACAAGTACGATTATTTACTTATTTATTTAGGTAGATAAACTTGCAACAAGTTTTTGGCGTCGTTGCCGGGGATTGCACTAAATTTTTTTTAGGAATTATTTTCGTTAATTTTTATTTTATTTTATTTTATTTGTTCTAAGAAAATTCTAAATTTCTGTTTTAATGTTCTAATTTATTTGTGTTTCATCGAATACCTAATTTTTATTTTTCTTTTCATTTTTCTGTTCTGTTTCAGGTACTGCAGCAGAAGCTTTTTATGACACTTGCGATTGAGCACAGTACTTGGTGAGATCGAGCGCACTCCTTTGTGCAATCAGGCGCATTTGAGGTAGAAGCTACCCGAGTAGCAGTGCTGAACTGCTGCACTGAAGCTGTTTTACCTGATTTATGCACGGGCTTCGATCCAGACATCCAATATTCTTTCCCCTCGATACCGAGCTTGAGCGGACCATCTGACAAAGGCTTAGAAATAAATTTGAGGAGAACGAAGAAGAACTCGAGAACGAAGTACCAATGGCTGAACAGATCGAAAATCAACAACCACCTGAGCGAAGACCGATGAAGCAATCCTTTATCCCAAGGAACATCAACCAGCCATCATGCATTGCGTATCAACCTGAGGCGGAAGGCAATTACTACATATCTCCGCAAATACTCAGTGCACTGACTCACTTTAGGGGTACACCTAATGAGGATCCACACTTGCACCTCTAGGAATTCTTCGATCTCTGCAAGTTCCAGCATATCCAAGGCCTAGACCAAGAAGGAATAAGGTTAATTCTTTTCCCTTTTTCCTTAAAAGATAATGCTAAACTATGGTACAATTCATTGCCTACAGTTTCTATCCACACTTGGAAGGAGTTGGCCAACAAGTTCCTAAGGAAGTTTTTTCCAGCCTAGAAGACAAGACAAATGAGGAAAGAGATCCAGTCCTTCCAACAGAGGGATGGAGACTTTTTCTTTGAAGCATGGGGACACTTTAATGAGCTACTTCACAAATGTCCATATCACAGCCTACCTTAAGATGAGCTGGTACTGGCCTTTTATGAAGGTCTAAATGACATGAATAAAGGCATTGCTTATTCAGGTTATGAAGGTGTGCTGATGGAGAAGAGTAGTGAGGAAGCCATGGAGCTGTTTGAGGCATTGAGTGAGCACACCCAACAATTCTCATCCAGAGGGAGACAATGAGTAAAAAACAAGGGCATATATGAAGTTTACTTAATTGGTGGAATTCCAGCTCAGATGGCTGCTATGGAAAGGAAGCTAGATATGCTTGTAAAAGCCATGACTGCTCAGAACGCCTCACCGAGTCCACAGGTCACACAACATGAGGTAGGTGCTTTATGTTCTAAATTTGATCACACTACTGAGACTTGTCATTTATATTCATCTAAAAATCCCGAGCAAGCAAACTATTTGGGACTAAATAGTGCATATGCAAATACCTATAACCCTAGATGGCAGAACCACCCCTACCTATCATGGAGCAATAATCAAAATGCCTTGAACCTTCAAGGGCAACAAAGGAATTTTCACCAAGCAGCCCAACCAGTTCAAGAGTCAAAGAAGAGTGACCTAGAGATTATGGTAAGGAATTGATAACATCATAAGATCAATTCATGACTCAGCAAAGACAAACACTGCAACGCATGAGCAAGCAATTCAAAAACTTGAGGTACAAATGGAGCAACTGGCTAAGGAACTGAGTGGAAGAAAGCAATGTGAGCTTCCAGCCCAACCAATACCTAACCTACGAGGACATTATCAACTGAATGTCATGACAACTCTCAGAAATGGTAAGGTCATAGGAGTTAATGAGCCTACACAAGCATCTCCAGATACAGTGTCTACATCAAAGGTAAGTGAAATGGAAAAGTAGAATGCACCTCCTTTCCCTCAAAGGTTAGTGAAGCCAAAGAAAGATAAATTGTTTGATATTTTTGAAACTTTGAGAAAAGTATAAATTAACATTCCCTTATTAGATGCAATTAAACAAATTCTTGCTTATGCTAAATTTTTAAAAGATTGTTGCACTAATAAAAGAAAGTTTCAGGAGCATGAAACAGTGGCTCTAACTGAAGAGGTAAGTGCGGTATTATTAAGAAAATTACCACCAAAGCTACAAGATCTGGGTAGTTTTACTATTCCTTGCAGGATAGGTGACTAGTTTTTTGAGCGTGCACTATTAGATTTAGGAGCAAGTGTCAATTTGCTACCATACATAGTAGTTGAAAAGCTAGGTTTTGAGGAGCTTCAACCAACCTCTATCACTTTGCAATTGGCAGATAGAAGCATCAAAAGACCTAGAGGTATACTTGAGGATGTCTTGGTAAAGGTAGGTGAGTTTATTTTGCCTGCTGACTTCATTGTGTTAGATATAGAAGAATGCCCTATTCCATTATCTCTGCCTATCATCTTAGGAAGACCCTTTATGAGAACTGTTGATACAATCATTAATGTGAAAAAGGGTATTGTAAGTATGATGGTAAATGGTGAAACAATAGAATTTAAGATATTTAATGCACTGAAATTACCCCAAGATGATAATGATGATGAATGTTTTAATGAATGCATGATGCAAAGTGTTGTTGAGCAAGTTTTTCAGGTCCATCACATTGATCCATTGGAGGCCACCCTCACCCATAGCTTCACAAGTTCAGATGTTAAGCCAGAATCTGAAGATATGACTGATGACATCTTTGAAACTGTGCACCTCCCTAAAGTCTATCCTATGCATCCAAGACTGGGTGATACGAAGAAGTTGCATTTGAATGAGCTGGAACAATTGAGTCCTGATGACTATGTAGCACCACCAAGAGCACTTGAGCCACATGAAGTGGGCTTTAAGTACTCCCTACCAAAAGACTAAAGTGCGGCTGCAATAGAGCGCGCTTGAGCAGTTCAGACTTTGATAAACATGTAGCTCAAGTGCTTCTATTAAGATCAGTGGTACTGAAGCCACTGAGTACGCACTTTCTGCCACAAGATCGAGCGCATTTCGCAGTGAGATCGAGCGCACGTGGGGTAGAAAGTCACGTATTGGTTATAAACATACTTACACATTCCCCTCACCATACACTCAATCGCACTCTCTTTCTATCTCTCGCACTCACAGTCACCAGTACCTTTTCGACTGCACCACCTAAAGACCAGCAGTGAGAGCGATACCCCATCTGGCTGAAGATGTAAAACTTAGCGCTCATGGGAAGCACCCCACAACATATCCTTTTTATTTTTCTTTTTTGTATTGTCTTTCATTTATAGTTAGTATTTACTGTTTCGTATTAGTATTCCTTGTTTTTTCGGTTTTATGTTTGTTTTTCTTTTTCCAGGATAGAGTGAGTGCATCCAGTTGAAGTTTGGGGGCATGCTACAAGCTATGCCCGCCATATAGTTCTCCATTTCTCAGGTCAGATCCTTCCATGTTATTCACATATTGAGGACAATGTGCAATTTAAGTTTGGGGGTATGGGGCACACACTTACACGCCCACTATGTCCCAAATTTTTGTTTTAATAGATAAATGCATGTTCATACTGTTCTAAAATTTTTGGGTGATCTAAACAAAACATCATGATCTGACTTCATAAGTGAGCTTAAAAACTTGAACACATGGGCTAATAATTAAGTTTTAAACCTTAATCACTTGCTTTTAGGCATTTAAGGATTCAAAAGTTCGACCTAAACTAACACAAGCACATTAGCACATAATTATATGGGGTATGACATATAATTGTAATATGTATGTTTCTTCGGCTTGACTGCGAACCGGATGACTTGTTAGATTCACACTTTGGCATAGGAAAATAGAAAAAAAAATTGTTATTGCTCAAAAAGAAAAGTGTTCCTAATGATCAGTAAACAAACTTTTCACTGAGTAACTGGCCCTCTTGCCTCAATAAGCAGTGAGTGTCACGTCAAAAGGCGGGAATTTTGCTCACAATAATCATTAAAAAGAACTTTCCACCAAGTAACTGGCCCTCTTGCCTCAATAAGCAGTGAATGTCACGTCAAAATGTGGAAATTCTGATTGGTAGCATTAAGACCAGTTAGTTTCGTAGCCTTTTTTACTCGAATTAGTAAGTCGTTAGGGGTGTCTTTACACCTAATGCCCTAAAACCATCTAGTTTGGGAGTCATTGGCTAAACACTCGCTACATGAGTCAAATAGAAAGCTTAAGGGAACTAAACTTGGCAAAAATCTCACAATAAAAGAAAAAGAAGAAAAACTAGGCCATTTTTGTTGGATCTAATAGAAAATTTTGTGAATCTTGAGACATCGAAACACTATACATTAGAATTATTTTGAAACCTAATCTTTTATGTGCCAGTTCACCACACACTAAAATCAAACTTGTGATGTCTTAACCTGCCTCATGAAAGTGATTTGCGTTCAAAACTCTTATTCATGGCAAAGATGTGTTTGTACTTGTTAAACTTGCTCATGAATGCACATCATAGTTTTGTGCGACACCTAAACTTTTGGGGGCACCATGAATATTGGATTTATCTGTGTGTCTTTATTCTAATTTTTGTTTTGTATTGCTAAGGGACTAGCAATATGTAAGTTTGGGGGTGTGATAGGTGCTTAAATATTCATATTTAAGCCCTTTAATTTATAATTGCTAAGTCCTAGTTTATGTTAATTTAGTCCATTTTACTTCATTTCTGTGCTTCACATGGTTTTGTAGGGTCTTGAAGGAAAAAAGAAGCATTTTTGACACTTAAAGGAAGAAATCTAGAAATCCTGGAACAGTTGCTGGCTAGAGTGCGATCGAGCGCACTCCTCGGTACATATATTGAAGCCCTAATTATGCTTTCCTATACATATATTCATTTATTGCCTTTGCAAATAGCGTTGTCATGATGCTTTAATTGATTAATACCTATTTTATTGAATTCCTTATATGTGTGTATTTGATCAACGTATGCATGTGGTATGGACCTATTAGTTAGATCAATTTAGATGACCGAGTCTTGGGTCTGACATTAGTAAGAAAAGAAATCCACACCGAATTTTTGGGTTAATCAATATAAGAAATCGGGAGTAGATACCATACCCTAGGTCCTATGTGGTTGTTGATTTCCATAGGTCCTATGCTATCTTAAGGAACAACTCAATAGATACCATGATGAATCCCTTAAGAAAGAAAAGAGTTAGAGTAGATACCATGCCTAACTCGTTGCTTAGGGAAATCAATAGCTTAAGGAGTAGATACCATGCCCTTAAGTTGACAACCATTAGGCATTCATAGTAGAGCTAGAGCATTGGCATGTTACTCATTGGGAAAGTATGATTAGTGGTGGATATCAAAGCCCTATGATCTCATTATTATTAATTCACATTCAATAGTTATTTTTATCTTCTTTTATTAAGAAACTGATTCTAAAACGAAATTCACCAATCCCTGTGGAAATGATCTCGCACTTGCACACTATGCTACCATTGACCTTGTGCACTTGCAAGTAAAACCAGTATGATTATTTACTTATTTATTTAGGTAGATAAACGTGCAACAGCTGGCCGAAATATTCTTTCTTTCTCTCTCTTCTTCCCTCCCTCTCCCTCATCTTTTGAATTCTTTATTTATTTCAATATTTTTAAACATAAGAATTCAGTTGAATTCTACAATTTAACATAAGACAGTCAAATATAAAAATTCATTTCGATTCATTTCTAACTTTTTTTTTCAATTCATTTGAAAATAAAACTCATTTTATTTTCATTTGGTTTCAAATGAAGTGTAAATATAATTTGGATATTGGCTAGAGAGGAGAAAAGTGAGGAAGGGAGGGAGAGTGGAGACAATCTAGACTCAAGAGCTTAGTTAGTTCAAAACAGTTTTGATCATCTGATGACCGTTTTCCCGCTTGCTCGTCAAAATTTGTAAACTGCATTGGCTCTACTAGATCCATATAGGTGTTGGGTCAACCTTAAGTCTTTAAGCTTTTTCTTGGCCCATCATTGGCCCATTTTAGTTTTTTCTTCTTTTTACATGTGTGCCTATTGGCTTACCTTTTATTTTTTTTGGGGGGGGGGGGGGGGGTGTTCAAGCTTCCCCAGACTTTAAACCCACTTGAATTTGACATATTATTGTTCAGATTTGATCCATGATTTTTTTTTTGAATCAAAAGTATTTTTCGCAATCAAATAAAAAGAGAAAAAATTCTCATGATTCTCTTATCTCACATGAAAAGTATATTTGATCCATGAAAATTTTCGTAAAGCAAATATAGACAAAAAAAAAAAATTCCTTGAATCCATTATATTTTGTGATACTTTTTTTACTTTTATTTCAACAGCGAACATTACTTGCATTTGATAGATATTATAAGAAGAAATGTGGTTTATTATATAATAGGAGTATTAACAAATAAAATTTATTAATTTATTGTCAATAGATCATTAATTCAGATCTGATCATATTTTCATTTGTGATAAAGATGAAAATCTAAAGAGATGTTAAAGTTTTATTAGTTTGAACTAGCTAGCTAGAGCATTGAATATATATATATATATATATATATATATATATATATATATTATTTTGAACTTACAGCTAAAGCATTACTGAATATTTTTTTTTATTATTTTGAACTAGCTAGCTAAAGCAATGAATATTTTTGCATTTGGTTTGCAACTTTTACGGACATACATGACACCCCTGTTACTATCACTCTCTCCATATACAAGTATATGTTTTCCATGCGGAAGTAATAAAAGTATTCATGTGGTTGGGATTTTACCTCTAAAATCTACATATTTAAATTTTAGACAAAAAACACAATCACAATAATTAAATAGGCAAAACAAACAAAGAGTAAAAATAACAATAATTAATATGGTTCAACAACCTCTTTACATATAAAAAAACCCTTAGATTTACAATGTGCATTGAAATTTTGAGTGTGTTACCTTCTCTAGGATCTCCTTTGTATAGAGAATATTTCCCTAATACTACTAAGAAAAGAATAACAATAACATAGTAAACTACTACTAGTACTATAACAAGTAAAAATCCAATAGGAAACTACTACTACTCTTACTAGAATAATCAACTACAAAATAGGGAATTAAAACATCTCCTAGAGCAATTTAAATTCTTCCATGTGAGGATTTTAACCAAAATCCTAATAATGTCCGCCTTGGCTCAAATTCTCTACCTCATCATCAAACTTAACTCTCTTATTGGTTGGTGCAATACTTATTTTTAGTCATTCCATGTCTCATCCACCAAATTCCAAGCAAAACCTTTACATCCAATACATATAAGCCCTTCTTGTTCATTGTAACCTTCAACACTACATTTGATCCATTAAGAACTTGCATCTCTCTATTGCCCACAGTCCATGTGTATCATATCTTATCAAGCTCCCCCAAAGAGATGATATATATAGTGAGAGAGGAAGCAAACTTTATATTATTAAGTGTTTTCACACTTCTATCATGGAGCTTCAACCTTAAACTTCCTTCACCATCAATTACTTTGTGCTTCCTACATGCGGTAACAAGTGTGACATTTGTAGGTTCCTTCATACAATCAAAGTACTTCTTATTGCTGAATAAGTGAATGGAGGACGCTGAATCAAGTAGCACCATATCATTCTCATAAACTTTTTCTTCAATGTGATCAATAGCTAGCACTACGTCTTCATCACTTCCCTTAGTGATTTTAGTACTTTCACCACTCTTTCCATTATTACTCTTCTTCCCATTCATCCTTCTCAATTCTTTTAAATTATTCTTCATGGCCTTATAATAGTATCGTATGTATCTTATCTCTCCACAATATAAGCATTCCTTGTCACTATCAACTCTAGGCATAGGTTTGTATCTCCACCTTGAGCCATTGTTTTCTCTTTATTGACTCCTCTCTCGATTAGAACTCTCCATAGTAAGCACTTGACTACCACTAGACAAACTTTCATTTCCCATCAACCTCTTATTCTCATGCAGGAGCACAATCAAATCATTTAAGCTCAATATCGATTTACCCACTAATAGTTTGCAAGATTTTGACATAGATGATAACAAGAGTAATGCCTTATCCTCATCCTTCAATGTTTCTTTTGCATTCAATAATTGAGACATTAGCTTGTTAAATTCATTCAAGTGATCATGAAGGCTTGTACCTTATTCCATCTTTAAAGAGTAGAGATCCATCTTGAGATACAACATATTAGTCAAAGACTTCGACATATAGATGTTGTCGAGCTTATCCCACAAATCCTTAGGTTTACTATAATCTTCAACACATTATACTTGATCTCGAAAGCAAGGGTCAACATGATTGTGCTCACATCTTTCCTCTGAATCGATTGTCATTTTCTATCAGTCAACCTTTTTGGCTTTTCTTGCTAAAGCCTGATCAAGAAGTTACACCAAAAGATCTTGAATTGTACTCTGTCACAAAGTAAAATTGTTTTTTCCCCATCAAATAAAGGAATATCAAATTTAGTTATATATGTCGACATGGTAGCACAGCTTCTCCAATAGATCCTACAAAGTGCTTCTAGCAACGAACATAACCAAGCTCTGATACCACTTGTTGGAATTTTACCTCTAAAATCCACCTACTCAAATTTTAGGAAAAAAAAGACTACAAGAATTAAATAGGTAAAAAAAACAAATAGTATAACAATAATAATTAATGTGGTTCGATAATCTTTTTACTTACATCCATCAACAAACCCACTACTTTATTAATCTTCATTACAACTTTAGGGAAAACAAAGTTGCTAAACTCTCACTACCTCACCACTCAAAAGCCCTAATACATGCAACCAAAGCTCTCAACCTAACTCTAGTTGTAAGTGTTCTTTCTATTTGACAGCTCAAAACCCCAATACATCGAAAACTCTTATTATAGTTTTAGTAGTAAACCCTTATGATTTACAATGTGCATTGAAATTATGAGTGCGTTCTCTAGCTTTTCTAGGACCCCCTTATATAGAAGATATTTTCCTAATACTGCTAAGAAAAGAACAACAACAACATAATAAAGTACTACTACTATAACAAGTAATAATCCAATAAGAAACTACTATTACTCCTACAAGAACAAGCAACTACAAAATAGGAAATTAAATTTTTCCCAAACCAATTTAAATTCTTCTCCGTGAGAATTTGAGTCAAAATCCTAACAATAACTTTGTGCAAATCTAAAAAGAGAATAAGTCAATAGAAAACAAGGTATGTATGTGTTGGAGCAAAAGGGCAAAAACTATAAGAATGGAATTACAATTAATTAATCAACAAAAAATCCAAACTAAAGTGTTCGAAGCCTCATTTTAAATAAATTAAAAATGTAGAATTGTTATGCGTCCTTGAACGCCACCCTTAAGACGTTATTCGACCCAATTTCGATGCAAGAATCTGACAACCGAACTGCCCTCAGAAACAGGAATTGAGTGATGGTGTGCACCTACCAAACACTCTAAATGACAATACTCCAAAGTTCTCTAAGAAAGCAAACCAGGGTCTACAATATGGCTTATCGCGGACCACAATCACACAGTATATTTGAGGGCTTAGTTTGATGACCACTATTTCTCAAACACTTTAGGCTTCTCTTGAATGGTATGTTTGTGCTCTCTCACTTTTCTGGTTAGTGTCTAGAGTGTTGGATTAAGGCTTTATTTATAGTCTAGGAACAACCAAAAATCACCTTAGTTAATGAAACTTACATAATTCTAAATGTTGGTTAATATACCAAATAAGAATTATTAAAGGTTTGCACATAATACAAGAGTCACATACATTTCTAGGAGTTCATTCATAAACCACACAAGTTCATTTATGAAGTCATCCATTCATTTTTCAATATTCATTCATACATAAGCTATTAATTAGTTGAGGAATACTAAAAATCATCATTGAATTTTGATAACTTTAAAAATCTCAACAATTAGTCTTCAATGAATCTAGAAGTTAAAAGTCCCATCAATATGGCATACTGTGTTTTGTTCATTTAATTTGATTTTATTCAAAGGTATATAACCCAAAGGTCCAAGATGTTTAGTTTATACTTGTATAGAATGCATTAAAATTTATATCTCAATAAATATGGTTTGAAACTAATTAAAAGTTTTTCTAAAATGATTTATGAAACTCTTTGTAATTTCAAAAACTAACAGTATACATGTAATATGATTTGAATTTGCCATTGCCATTGATTATTTGTCAAAGTTCAAAATTCTCATTTATTAATTATTACTACTTGAAAAGAAATTATTGTTTACAAAATATATTAATTACTACTTCCTATAAGACGATGAAGGAGATATATCGATGACAAGTTATTGATAATGATTAGTTCATGCCAGAAATGTAAGGCACCCCAGTGGTAGGGATCCAGGAGTCACCGTCAATGAAATTTTTAGGAGTGTAAAGGTTAGCTTGGTCAGGAGTAATCTTCTGGATACCTTTCCAGTTGACCCTTTGGGTGGCGACTGCACCAGGACCCTTGTTGTTGTGCTCAGAGTAATAGCAGGTGTCAAGGCCAAAGTTAGTAGTATTCCAAGGCATCCAACCTGCAGGGTCAATGATGTCATCGAGATGTGTATTCATAATGATGGTCCTTGAGAATTTTTTCCATGGACGACCCAAGTATGCTTTGTTCTTGGCCTTCACGGGGAGGTAATCGGGTTCTCCGCTGATGACACAGTTGTGGAGAACGATCCCTGTGCGTTGACGTTGAATACTCCTTCCCTGAGCGGTCACGATGCATGCTTGATTCTCCATTGGCTTTCTCACCTTAATCTTGCAGTTTTGAAACACCGCAGATGCGTCCCCGAAGATGAAGTCGATGGTTCCGGTGATGGTGCAGTCACGGTAGAATTGACGGTAGGCATGTGCGTAGAGGGTGTCTTGATACCCGTCAATTTGGCAGTTGAAGAAAATGGCATTGTCTCCTGTCACGCGGACAGCCACAGCCTGATGTCCTTCTGGTCCTGCTGAATTCTCAAACCCAATGTTCTTTGCCGTGAAGTAACCACTATTAATAGCTGTCCGTATTTTCCACATATTAATCAATCAACACTAAAAAAATGTAAGAGCACTGTTATTCAAACCATTAAAGTTGATTATCAAAAAGTATCATTCAACTCATTTTTCGTCGCTTCAATATTACTATTTGTTATAGGTTTTTATAATGATAAAATCGTTATTTTATTGTTTTCACTTCTTTATATGTCGCAATTTTAGTAATTTTATGTCAAACTATTTATTTTGATGGTATCATTGAGTGGTGCATATATACATTTCCTGAAAAAATAAAGTTGATGGAAGAAAAATTCAAATAGCTTTGAGTTTTCAAAGTAAACATAATTCAGACGAAAGTAGCAGACAAAAAAAATAATGGTATAGTATATCATACTTACCGACCGTAGCGGTCCTGAAAGTGTCAATATTGTCAAAAGCAAAGTTCAAGCGACCGGTGATCTTGGTCTTTGTAGGGCCGTCACCGATGAACACAACATGTTTCATTTTCTTGGCGAGGGTAACTTGCTCATTGTAGACTCCCTCCTTGACGTAGATAACAAAAGGCACCGTGTTCATCTGAGGGATATCTTTCAAAGCATCAGTCACCTTCTTGTACTTGCCGCTTCCGTCCTTAGCCACAACCACATTAGGCTTCATGTCTGATTCTAGCAGCCTCCTCCTGTTCCCATCGACCCATGATGGGAATCCGTCCTCAGATAGGAGCCTCCTACTGTTGCTGCTTCCACCGCCAACGCCGGTTAAGGATTTTAAGATGGAAGTGAGATCAGTCACCATTGCAAGACCGTTGCTGGTCAGCTGTTTCGATTTCTTCAAGAAGCTCTTCATTTTCTCTCCTGCATCACTAGTCGTGTTTTCGAACCCATCGATGCAAGTCTCCTGGTAAGTAACGGCAGCACTCAGCCAAGTCCCGAGGTCCGCAATGTAATCGTCCATTTTTTCAATACTGAAATAATCCAATTTGTTGAGGGATCTTTTCAAGTCATCAATGGCGTCTTCCAACTGCTCTTTGCAGCTGTCAATAGCATGTTTAGTCAGTGTGTCATCGACTTTGTCCTTCAAGGTCTTGGATGCGTTATCGATAGCCTCATTGATGGACTTGATGGTGATGTCAAAAACGATCTTGATGAGCTCCGTTGGGTTGCTGTTGTTTGGCTTTGCATCGTTGAGGCTAGAGACGCATATTTCTTTGTAATCAGTTGGTTGACAAACGGCTTCAACAGCTTTGCTTGTTGCGGTGATTTTGGTATTGGTATTGGCGTCGCCTCCCTTTGAGCCAGTGGTGGCTTTTGTCACCGTCACAGCTACACCGACCACCATGGCCACCAAGAGCATACTAGAGACACCCATAATGATGAACTTCTTCTTCTTTTTAGAAGAGTCATTGCTGTATCCACCGTACGACATCTTCGATTACCAGAAAGAAAGCAGCTTAATTATATTTTTCTCTTTTTTTTAAAGAGAATTAAAAGCTATAGAATTAACAGAGCTGTTGGGGCTTATTTTACTTTGTATTTGATGCCCCTTGAGCTCTGGCTTGATGAAAGAGAGATTGGCAAGGGGTTAATTTATACAAGAAAATGGAGGGAAAATAGGTTTTCTGTTAACAATGTGAGTCAAAGAGTGGCCCTCTCTCCCCCGACAGATCGAAAAGGGTCTTTGCTGGTTTTATTTTGCTCCCTTTTGTTGCGAGAAATGACTGGTTAATGAGCATTTCTCCTTTTCGGAGAAGCTAATATTAGTAAGAAACAGCATATTTTGCTCAGGATTATCAAATCTTGAATTGGTCAAAGATGCATAAATGGTCATAGGTTGAGCATAAAAAAAGCTGATAATCAAAACAGAACAAGAAATTGGGATTGTAAACAGACTACTGATCAGTTTACAAGCTAATCCTTAATTATGGTTTAAGTATTTGAGTTAAAACAACTTGATTTCATTATACTTTAAGTATGATATGAATATGAGTAGCATTATTGGAATATTCAAGTTCTGACATTAAAAGTATTGTAACAAGTCATCTTGAATTTTGATTGGTTATTATTTAGATGTCAAGCTTAAATGTTTCTATGATGTTTGTAATCTTTACTTAGTATTAATGTCAATAGCACTATGCAGTATGCACATTTATACGTGGAATTAAAATAATAGTTTTTAGTCCTTAATTCTAGTTTGTATGAAATATATATGATCTAATTTGAATTTAGATAATCTTCTAATTAATCAACTTTTAATTCCACAAAAACTTCAATAAAAATTATAAAATAATAATTCAAATAACTGACAAAAAAAAGAAGTAAAAATAAAGAATACTAAGATTTTTAATGTGGTTCAACCTCCAATACTTATTCTACCGATATCATATTAATTCTCTATTAATTAATCACATATCACAAATTTTGGAAAAGAACTTGAATAATACTCATTTTCACTTTAATTAGCCCTTGAACCTAAATACACTCGAAGCTAATATATTCTCTCCGAAAACCCTAATTTATGGTATAAAAGGTTAAAGATTAAAACTTCCTAATAAAAATTGGTAAAAGTAGCCACCAAGCAAGTATTTTAATAGGAAATAATTAACCTACAAGTAAATATCTTAATAAGAAACTAATAAGCACCGTAAAAAAAAAGGAAAGAAGAAAAAAAGACCTAAAAATATTCTCTCCCATCCAGATTGGTCCTAGCCCAATCGTCTTCATTAATTTGAGTAATTACTCAACAGACTAAATGGTAACTACTTATGATGTTTTAGATTACTTTTAAATAAATTTCAATAACTTTTTAAAATCCAAAATTTCAACTCTCTATACCACAAATAAATTATAAATTGTAAGCTTTACCCAAATATTAACCAGTTTTTTAAATCCATATATATATAAAAAAATTTTCATTGAATTCTTTTGTTGTACAATTTAGAGCGTTTCAACGAGCTCTTGATTACTTTGATTTGATGCATCCTATTGAGCACACAAGCTATTGAATTTACTATCACCGGTTTTATTTCAAAAATAAAATCTAAGATCCACAGTTGATCCCTCTGAAGGTTTGTACAACACCACATATAAATCTTCCTTTTTCACAATGATTTTGCTATGACACAATCTCCTCCTATAAACAAAATGCATCGTCTTCCACTTCCAAATGTTTCAAAATCTTGACCCCTCAGCCCCAATCCAAAACAAATTAGCAATAACCATGCATACTCTCCAGCATACAACCTCCTCAGTACCCGCAACCCAATTGTGTATAAATCAGGCCATATCTTATCCTTAGTGAGTAGCATTTACTAGCCTCCAACAATAGAATAGAATAGCCAGACTCTATTGGCCACTATATCCCAGATCGTCTAAAGTAAACTCATAAGCACTCTTTATATTTGCTTGCTGAGTTAAGTAATTATAGCTTGTAAGCCGTGGGCGAACTCCGTGGTGTTTGTATTTTGACCCTTCATTTCTGAATCAAGGCTCGATCCTTCACTCAATTGGATAGCTATGTTTTCATAAGAAAATAACAGGCTGTTGCACCCTTCAGTTTTTTGTTATGTTTTTTTTTAAGAAAATAAAAATGATACACGAACATCTCCTTCACCAGTTATCAAGTACTGGCTGTCTTCACCCACAATTGGACAGTCATTTTTTGTTATGTTTTTTAAGAAAATAAAAATGATCCGTGGACACTTCCTTCACCAGTTATCAAGTATTGGCTGCCTTCACTCACAATTAGATAGCCATTTTTTGTTATGTTTTTTAAGAAAATAAAAATGATACGCAGACACCTCCCTCACCGGTTATCAAGTACTAGCTAAAATGTGTGACCTATTAACTCGTCTGATCCATGTGTTTTCTTTCAATAGTGCAAAGACAATGGGGACCTATTGGCTTGTCTGATCCATGTGTTTTCTTTCAACAGTGCAGGGACAACGGGCTGCTGCACCCTTCACTCACAATTAGGTAGCCATTTTTTGTTATGTTTTTTTAAGAAAATAAAAATGATACGTTGACACCTCCCTCACCCGATATTAAGTACTGCCTGCCTTCACCCACAATTGGATAACCATTTTTTGTTATTTTAAAAAAAAAAAAAAATGATACGTAAACACATCCCTCACCGGTTATCAAGAATTGGCTATCAGAGATTTGATCCTAAACTTATTTGTAGGTGTCTGAAATACTAATGTTGATCATCCCTCAAAAAGTATAAAACATAACATAAAGTAATAAAATTAAAGAATATGATGATTAATTCCATGCCATGGTTAAAAACCTAAATATCAACACTAATGCTGATTATCCTTCAAAGATATAAATAAAACATAACACTAAGTCATAAATTTAAAAAAATATGATGATTAATCTCATTTTTAAAAATGAGATTGGTCAATCTATTAGAATAATCATTTCAAGTATAGCGTTGTTTTATTACAACTTCTCTCAAGTCTTTTCATTTCAAGAACATCCTTACAACAACTGTTGTGGCTTATTCTGGAGATTTATCACCAAGTCTTCTCACATTTCTGTCTTCTCTCTTCTGTGTTACAATTAAGGAGAAAAAATATTCGAATGTTTTACTTATTTTTCTCCTTTATTTTGGATAAAAAAGACAAAAAAAGAAAAATAATATCCTGCTTGTTGAAATTTCCTCTCTGAAATTTTTAAAGTTTTGCTCTCAGTAATTCTAATTTGGCAATGGTACCCAAGTGCACTTCATCAGGTCCATCTGCAATTCTCAATGTTCTTGCTGTGGCCCAGAGATGTGCCAGAGCAGTGTCAGACGATAAGCCAGCTGCACCATGCACTTGCATTGCCATGTCAAGCACCTTCAGTGCCATGTTTGGCGCTGCCACCTGCCATGCAACATCAAAACCATTTTGAGATCATAACGGTTCATTGATATTCAAGAGAACACCAAACCAGAATTTTGCATTTCAAATCAACAACAATAATGATTACCTTGGCCATCGCAATGGTCCCACGAGCCTTTTTGTTTCCAAGCCGATTGAGTTGGTCGGCTGCTTCAAGAACCAACAATCTGGTTCCCTCCAGCTCTATCCGACACTGCATGACATTCAATTACATGAGATCACCACAAACACCAATACCGAACTCAGGAGCCGAAGCAGATGGTCAGTAGGTAATGTGGGGAAATTAATGGTCTAAACCAAAAAAAAAATGCTACCTTATAGTTCATTACTCAAGGGGAATGTAAATAAAGTTCCAAATAGTTTTGAAGGGTATCAAATAAAAATTACCTTGGCCATATCTGAGAGAAAGGAACCATGCTGAGCAATATACTATCCAAATGTTTTTCTACTAAGAGCCCTTTGAGCCATCAGCTGCATGCCACGCTCTGCTGCACCAATCAGTCTCATGCAGTGATGTAATCTTCCTGGGCCTAGTCTACCCTGAAAAAATGCAAACAGTACCAGTGGTAAAATAGCTTATTTAGAACGTCTTCAATGGAAAAACCAATCAATGATATTTTCAGCGACAATACTCATCCTAAAACGCATTGCTGAACTTTGATCAAGCTTTCAAGCAGTGGTTGAACCAGCCACTTTCCCCGGTGGGGGCAAAAATAATCAACAAAATTTATTTAAGTCACTAAATAATAAAAAAATTCAACCAATCAATTTAATTAGGTTCTTTGAAAGCAGAGTAGAGATAAAAAAACTAAAAGAATAAAATATTGGTAGTACTGAAAAATATTTACAATGGTGATAATTATCAAGTCAAGTTAAAGCTTAAGATATTGTTGAAGAACTAAATGAAAAAAAGAATGAATTTTCATCAATTTAAAAATATATATAAATTAAAATTCACAACTATAATTTGATTTATTGCAAAAAAATCCAAATAATTATTCCAACTAAAGTACTGTATATATAACTCTTTTTACTACATATTTATTGGTTATATATTTTAATAATTTTTATCTATGAGTACACGAAATAAAAATATTTTTGAGTCGTTTTCTACTTATTTAATACTAATAGAGAAAAAGGTTAATATTACAAAGAATGAGCATGGGCTTTCCAGCTTTTGTTAAATAAAATCATACTGACTTTTTTTTTATAAAAAAAAAGTGTTAGATTGAATTCTTCTCACTGCTGGTAGTCTATTTCCCATGATCTGTCACTTTCTTTATTTTAAAATTTAGTGGGGGCAAAATAAATAAATTCTAAAAATTAATGAATATTAAGAATCAATCTCAAAATCCTTTGAACTTAGAGTGGGGGCAATACACTCAAGTCCAGATAGATCCACCACTGCTTCCAAGGAAGGGAATCATCAATATTGTCATCTCACAAATCTAAATCTCTCATTCCTTGGCTCCAGAGAACCATGTGCTGTGTGCACATATCCACTCTACCATGGTATGTCAAAGCAAGCCAAACTTCCCAATCATGTTCATAGAAGTTGATGGAAATGAAAAGTAGTTCAATCTTCCAAGTAGAGAATTATAAATACAGTCTATCTGCTGTGGAAATGGAAAAATCATGATTTTTGTATGGAGATCAATGAAATGCAAATACCAACATAAACCCTAAGGTCACTTAGGGTTTAGGAAGACAGAGAGAACAAAAATACCTGGGCAATCTCAAATCCACGTCCATCTCCCAGTAGAATATTCTTTGCTGGCACATATACATCCTCAAAAGAAATTTCTGCATGCCCATGAGGTGCATCATCAAAGCCAAACACTGTGAGCGGTCTCTTAATGTGTATACCTGGACTCTGGATATCCACTAAGATCATGGACTGCTGTCTATGCTTGGCGGCATTGAAGTCAGTTTTTCCCTGCATATTGTTCACATCATCTCATTTGACTGCATGAGTAACAAACAGAACTTTTCCTGCAATTCCATACTAGAAGAACTAACCATGACTATAAGAAGCTTCCACCTTGGATCCATGGCTCCACTTGTCCACCACTTGGTCCCATTGATGATATATGAATCCCCTTGTCTGTAAAAGGAATGCATAGATAGTCAAGCAAAGCAAGGAGAAACTCCAACCAGATCATATCTTATTGCATAATAGGCTAAACATCTAGGATGAAAACAACAGAATATTCAACATACTGATTTTCATCAGGCTTTTTGTATTAGAAGAGACTATTGATATGAACTCCATGATTTGAGTAAAAATGGCACCTCCATTTAAAAGACGCTGATAAATACGCTCTCTCTGTGACAAGAAAGCCGAAATCCATTCATCATCTCTTGTAGGCTGTTCTTGGACAAGACATCTTTGAATTATGGCTTTTCGGGTTTTGGGACTCTCTTGGGCTTGTGCCGGGTCTATTCATGAGGAGATTTGGGCTTGAAGTGAGATTTGTGACTAAAGAAAGCGGGAAAATCATTACTTTGATCCCACTTTGCATTTTTTGGATGGTTTATATTGAAATAAACAAGAGAGCCTTTGAGGATGTGAAAAGTTTGATTAGCTCTATTAAGGATAGGTAGCTTAATGTCCTTAGTATTTGAACAAATGGGAACTTTTTGTGAATGAATTGGATCTCATAGAGTTCATAGAATCAATATCATGTAGACAGTTCCTTTTGTAAATGGGTCGCACTCCATTGATGCCTTTAAATATAAATTCTTTACTTACAAAAATTTTTAAAAATAAAAAAATATACCTTTTAATAGAACACTCAATATTGGTTGCGTCAGATGATGCAACTTGTGGTTCTGTCATTGCAAATCCAGACCGAATTTTACCCTCAAGCAATGGAATAAGCCATTCATGTAGTTGTTCTTTATTTCCATAGCGCAACAGCACCTACAATTTCAAAAAGAAAAAAAATGGAAACCTTAGTCACGCATGCAAAATAATGCAATAGAAACAAACTGTTTTATTTAACTATGCGTATTTCAAGTAGCCCCAAATGTATATTGTCCACCCATCATTGACTTGATGAAGTTGAAGCAATCCAAGAGAAAAAGTAGGTAAGTTTACCTCAATCTACTTCTAAGGAAACCTATCTCTATATAAGCTCATTCAGGAGAGTACAATAGCAAGACTGACTTTTTTATGAGAAAGAGCATCTGCAATTCCAGATACAAAAGGGGAAAGCCATATGGTAGTCACAGTAACAGTCTTTCTAGAATCCTAAGGAGTCTGAAAGTAATTTTTACCTCCATATTTCCAGTGTCAGGTGCACCACAGTTAAACACCTGCGGAGCCCAAACAGAACGACCCATGATCTCACAAAGGTATCCATATTCAAGGTTTGAGAGGCCCGCACCAAGTATACAATGACATGTTTTGTCAGAGAGAGGATATTTACCCCCATCAACAATTAGTTCTCTTGCCCTAGCAGCGCTATCAAACTGCATTAAAACACAAATTCACAAGAAAATCATGTTTCCAGAAAAGCAACCTTTTTTTCCTAAGACAAAAAACCAACCTTTCTGAGTTAGGAAGAATAAGATGAGAAAATTGAGAAACATAGGATAAAAAGGCATGATGATGGAGGAGCAGATCAAAATATATACAGGTATAAATAAGTTCCATAAGCCTTCTTTCTTTGCCAGCTCCTTCAACCTCTCCTCCTCTGGGTGAACTGTCCAACGGGAGGTAGACTGAGCAAGTTTGTAGAACTCATTTTCCATGGGATAGATGTAATCTTCCATAAACTTAATCAATCTGTTCCTCAATTCCAAAACTTTTCCACTAGGGACAAACCTCCCTCTTCCATATGAAAGGCCTTGAACTTCACTTTCATTTCCAAATTGTTTCATGTCTTGTGCAACTGCATCCAAGTAGTTCAAGCAAGAGACAAGCCTTATACAATCATTTAGTTGACAATAACTTCATTATCAAATTGAAGAGCAAGAAAACATGACATTGAGAATATATTTCAGCAACAATCTTAAATAAAATTTAAAAAATGTATCATCTTTAGATAAAAACTCTTGAACTTTCTCTGTATGAGGTATACATAACATCCTTGATGACCTGCCAATAATTCAAAATGGCATTGAGATTGTCACTTTGCTGTACTCTCAGCACTCAACATTCTACATTGCTAAAAGTACAAACTCGTCAAAGTTGGTATCTTTCAAGACTGAAAAACTAAGTTAATGAATGTACTGAAGATAATAAATCCCAAGACAAACAAAATTGTGGAATGGTTTAGCTACCAGATGGAGGGCGCTCAAGAAGCACAGATTTTCGTGCAATAAAATCCAAAGTAGAGTCTATAAGACCATTAGCTTGAGTTCCTGCATGTTGAGCTCGTTCACCTCCTGAAGCATTACCCTGCATTATCAATGTGAATAAAATATTATACAAATGCATTGACCTTCCATATCTTAAGCTTTTAATACAAAATTAAAATTAAAATATCAGACTTCATTCATTTAGTGTTTACCATTATCCATCTATTGTACACCCCCGTGTAGATTGATGCACCCCTGAACATAGAAAAGGCAACATAGAACTTCCACTCTGCTACAGGCCATGGTTTTCCCTACATTGCAACATTCAAGTACATGTAAGTTCGTCATTAAGTTAAGAAATAACAGTTTAACCATTTAATTTCTTTTTATTATTATTTCTTTTTTGATAAGTAAAAAACAGTTTAAGCATTTAACAGACCTCAAAAGATGGATATGGATGGAAAACAAATAGCTTCACAGTTACAAAGGAAGGAAGCCAATTTTAGTACCTTGGGGACATGCCATAATCAAGCAAGACCAATAGCCATGGCTGTATAAAAGCATTCATAACTTAAACTGTCAGGCTCACAGCATGCCCCATTTTTGCTAGCTTTGAAATTGGAACGGCTCGTATCGATACCATTACTAGATTAAATGAGCATTTACTAGAGCATAATTACTCCAGAAACCTAGTGAAATGATAGCTCCCAGTTAGATGCATTGGCACCATGTACGCTCACTTTCTCAACTGCCTCCTAGATCTTTTCTTACTTTGAAACATTAATTTCTCCACATGATGATGAAATGTCGATAACTGTGCATAGACAAAATTTAACCAAAACCTTTGTAACAGGACTTACAGCTGAAGAACAGTATTCTGCCAGATATTCTGCCTGTGAAAGAATCCCTTCAGGAATTCCAGTCATTTCAAGACCTTCACCTAGGTTTGCCATGTCAAGCTGAATATTCACAATGTAGGGCTGCCAAGAAAAAGATGAAGCAATACTTATAAAAAAAGAGAAAACAACGAGACATGAACACCTAAGCTCTTGCATATATGACTAGAAATAGATAAAATGGGAATACAGGAGCATATTGATACCAAAAGCAAAGGTTGAAGTGAACAGAATTGCATGTGTAGTTGTGTACTAAGAGCTACAAGCAAAATATAGTGAATGGGTCTTTGTATGCCAAAAACTGAAGTTCAAATATTAGCTTATTACCAAACAGCTGAATGCAACATCACACATTTGGTTTCCAAGAGTAGACAACTCCCAATCAAGAATACCAATTACTCGATCCTGCAATATTAAGAATATCTCATCAGATTGGAAACTATGATTGTTAAATCTGTTCAAAAATATATTTTATATTTCAAGCTTTAAAAACATTAAAAATCAACTAAAGTATATACAACACAAAAAATTTGGTACATGAAAAGTGACTAGCGACTGGAATAAATTTTGATTTTGACTATAGGCTCCTGTGGTTGAACTTGTGAAAAGTGACTGGCAAGTTTGTGATCTTTTGATATTTTTTGCTTCTAACTGTTTGGTAAAATTGACTTGTCAAGAGTAAAAAATGACTCATCAAAATCATGTTTGGTACATAAGTAACAAAGTTGTGACTTATGTCACTCTTTTTCACATAATAGGGATTTATTTCAATTCCTAATTTATCACCACAAAAGTATATAATAAAAAAATATTATTTCATGCACAGTATTTTCTAGTTTACATATTGAATACTATTTTGTTTAAAGAAAAAAAAAAAGATTGGACCCACGTGTTTGTTTAGGAAATCGCAAGTCCCTTCCTATAATGAATAATCCACTCAAGGGGGTGGGGGGAGGGGGTTTTACTGAATACTACAAGTCTGAAAACGGACTTGTGACACGAAACATCCATTTTGGCTTTTATCATTAATCTGCATAAGTCACTTTCTGTAGGACTTCCAACGCCACCTATATTTAGGTATATCAAATATCTGAGTTTAAGAAGAAATATATGCATTAAAATTACTAGTGGATTCTGAAGTACCAGACCTCAGTGGGATGAAATACAAGATTATCAAGGCGAAAGTCTCCATGAACTAGGCCTGCTGTTACTCCTGCTGAATCTTCCGGAGGAATATGTTTCTGTAACCAATCAACCAGCTCAAACATCTTGGGATATCTCTCAGGCTTACCCTCACTAGTTGAAGCCAAGTATTGTTTGAACCGCCTCTCTATCTGAAATAATGAGCATAAAGTTCACAAGTCAAGACATTATATTTCACTTTCTATTTCTCTATGTTTCTGGGTAAGAGCACTTTATGTAGGAACTTCGAAAATCGTTCCATAATACATTATAAGGCTGCAGCACACAAGTTTATGCCTCTTTCACGCTAAGAATAAGATCCACAGTTTGTCAAATTCTTCTAAGAAACACACCCTTAACTGTATGTATGAAATTTTGCCGCATGAACAAATGAATAAATGCACACTGGATTTGCATAAGAAATAACATGCGAAGAAAATATCGAATCTATGCCATTGGAGGATGCAAGTGATGAAGAATACGCTGCCCAAGGAGAATTGTTGGTTACAAGGAGAGCTCTAAATATGCAAATCAAAGAAGATGACGAAGTGCAGTGAGAAAACTTCTTTCACACTAGATGTCACATGCAAAACAAGGTATGTAGTATGATTATTGATGAAGGTAGTTGTACTAACATTGCTAGCACTAGAATGGTTGAGAAATTAAGGCTGCCAACAATTAAACATCCTCGGCCTTACAAGTTGCAATGACTCAATGATAGTAGTGAAGTGAGGGTGAACAAACAAGTGTTAGTTTCCTTTCGGATTGGAAAATATGAAGATAAAGTTTTGTGTGAAGTAGTTCCGATGCAAGCTGGACACTTGTTACTAGGCCGACCATGGCAATTCGATCGGCGTGTTAAGCACGATGGCTTCACCAACAAATATTCATTTGTAAGCAATCAAAGAATAATCACTCTAGTTTCTTTGACACCAAAGCAGGTTTATAAAGATCAAGTGAAGTTACAAAAAGAGAGTGAGCAAATGAAAGAGAGTGAGAAAAAAAGAACGAGTGAAAATTATAAAGAGAAAATGAGAGAGGCCGGAAAAATTGAGAGAGAAAATAAGAGAGTTGATTCGGCCAATGAGAGAAATTTTTTTTTTTTTATGCAAGAATGAGTGAAATAAAAAGAGTGACGTTTTTAAATCAGTTAATGATTGTACTTTTGTACAAAGAGGCGAAAGGAGATTCCACATGGCTTACCTCTTATTCCAGGAATTGAACATCAAATTGATTTCGTGCCCGGTGCTATAATTCCAAACCGACCAGCCTATCAAATCAATCCCGAAGAGACAAAGGAGCTACAAAGGCAGGTTAGTGAATTAATGGAAACGGGGTACGTAAGAGAAAGCATGAGCCCGTGCGCTGTTCCAGTGATTTTGGTTCCTAAATGGATGGGACGTGGAGAATGTACGTTGATTACCGAGCAATCAACAATATAACGGTAAAATATCGACATCCTATTCCTCGTTTAGATGATATGCTAGATGAACTGCATGGTGCATGTGTATTCTCTAAAATTGATTTAAAAAGTGGATATCATCAAATAAGAATGAAATAGGGTGATGAATGAAAAACTGCTTTTAAAACGAAATATGGTTTATATGAGTGGTTAGTTATGCCATTTGGACTAACAAATGCACCAAGTACCTTCATGAGATTAATGAACCATGTTTTGCGAGCTTTTATAGGTAGATTCATTGTTGTTTATTTTGATGATATTCTCATTTATAGCACAAACTTAGATGATCATGTTATGCATTTAAAATCAGTTTTGGATGTACTTAGAAAAGAGAAGTTGTTTGCTAACTTGAAGAAGTGCACCTTTTGCACTGATAAGCTTGTGTTTCTTAGTTTTGTTGTGAGTGCACAAGGAATACAGGTTGATGAAGATAAGATCTATGCGATTAAAGAAAGGCCAAGTCCCACGAGTGTAGGTGAAGTTCGTAGTTTTCATGGACTTGCTAGTTTTTACAGGAGGTTCGTTAAAGACATTAGTAGTGTTGTCGTACCACTTACCGAAGTCATCAAGAAGAACATTGGATTCAAATGGGGAGACGAGCAAGAAAAGGAGTTCCAATTGATCAAAGAAAAATTAACTCATGCTTCTTTGCTTGCTTTACCTGATTTTACTAAAACGTTTGAAATTGAATATGATGCTTCAGGTTTGGGTATCGACGCAGTTCTTATGCAAAGAGGAAGAACAATCGCATATTTCAGTGCGAAATTAAGTGGGGAAGCTTTAAACTACCCTACTTATGATAAAGAATTTTATGCGTTGGTTCGAGCATTGGAAACATGGCAACACTATCTTTGGCCTAAGGAGTTCGTGATTCACACCGATTATGAGTCCTTGAAGTATTTAAAAGGTTAACACAAGTTGAGTAGGCGACATGCACGATGGGTAAAATTCATCGAGACATTTCCATATGTCATTCGATACAAGCAAGGCAAGGAAAACATCGTTGCAGATGCACTTTCTCGAAGGTATGTATTAATTTCTACTCTAGATGCAAAATTACTTGGTTTTGAGTACATTAAAGAATTGTATCCTTTAGACAACGATTTTTGTGAGGAGTTTCAGACTTGTGAGAAAAACACAGTGGGTAAGTTCTTTAGACATTAGGGTTTCTTATTTCGGGAGAAGAATTATGTGTACCAAATTGCTCTTTGCGTGATTTTTTAGCAAGGGAATCCCATAGAGGAGGTTTAATGGGTCATTTTGGAGTTGCTAAGACCTTAGCCATTTTACAAGAACACTTCTATTAGCCACACATGAAAGGAGATATTGAGAGAATTTGTGGTAGATGTGTCACATGTAGGCAGGCAAAATCTCGAGTGCAACCCCATGGTTTATACATGCCACTGCCCATTCCTAGTGAGCCTTGGATAGATAATTTGATGGACTTTGTGTTAGGTTTACCTAGGTCTAAATGTGGTAGAGATTCAATTTTTGTGGTTATGGATAGATTTTCTAAGATGGCACATTTTATTCCATGTCACAAAATTGATGATGCTTCTAATGTTGCTAATTTGTTCTTTAGAGAAATTGTAAGATTACATGGTATGCCTAGAACAATAGTTTCGGATAGAGATGCTAAGTTCTTGAGTTACTTTTGGAAGACTTTGTGGTGTAAGTTAGGGACTAAGCTATTATTTTCTACTACTTGTCACCCACAAACTAATGGTCAAACTGAAGTAGTGAATAGGACTTTGTCTACTTTGTTGAGGGCTATTATTAAACAGAACATCAAAACTTGGGAAGAGTATTTACCACATGTTGAGTTTGCTTATAATCGTACTGTTCATTCTGCTACTAAGTTTTCACCATTTGAAATTGTTTATAGTTTTAATCATTTAACTCCATTGGATTTAACGCCATTACCTACGTCTAAACGTGCTAACTTGGATCGAAAGAAAAAAAGGCTGAATTTGTTAAGCAGATACATGAGAAGGCAAGACTAAATGTTGAGAGGAAAACGGAACAATATGCAAAACAAGCTAACAAAGGTCACCGACAGCTGATTTTTCAACCCAAAGATTGGGTTTGGTTACACATGAGGAAAGAAAGATTTTCGGCACAAAGGCGTTCAAAGTTACTTCCTAGAGAAGATAGACCTTTTCAAGTCCTTGAGCGCATTAATGACAATGCATACAAATTGGATTTGCTAGGTGAGTACAATGTTAGTGCCACTTTCAATGTTTCTGATTTAAGCCCTTTTGATATAGGTGATGATTTGAGGACAAATCTTTTTCAAGAGGAGAGGAATGATGAGGACACAACTAACAAATGGGATGCGGATCCTATTCAAGTTCCAATTGGTCCAGTTACAAGGGCTCGAGCTAAAAGGTTCAAGGAAACTCTCAATGGGCTGATTCAACACATTTGGGCTAAGAACCATCTTTGGGGGCCCAAGGATGATGCTATACGTGATCCACAAGGATGGGTTTCCATGATTCAAGCTTCCAAAAATTGGAGACTTACTCGTTTTTTTTTTGGCTCATCAAGGAAAATGGCTGGCTGTAATTTTTCTTATTACCTTTTCTTAATTGTTTCCTTATTAATTTAATTGCTGCATTGTAAGGCTTGCATGCCAATTTAGGTACTTTCCTTTTTGGATTTTTAGGTTACCAGAATTGAATTTAAGTTTGTTTCCTATTCCTTAGTTTCTTTTTTCTAATTTTGAACGAATTTTGGAAGCTTTTAGCTGCTAAATTTGTGATCCTCATGTAGTTAAATAGCTATTGGCTTTTTGGAATAGAACAATTCAGATTTGATTCATACTTTGTGAGAGAAAGTTCTCTTTGGTTCTTTTAGAACTTCTGAACTTATCGGAGTTTCTGCGTTCATCTTCAACTTATCAATCAATCCTTCCATAATTGATTGTGGCGTTTTCATTATACCAAGGTTCTTGCTTCAATATAAGCAATAGGTCGCAGTCTCAAATAAATCTGTTTCTAAACGATCTTGTAATCCTTCTTGATCCATCAATTTCTTAGTTCTTGTTGTGGATCATATGAGAGTCAAATGGGTTTTTCTAGAAAACGTAATGGCAAAATTGGGGTTTTATTCTAGTTGGATTCGCCTTATTATGGGATGTGTGACATCAATTTTTTATTTGGTATTGATTAATGGTGAGCTGAAAGGGAATATAACTCCATCTAGAGGGCTTCAACAAAGTGATCCTTTATCTCCCTATTTATTTCTTATATGTGCTAAAGTTTTGTCCTCTTTACTGCATCAGAAAGAATAGGTTGGTTTGATTCATGGGGTAAAAGCTAGCCGACATGGACCATCGGTATCCCACCTTTTCTTTGCATATGATAGTCTTTTGATTTGTCGAGCAAAGCTTGATGAATGCCATGAAATTTCTAATATTTTGGAAATTTATGAGGCTAGTTCTGGTCAAACGGTAAACTTTGTTAAGTCAGCTGTTTGTTTTAGTACTAATTGCGGAAGTGAAGGCTGTGGCTCAAGCTGTTCCTACGTACACTATGAGTTTCTTCAAGTTGAAATTTTTTTTGTGATGGTTTAAAGGCCATGGTAAGCAGGTTCTGATGGGGGCAACAGTCTAATGAAAGGAAGATTCATTGGGTTGGGACAAAATGTGTAGGCCCAAGTTAGAGGGTGGTATGGGGTTTCGGGACCTTCCCTTTTTTAATCTTTCCCTTGGCCAAACAGGGATGGAAGTTGCTTACTATTATGGATTCATTGTGTTATCATGTCCTCAAAGCTAAATATTTTCCTAATTGTGATTTCCTACTGGTGGCTCTTGGATCTTCTCCGTCATATACTTGGAGAAGCATTTGGGAAAGTAGGTCAGTGTTGCTTAATAGTCTTCGATATAGAGTGGAGAGTGGTGCCAAAATCAAAATATAGAGTGATTCTTGGATCCTGATTCCTTGGTCTTTCATTGTGGTATTGCCTAATTTGTTCATTGATCTTGAAGAAACTGTATCAGCACTTATCAAACCAGCAGAGCCCTCTTGGAACAGTAATGCTTTAGTGGATCATTTTCTCCCTCACGAAGTGGATATCATCTCGGAAATTCCTCTAATTAGTTGGTAGCCGATTAAGGATATGTATGGCATTATACGTCGAATGGTCACTACACCATTCGTGGTAGTTATATGGTAGCTATAGTGATCGAAATGAGAAAGTCCGATTCTATTACAGCTTCATCAGTGAGAGGTGGTGGTCCAGGACCAGGTAGAGATAAGGTTTGGAAGGTTATATGGACACTGCCTATACCCCATAAAATACGAGTCTTTGCATGGAGATTATGCCATGCTATCCTTCCTTGCAAAACCGAGTTGATTAGAAGAGGTTATTGTTGCGACTTATGATACATGTAATTCTGATGTAGAAGATATCAATCATGCCTTGTTTAAATGCTCAAAGTCTCAATCTGTTTGGGAAGCTATCATGTCTGATCGGTTTAATATGGAGGACTGTGTTCAGCAGGGTGTTCGTGAGTGGTTATTTTTAATGCTGGATTTATGGGATGAGGACAAACTTGCTCTTTGGTTTGTTACTGCATGGTTGATTTGGAGTAACAGAAATTTTGTCCGTGCTGGAAAAGAAGCTCGATCGTCTTGGTCTAGCAGCGGTGGATTTGATGATGGAGTTCTGGGCGTTAACTGCTCCAGCTGAATCGACTAACAGAGGTGTGACAGGGAAGACGGATGTTAGCTGGCAACATCCAGGACGCCATTGTGTGAAAATTAACATAGATGGTGCCATCTTCCGGCCTGAGAGAGCAGCCGATGTAGGCATCGTTGTCCGTGAGAGGCCTCTAACTTTCTTGCAGCTTCCTCTGTTCGATTTCCCACAGTAAGTGATCCTTTTCAGGCTAAATTAATGGAGACTAGAGCATGATTACAGCTTGCATCCCAATTCGGATTCAGTCAGATTGAAGTTAAAACCTGTTGATGCCAAAAATGTGCGTGGATGAGCTGGAGGCCTAACTGCATCTGTACCTGCACAAGGAAAGAAAGAAGGGCTATAGGGTCGCCGGAAGGGTGCCTCCGAGGATGCTCCGATGCTTAAGTTACGATAAAGCAAATGTCTATGGCGACTTGTCGTGTCGTTCCTCATGCTGAAGAAAAAACTTAGGTTCCTAGAATGCATACCTGGCCCTTTTTATAAGGTTTTTTGAAGACGGTCTTCTGCCTGGGGCGGCAGTGATATGATGCCTAAGAGGCCCAGCTAGGCAATTGGAGACCGTTCATTTAGGGCTTTACCTTGTTGGTTGATCAGGAGCTGTCCAAGTCAAAGGGCAGTTCTGCGACCCGACACCTCAACTTGGTTAGGTGATGATGCCTAGGAGGCCCAGCTAGGTGGCTGGAGACCGTTTGCTAGGGCTTTTGCCTTGTTGGCTTAATCAAGAACCGTTCAATTATCTGAGGCAGTCTGTTGCCCTGATGGCCCAACATGGTTGAGGCATGATGGCCTGGAAGGCGGTGGTGACGTGGAGCCCAACTGGGGCGACTAAGCTTTGAAGGGCGATTTATGACCAGGGGCTGAGTTGTCCGACCCTGGGTTATCCACGTGTCCTCTCATGATCTGTTGCCAGGAGGAGCCACGTGTTGTCCTTTTATTAGAAGGGTAGTTTTTGGCAGTATCACAAGCCCCCCCCCCCACTTCCTTGAGTACAATTTATGTGCTTAAGGAAGTATTTGTATGATTCGTGCTATATTTCTGGAGTGTTTATTAACTCTCTTAGAGTCTTGGAGTAGCGGGCCGAGGATCAATGGGGCAATTCCTCTCCTTGGGCTTTTTAGAGAATGGGCCGAGGACTTGTGGAGCAATCCATCTCCTCGGCCATAAATACCTTGAGTCCGAGGACTAGAGCAATCCATCTCCTCATACCTTGAAGAGAATAGGCTGAGGACTTGTGGAGCAATCCATCTCCTCGGCTTTGAAGAGAATGGGCCGAGGACTTGTGGAGCAATCCATCTCCTCGACTAAGAATACCTTGAAGAGAATGGGCCGAGGACTTGTGGAGCAATCCATCTCTTCGACCATGAATACCTTGAGTCCGAGGACTAGAGGAGCAATCCATCTCCTCGGACCTTGAAGAGATTGGGCCGAGGACTTGTGGAGCAATCTATCTCCTCTGCTTTGAAGAGAATGAGCTGAGGACTTGTGGAGCAATCTATCTCCTCGGCCAAGAATACCTTGAGTCCGAGGACTAGAGGAGCGATCCATCTTATCGGACCTTGAAGAGAATGGGCCGAGGACTTGTGGAGCAATCCATCTCCTCGGCCATGAATACCTTGAGTTCGAGGACTTATGGAGCAATCCATCTCCTCGGACCTTGAAGAGAATGGGCCGAGGACTTGAGGAGCAATCCATCTCCTCGGCCATGAATACCTTGAGTTCGAGGACTAGAGGAGCAATCCATCTCCTCGGACCTTAAAGAGAATAGGCCGAGGACTTGTGGAGCAATCAATCTCCTCGAACCTTGAAAAGAATGGGCTGAGGACTTGTGGAGCAATCCATCTCCTCGGCTTTGAAGAGAATGGGCCGAGGACTTGTGGAGATTGTCTCCTCGGCCAAGAATACCTTGAGTCCGAGGACTAGAGGAGCAATCCATCTCCTCAGACCTTGAAGAGAATGGGCCGAGGACCTGTGGAGCAATCCATCTCCTCAGCCATGAATACCTTGAGTCTGAGGACTTGTGGAACAATCCATCTCCTCGGACTTTGAAGAGAATGAATCGAGGACTTGAGAAGCAATCCATCTCCTCGGTCATGAATACCTTGAGTCCAAGGACTAGAGGAGCAATCCATCTCCTCGGACCTTGAAGAGAATGGGCCGAGGACTTGTGGAGCAATCCATCTCTTCGGCCATGAATACCTTGAGTCCGAGGACTAGAGGAGCAATCCATCTCCTCGGACCTTGAAGAGAATGGGCCGAGGACTTGTGGAGCAATTCATCTCCTTGGGTTTGAAGAGAATGGGCCGAAGACCTGTGGAGCAATCCATCTCCTCGGCCAAGAATACCTTGAGTCCGAGGACTAGAGGAGCAATCTATCTCCTCGGACCTTGAAGAGAATGGGCCGAGGACTTGTGGAACAATTCATCTCCTCGGCCATGAATACCTTGAGTCCGAGGACTTGTGGAGCAATCTATCTCCTCGGACCTTGAAGAGAATGGGCCGAGGACTTGAGGTGCAATCCATCTCCTCGGCCATGAATACCTTGAGTCCGAGGAATAGATGAGCAATCCATCTCCTCGGACCTTGAAGAGAATGGGCCGAGGACAAGTAAAAATGGCGGCTGAAGTGACACATGGCTTTCTTCACGTAAACAACAGGGCATGGGAAATGATGTTTTTCCTTGGAATTTTAAACTGATGTTTTTAGGAAAACAACGGCCACCTCGGGGGATGTAACGTCCCTTGGGGAAGTGTGAAGGTCGCTTTGAGACTCTAAAGAGTCCCCTCGGCTTTCGCGATTGTATTAAATGGTCCTCGCGTGCCGTGACCCTTTTCCTATAAAAGGGGGCATTGGCTTCCCTTTCTTCCTTACTCATTTCAAACCTGAGTTTGTGTTTTGAGAGAAATTTCTTGAGAGCCCTCGACCTCGTCCTATCTACTCTTGAGAGTCTTCGTTCTCTTCTTTTTAAAAGAGAGACTATTTTTCTTGTCCGAGCGCATCTACTTTGTGAGTCTTCTCCTTCTCTCCCAATTTTTGCATGGAGTTTTGGTGCTGGGGTTTTGAGTGATCGCGGCGTTTCGAGGTTGTGAAGAAGGAGTACTCTTTGACAAATGTCGGACGTTTAGGAGAAGCTTAATTCCGAACCCTTCGGACTTCGGTAAGTTCGTTTGTATTTTATCTTTAATCATGTCTTCTTTGTTTGATACTTATCTCGATAGGCCTAGCAGTAGTGAGAACGGTAGGAGTAGTGTAGATGATACGAGTGGTGATAGTACTAAGGAGGTAGAGACATCCTCGTCCTCATCTGGGGCGAAGACTCTCGTGACGGCTGTGCCGAGGGCATACCCCATGGCACTGGTGCCATACGTCCCTTTGGAGATGGGGAGGGAGTACGAAGAGGACTCCTCGTCCGGGGACGAAATGCTTAGGGCGTTTGACTGATATTCAGGAGACTTCGGCTGGAGATGAGAGAGAGGAGTGGAACTATACGGCCAATGAGATCCCTAGTCAACTGAGGGAGGAGGACTTGGAAGTAATTCGGAAGACATACCGCATCCCAAGCGAGTACGCCTTTTGGCTGGCCAAGGTGGGGGAAAGGGCCTGTGATGTCCTCCTTGACCGAGCCCCTTTTGAGCTCTGCGTGTATGAGCATCACATGCAGGTCGGGCTTTGGTTTTCCCTTCACCCCTATTTTTATACTATTCTTTAGTACTTTGATATAGCGTTGTGTCAACTTGTGCCTAACTCGGTACGGTTGATCATGGCCTTTATCTACGTTTGCTTGGAAGTGGGCAGGCCGATGACTATGGATATATTTAAGGCCCACTTTCTAATCAGTCGGCACGGCCAGACCGGATGGGTAGTTTTTAGTACCCGACAGAGGAGGAGGTTGCTGAAGAAGACTCATTCGTCGATCAAGAGGTGGAAAAAGAACTTATTTTTCATCCAATCTGCCGAGGACTTTGGCTTACCTCTTGCGTAGAGTATGGATCGCACCGGGAAATGCAAGAAGGCAGGCCTTCTTCCGTACGAGCAGGAAACGGTGAATGCCATGGTGGCCTCACCTTTGGATGTCGGAGTCCTCTATGACAATGAGGAACTGGCCCGACGAGGTCTCTGTTCTTCGTGCCCCGAGCCTTCACTTGAGAGTGGTAAAGGCTTTAGTTTTACCTTTTGCTTCATTTATTTTTCTTCTTTACTTACATCGTATTCCTGTAATCCATACTTGTGTAATTTCCTTTGTTTACATTGCTTGAGCAGAGATGGAGGCAGCTGCCCGTGCCCGAGAACATGCCAAGAAACTGGCCTTGGAGGAGAGGAGGTCGGCCCGATCCAAGAAGCAGATTGCCTCGGGCTCATGAACTAGGAAGAGGCCTCGGCCTGATGATCGATGATACTGGCCAAGGGCTTGGCTTCTACCCACTTTGTAAAATAGTCGATTGCCACTATGAGATACTTCTGCTGGCCGATTGCTCTGGGGAAAGGTTCGAGAAAGTCCATTCCCCACATAGCAAAGGGAAACGGACTGATGATTGGATTGAAGAGAGTTGCTGGTCGATGCGATATGACGGTGAACTGTTGGCAGCTTTTACATTTTTTAACCAACTCTATGGCTTCTTTCCTCTTTCTGGGCCAATAATTCCCCTGGCAGAGGATCTTAAATGCCAAGGCCCTTCCTCCAAGGTGATTTCCACATATTCCTTCATGGACTTCTCGAAGAGCATTGTTAGCTTCGGTTGGATCGAGGCATTTTAAGTAGGGCATTGTGAGACCTTTTTTATACAACTGACCATCCAAGATAGTGTATTGTACTGCCCGAGACATAACCTTCCGAGCTTTGTGTTTTTTATCCGGAAGCTTACATCACGTAGATACTCGAGAAGAGGACTCATCTATGTTTCTTGACCATCCACAGGTAATACCATAGTTTCAGCGATGCTGGGCGCGATAAGTATTTCGAGATAAACTGCCCACCTTGGTTCGAATGGGTAGGATGATGCGAGATGGGCTAAGGAGTCAGTCTTCGAATTCTCGGCTCGTGGAATTTGGCTAATACGGAATACTTCGAACTGCTCGGCCAGTGCTTTGGCTTTTACAAGATAACAAGTGATCCTTTCCCCTCGAACTCTCCGTTGATTTGGTTTACTACCAACTGAGAATCGCTGTAGGCATTTAGAATTTTTACGGAAAGTACCTGGGCTAGCTTCATGCCTGCGAGTAGAGCCTCATACTCGGCCTCGTTGTTGGATGCCTTAAACTCAAACCTCAAGGTGTATTCATTGGTGAAGTTGTCCGGACCGCTTATGATGAGTCCGGCTCCACTTCCAGTGTCGATGGATGAGTCGTCGACATGGAGGGTCCATTGCGGGAACATACTTGGCTCTTCACTTTTCTGAGGTGGTTCTTCTGATGGTGGTAGGGTGGTTTCTATGATAAAATCGGCTAAGGCTTGGGCTTTTATAGCTATTCGAGGCCGATAACGAATGTCAAACTTGTCGAGTTCTATTGAACATTTAACCATTCTGCCGGAAACATCAGGTTTGTGGAGTACTTGCCGAAGGGGTTGGTTGGTGAGGAGAGTGATGGTGTGTGCTTGAAAGTACGACCGGAGCTTCCTGGCCGAGATCAAGAGAGCATACGCCATTTTTTCCATAGGAAGATACCATGTTTCGGCATCATGGAGCACCTGGCTTACATAGTACACTGGCTTCTGTATTCCTTCCTCCTCCCGAATTAGAACAGAAGCCACTACTTCTGGTCTAGCAGAGAGATACAAGAAGAGTTCTTCTCCAGCCATAGGTTTGGTGAGAATGGGGGGTGTACCCAAATATCTTTTTAACTCTGTGAATGCTTCTTAACAATCGGAAGACCAAAAAAAATCCTTGGCCTTTCGGATGGCTTTAAAGAAGGGGAGACACTTCTCGGCTGATTTTGACATGAACTAACTCAAAGTTGTTATTCTTCCGATAAGTCGTTGGACTTCTCTTACGGTCCGTGGCAGGTTAATGGTGAGAATGGCATCTATTTTTTTTAGGTTGCTTCTATGCCTCTGTGAGTTACTATAAACCCCAGAAATTTCCCTCTAGTGACTCTGAAAGCACACTTAGTGGGGTTTCAACTTCATTTGGTGATAACGAAGGACATCAAAAGCTTCTTGTAGATCAACCTCGTGGTTATAGGCCTTGATACTTTTAACCAGCATATCATCAACATATACTTTTATATTCCACCCTATTTGTCTTTGGAAAATTTTGTTCACTAGCCTCTGGTAGGTAGCCCCGGTATTTTTTAAACCGAAAGGCATGACCCTGTAGCAATAGAGTCCTTGTTTTGTCATGAACGCCATTTTTTCTCGGTCTAGTCGGTGCATGAGGATCTGGTTATACCCTGAATAGGCATCCATAAAGGTCAGCAACTCATATCCTAACATTGGGTCGATAAGTTGATCGATCATCGGTAGTGAAAAATTATCTTTTGGACAAGCTTTATTGAGGTCCAAGAAATCAGTGCAAATCCGTCACTTGCCGTTTTCCTTCTTTATCATTACAACATTAGATACCCAGTCTAGATAACTTACTTTTCGGATGAACTTGGCTGAAAGTAATTTGTCTACTTCGACTCGAACAGCTGCCTGACGCTCCGGAGCAGATGACCTTTTTTTTTGGATGACTGGTTTGTGGTTTGGATCCACACTCAATCTGTGAACTATAATATCTGGGCTGATCCCAGGCATATCGGCAGTGGTCCAAGCAAATAGATCTTAGTTTGCCCGAAGGAAGGCGAGCAAGGACTCCTTGAGGGTTTCTGGTAGGTTTGAGCCAATTTGAATGGTTTCGGTGCTGGCTTCACTGAGGGGGGACAGCAGTTAATTCTTCAATCGGTTGGCCCCTTGGGCGGCTCTCTTCATCTCTAAGGTCATTTAGCTCAAGTGGGAGAGCTTCCACCTTCTTGCCTTCTCATACTGCGCTGAGATAACAGGACCTTGAGACTTATTAATCTCCTTTGATTTCACCTACTCTTTCCTCAGTGGGAAATTTAATTTTAAGATAATGGGTGGAGACAACGGCTCGGAGTTTGTTTAGTGTTGGTCGCCCGAGTATCATGTTGTAGGATGACGGTTGCCGGACGATCAGAAAAGTAGTTTGCATAGTTGTCGCTCGGGGGGCCGTCCTTGCAGTCACTGGAAGGGTTATACTACCCTCTGTAAAGACTGGTCCTCCCGAGAAGCCATAGAGTGGGGTAGAGACTGACTTTAATTGGGAGTCCCCCAGTTACATTTGTCGAAAAGCATCATAGAATAAAATGTCGGCTGAGCTCCCGTTATCGACCAGAACTCGCTTAATCTCGTGATTGGCCACGAGGAGGGAAATTACGACAGCATCATCATGCGGAGTCTGAATCCCTTGTAAGTCTTCGTTTGAAAAGGAAATAAGCTCGCCCGTTTTGTGCTGTTTACTGGGTCCAGAGACAGAAACTATCGACTTGGCGTAAGACTTCCCACTATTACCAGACCTGCCCCCAGCTGCGGCCCGTAAATGGTCTTAATGATTTTTATCGTGGGGCTCTTCGCTTTCTTCTGACTTGGTTCCCCGTGGTTTGGCTCAAGGCTTTTCTGGACTGGTCGCACAGGCCTGTTTCGCTTGAGGGGGCATTCAGGGCTTCTTCGCGGGTACTCCGCAAATCTTTCCATTCGTGGCCCAGTGAACTCTTTTAAATACCCTCTGTTAATGAGGGCCTCGATATGGTTTTTTCGTGCTTTGCATTCTTCGGTATCATGGCCGTAGTTTCTGTGGAACTTACACCAGGTGTTTCGAGAGTTCCATGATCCGTTTGTCGAGGGGGGCTTCAAGGACCTCCTAAATGAAAAGTGGGTCATGTACATCGAGTTCGTCTATAATGTTGTGGCCACGTCCTCTGAACGCCTCATTGATTCATTCCTCTATGTCCCCGATCCGTTTGTCGAGGCCTTCACTGTTTCTAGATGAAGGACTTCCCCTAGACCTGGCCATGCGAGGCAGGGTTGGTGCGGTCACCGAGCAGTCCTCGACTGGTGGTTGGCGGGCCGAACCATTAAGACTTGGTTCCGGCTACAAAGGTGGTGGTGGTGCATGCTGGGCTCTTCCACGGACTTCAGCAGCTAAGTTGGCCACTAGTTTTGAGAGTTCCATGAATTGGGCTTGGAGAATGACTACGTTGGGTTGGGCCTCCGGTTCGGCCCTCCTTCGCCATGGTCCCTTGCGGGGGTTTTGGGTGGCATGACAACAAATGAGTTCTTTGTGTTTCTTCGCTGTTACTACCAGCGAAAAATGTGGTTTCCCACAGACAGCGCCAATCTGTTGATGCCAAAAATGTGCGTGGATGAGCTGGAGGCCTAACTGCACCTATACCTGCACAAGGAAAAAAAGAAGGGCTATGGGGTAGCCTGAGGGGTGCCTCCGAGGATGCTCCAATGCTTAAGTTAGGATAAAGCAAATGTCTGTGGCGACTTGTCGTGTCGTTCCTCATGCTGAAGAAAAAACTTGGGTTCCTGGAATGCATACCTGGCCCTTTTTATAGGGTTTTTCAGAGACGGTCTTCTGCCTGGGGTGGCAGTGATATGATGCCTAAGAGGCCCAGTTAGGCAGTTGGAGACCGTTCATTTAGGGCTTTACCTTGTTGGTTGATCAGGAGCCGTCTAAGTCTAAGGGCAGTTCTGCGACCTGACACCTCAACTTGGTTAGGTGATGATGCCTAGGAGGCCCAGCTAGGTAGCTGGAGACAGTTTGCTAGGGCTTTTGCCTTGTTGGCTCAATCAGGAACCGTTCAAGTATCTGGGGCAGTCTGTTGCCCTGACGGCCCAACATGGCTGGGGCATGATGACCTGGAAGGCGGTGGTAACGTGGAGCCCAACTGGGGCGACTGAGCTTTGAAGGGTGGTTTATGACCAGGGGCTGAGTGTTCGATCCTGGGTTATCCATGTGTCCTCTCGTGATCCGTTGCCAGGAGGAGCCACGTGTTGTCCTCTTATTAGAATGGTAGTTTTTGGCAGTATCAAAACCAATAGCTTACGCTTAGTTTAGGCGATGAGGAGCTCTTCGATTCCCTTATCACCATGGGCGGTGATTTTGCATGATTTAAAAGTGATATCTGCTAATTTTTCATATTGTTCTTTTTCTTATACTCCTATAAAAGCCAATGGTTCCGCTCATCTGGCAGTCAAACAAATGCCCCACAATATATTGTTGCTCAACTTTCTTGGAATTCTCCAATTTTAATATAAGATTCAATATTCATTTAAAAAAAGAAGATAACAATGAATATCCACCAAATTGGCTTTAAATGATTGATCTAATCTGCTAGAAAAAATTACTGGGTCAAAGCTAACACACAACTAAAGTGAAATGAGAAAAATAAAGATAAAATGGACACAAATATTTTACGTGGAAAAACCCCTGAACAAATTAGGGTAAAAAAATCACGGGCAAGTGTAGAAGGATTTCACTATTGTAAAAAAAGAGATTACAACATCTTCTCTCTAATTACAATGAGATAACAATTATCTAATCTCTATTGTAATAGGAGAAACAACTCTCTCAAAAAATTGGGAAAATATTACTTACAAAGAATGAATAAATTTTCCTCTCTAAGTAGTAACTCTCAAGAAAACTCTCACAAAAACATTTGCTCTCTTTCTAATGGATGCTCTTGGATTCCTTTAATTCTATGTATAGCACAAGACAAACAAGTCATTTATAGGCAAGTCACTTGAAGAACTTGTGGAAGACAAGTCTCCATGGTAGATAAGTCTCCATGTTTCTCTCCAAAATGAATGGTCAAGAGATTAGTGCTCCATTAACCCTTTTAATTGTCTTCCACTTTGTCCCAATGCTGCAACCATTATTAATTAAGCAAATACAATATTAAGCAAAGTGGAGAAAGTGGCTTTACCACTAAAAAGGCCATCTCTTATCATATTCTCCTACTTAAAGTCACTTTCGTAATCCTTCCATCCTTCATTACTTGCCAAATCCATGCTTGCTTACGTTTCCGCTAGACCACATGAAGATCTACACCATTTAAACTTGTCAGTGTTGATTGGCTTGGTCATAACATCTGCTAGGTTCTCGTCGGTGTGAATCTTCTGCATATCCTCACTACCTTCTTCCACTACTTCTCGAACGAAGTGATATTGAACCCTTATGTGCTTTGTCCGTGAATGAAAAGTTGGATTCCTTGCAATGTGCAAGGCACTCTGATTGTCACAAAACATAACAATCTTCTCCTGTTTGTGCCCGAGCTCCTCCAATAACCTTTGTATCCAAACTGCTTCCATGCAAGCTTGTGTAGCCGCGATGTATTCTGCTTCCGTTATAGATAGAGCCACAACCATCTGCAATTTAGAAACCCAGCTTACAGCTCCTCCTGTAAGTGTAAACACATAACCTGTAGTACACTTGCTTTTGTTGAGATCCCCTGCAAAATCTGAATCAACATAGCCTCTGACAGTAAAATCTGATCCTCCGTAACATAATGCAGCATATGAGGTTCCTCTAATGTATCTCAGAACCCTCTTCACAGTATTTCAATGCTCTCCACCAGGATTCGCCATAAATCGACTAACCACTCCCACTGCTTGTGCAATGTCCGGTCTTGTACAAATCATAGCAAACATCAAACTTCCCACTGCTGATGCATACGGTACTCAAGACATCTCCCTCCTCTCTCCTTCATTGCTAGGACACATACTTGAGGACAACTTGAAATTAATAGGAAGTGGGGTAGAAATTGGCTTACTATCTTACATGTTGAAGCATTGCAAGATCTTGTTGAAGTAGTTCTTCTGGGAAAGCCAAATCTTCCTGTTATTTCTGTTTCGGTGAATCTACATCCCTAGAATCTTGTTTGTTGGTCCCAAGTCCTTCATATCAAACTCCCTAGCCAACTGTGCCTTCAATTCTTGGATTTGATCTCTATTGGGGCCTGCTACCAACATGTCATCCACATACAACAACAAGATAATAAAATCATTATCACCATCAAACCTTTTGAAGTACGTACGATGGTCTGAACTGAGTCTGTTGTAACCAAGGCTAATAATGAAGGACTCAAATCTCTTGTACCAATACCTCGGCGCCTGTTTGAGACCGTATAGAGATTTGTTCAACTTGCAAACCAAGTTCTCCTTTCCTATTTCAGCAAAACCTTCTAGTTGGAGCATATAGATCTCTTCTTCAAGTTCTCCATGAAGAAATGCAGTTTTCACATCCAACTACTCCAGATGTAAGTCAAACATAGCATACATAGCTAGGACTACTCTGATTGTTGTAAGCCGAACCACCAGGAAAAATATCTCATTGAAATCAATACCTTCTTTCTGAGCGAATCCCTTTACCACCAATCTTGCATGAAACCGTTCCACTTGATCATTGCTATCCCGCTTGATCTTATAGACCAATTTGTTACCTATGGCTTTTCTCCCATGTGGCGATGGTACCAATTCCCAAATCTTGTTCTGTGTAGAGCTTCAATTTCTTCCTGCATTGCTGCCATCCACAAAGACACATCTGAGCTACTTGTAGCTTCTTGGAAAGTTAAGGGCTCTCCATCCTCTGTTAAAAGACAGTATGCAACATTGCTCTCAGTAACATACTTCGAATGCCAAGCTGGTAGCCTTCTCTCACAAGTTGACCAGCGAAATTTTGGAGCCTCGGACTTGACTAGTTCTTGTACCTCATGCTCTAGTGCTGCTTCAATAGAAACTAGAGTTTCTTGTACCAGATTATTTTCCACCTGTATTGTTGTAGTCTCTAAAACCTCTTTCGACGTGCTATCGTCTCCATCCTTTTGTAGTAGTTGATCTTCTACAAAGATCACATCCCTGCTGACAACAACCTTGCGGGTAGTAGGATCCCACAAGCGATACCCCTTTACTCTGTCAGCATACCCTAAGAATATACATCTCATAGATTTCGGATTCAACTTCGTTCTTTCTTGGGAATTGTACATCACATACGCAGGACATCCAAAAGAATGTAAAGTAGAGTAGTCCGCTAGCTTACCAGTCCACATCTCCATCGGTGTCTTTAAATCAATTGCTGTTGATGGCGACCGATTTATCACATAACAGGTGGTTTTGGCTGCTTCTGCCCAAAAAAAAGTTGGGTTGACCTGCAGCCCTCAACATAGCTCTCATTCTGTCTGTAAGAGTTCTATTCATCCGCTCTACCACTCCATTTTGCTGAGGCATGTATGTGACTGTGAACTGTCGTTTGACAGCTTCCCACTTACAAAGAGCAAGAAACTCGCCGTCTGTGTACTCTCTTCCATTATCTGTCCTCAAGCACTTAATCTTTTTCCCAGATTCAAGTTCCACCCGTGGTTTGAAGTCTTTGAATACTGGAAATACATCTGACTTCTTCTTGATTGGATACACCCAACATCTCTTGGAGTAATCATCAATGAAAGACACAAAGTACTTTGCTCCTCCTAGGGACATTTCTGGTGACTCCCATACATCAGAATGAATCAAGTCTAGAATGCATTTACTCCTAGCATCAGATCTACTAAACTTCAATCTATGCTACTTACTTGTAACACAATGCTCACATAAAGATAGATTTACCGATTTGAGCCCTGGAAGCAGCTTTCTATCGGAGAGAATCTTCAAACCTCGTTCCGACATGTGACCTAGTTTGAGATACCACATCATTGTTGACTCTTCTCCCTTGTTTATTGACGCGACATACGCATCAGCTTCCTTCAGTGTTTCCATTTGTAGCATGAATAGATTCGTTGCGATCCTTTCTGCCTTCATAACCACAAATGCACCTTTGACAATCTTCATGATCCCATTTTCGATATGGGTCTTGCATCCAAGACTATCTATTTGCCCCAAAGACAATAGATTCTTCCTCAGGCCCTTCACGTGTTGTACATCCGGAATAGTGCGAATTGTACCATCAAACATCTTTATCTTGATAGTACCAATACCAGCAATCTCCAAAGCATGATCATCACCCATATGTACAGAACCTCCTGAGACTGGTTCATATTTGTGAAACCATTCTCTCTGAGATGTCATATGCCATGTTGCTCCTGAGTCTAGTAACCAGATGTCAACGAACTGTTTTCTGCCTTCAACTGTCATTTTTGACTCGCTGTATAGAACTTCACCATCATCTGAGGCACTTGCCACATTCCCTTGAGCATTATGACTCAGGGACTCCACTATTATTTTTGTACCACCAATCCTTCTTGACATGCCCTTTCTTGCCACAGTTGTAGCACTTGAAATTCTTCTTATTTCTTGATTTCGATCTACCATGATTCTGACTCCCACTAGGGCCACGTTCCGTTGATCTTCCTCTCGTCATCGTCAAAGCTTTCGCTTGCTGCGAACCTGCCTATTTGTCTTCCTTGTTTTTGTGCCTGGTTTCTTCTTCCAAAATAGCAGCTGCAATTTCGTCGATGACTAGATAGTCCGTGAGGATGTTGTTCATCAAGTTGATGCTGAGTTGGTCATATGAGTCAAGTAAACTTTGTAATAGAAGCTCTGCACGTTTAGATGTCTCTATTGTGTAACCCATCGATGTAAGTTGCGAAAATAGAGTATTCAAAATGTTGATGTGGTCAGTCACCAACGTGGATTCCGCCATTCGAAGAGTGTAAAGCCTCATCTTTAAGAAGATCTTATTATGTAGTGACTTGGTCTCGTATAGTCTTGTTAGAGTATCCCAAATCTCCTTCGCAGTCTTCTTTTCCGCCACACTAGATAACACTCCATCGGCTAGTGCTAAGTGCAGATCGGTAATTGCGATGCCGTCCATCTCGTTCCACTTGCTGTCGTCAGTTATCTCTGCGGGCTTTTCTCCAATTGCTGCCAAACAATTGTCTTTCCTCAAAATTGTCTTAATCTTCATTTTCCACAATGAGAAATTACTCCCGTTAAACTTCTCAACATCAAACTTTGTCGTAGTTGACATCTCGTTCACAACGATCTGCTTCACACCCCTCAACCAATTGCTCTGATACCACTGTTAAGAAAAATTACTGGGTCGAAGCTAACACACAACTAAAGTGAAATGAGAAAAATAAAGATAAAATGGACACATATTTTACGTGGAACAACCCCCGAACAAATTGGGGTAAAAAACCACGGCCAAATGTAGGAGGATTTCACTATTGTAAAAAATGGATTACAACATCTTCTCTCTAATTACAATGAGATAACAATTGTCTAATCTCTATTGTAATAGGAGAAACAACTCTCTCACAAAATTGGGAAAATATTACTTACAAAGAAGGAATAAATTTTCCTCTCTAAGTAGTAACTCTCAAGAAAACTCTCACAAAAACATTTGCTCTCTTTCTAATGGATGCTCTCGGATTCCTTCAATTCTATGTATAGCACAAGACAAACAAACCATTTATAGGCAAGTCACTTGAAGAACTTGTGGAAGACAAGTCTCCATGGTAGACAAGTCTCCATGTTTTTCTCCAAAAATGAATGGTCAAGAGATTAGTGCTCCATTAACCTTTTTAATTGTCTTCCACTTAGTCCTAATGCTGCAACCATTATTAATTAAGCAAATACAATATTAAGCAAGGTGGAGATAGTGGCTTTACCACTAAAAATGTCATCTCTTATCACATAATCTTTTTGGTATTGTAACAGTGAAGATTTTTCTTTTTCTTTTGAAAACATGGTTAAGAAATTATCCTAATTAGAGATAAGATCATTTTCATCCTATCCATTAAATCTAAGTACAGTACTAACTGGCCACCTCTAAGATAACTTATCTTAATCTTAATAACTAATTAAATTTGAGATTATAGCTAACTATTTATAAAAGGTTCACTAGAAAATCAAGAATAAAGATTGTGGGATATTCCCATCAAATATGATGTTTACACTCTTAAAACTTGAATGACAATTATTTAAAAACTTGAGTGATGATTACCACTTAAATTTTCAGAGTGTTTAAAATTTGGTGTTTCAACTACATTTTCTCTCACAAGGTAATCTAGGTTCTTTACACTTAAAAAATCTAAGAATCACAAATACGAAGGCATCCAAATACACTCACAAGAGTTGTATCAAATGCATTTACTCTCATGCCATGTGGTTTGAGTGCGATTCTTTTATTGTAAAAATTATGAAATAAAACTTGCAATACATATAAATTTTAATTATAAAATGATCATTGTTAAATTTCAAAATTTAAATAGTCCAAATCCATATGCAAAAGCAGTGTATTACAGATTTTACTTCATAATTTTTACAACATATCAATAGCACTCAAGTGGTTTCTCATTGACATTCCATACCCAGTTTCATATGCATTTATTTAGATTAAATGATAACACAGAATATGCTTATCAAAAAGAGAAAGAAAAAAAAAAAAAAAAAGATACGCACAGAATATGGACCTCTCTACCGTGGATTTTTTTTTTTGTCCATGTGCGATGTTTCAGATATCAACCGTCTTTCAATAACTGAATGCATCTCTTCTTTTTGGGCCATAAAATGAATCGGTAGAGGAGAGATCAAAAAAAGTTTTATGAGGAATTCGTAACGTAAGAGCTATTACGTAACGTCTCTATGCCATGCAAGTCAATATTTACCCAGGCATCAAACTTTAAATTTAAGCCCACCAAATCTTCACTTGCTTGATGCTATATTACTCTTATTGGGGGAAAAAAAAAAAAGGAGAGGTGCTAATTAAAGAAGAAATTGTGCTCTGGTCAGTACCTTCTTAATTATTATTAATATAATTCCCTCAATCCCAACATGGTTAATCAAGAAATAGAACTTAATGAGATCCTGGGGAATTCGTTTTCATGACCTTTAGCTACTTTAATTGAATTTGGTTTTCATCATTTACATTTTTCATCTCTAATGTTAGATTCATAGATTTATATATTATTTAAAATTCACGTATACATGAATGATGGAGATTGTGATACTCTTTTATCAAATGATAAAAAAAAAATAAAGGTCATAAACAATCTCCACCAAATTGACCTTAAATGATTAATCTAATCCTAATGGTATTGTAATGATGCAAAATTTTCTTTTTCTATAAAAAATTTGTTAAGAAATTATTCTAAAATTTAAGAGCATAAATAAATCTTTCCTATACACTACTACTCATTCGCCACCCAAAAGAACTAATTAAAAATGTCTAAAAGAGTTAAGGAGGTATAACTTAAAAGAGTCAAAGAGGTATAACTTGGTAGGGTAAACTTAAAATTAAGTGAGGCAAACATTTTATGAACTTAGAAAAAAAGAGTATAAGATAATCTATATTGGAGTATCTAGTCTAATTTTGGGGTAAGAACATTGATAATAATCTTAATCTTAACATATAATCATCGATATCAAGAAATAGAACTTTTAAAAATATATACTCCCAATAATATTAACCAATATAATATTTCTCCATCCTTTTACGTTAATTTCTGGATAGGTAATATATCCACCGTTTCTTTATCACTGTCTAGCTTTAAGTACTTGAACCATGATCACCATTTACAAGTGAATGGAAATGGAATCACAAAAAGTTTGGACATGGAAAACCCACTTGAGTGTCTTCAATTCTTCATAATTGAGGCTGCCTACAGGGGAAAAGACGCCAAACTGCCCCAAAGCATGAACTGAAGAAAGAAGATAATATTCCTAAAAAATTTGTTTACTGTTTGAATCATAACAATTTATAATTAAATGAAATCAGAGAAAGTTAATTTCCATATGGAAGTATCTGTTTTTTTTTTTTATTATGATACTGTTTTTTATTATGCTGGGCCCCTAAAGTGATGAGGAAGCTCAACGCCTCTATATAATGGGGGTTGGCTTCTAACAATTAAAGCAGAGAAAACAAAACAAATCCATTTAATACAATGTTTCTAGAGAAAATTAGTCTTTTTAATTTGTAAATGGCACGATCTCTTGCTAAGATTGCAGAGGAAGGCTTTGGTTTAATAGAAGAGCGCTTTGGTAAGCTTCCTTCTCCACAGGGACATCAACCTTCTGTTTGCAAGCAAGGCCGCCAAGTTTCTGCAGCTAAAGAGGCTGTAATCAACTGCAACGAAGCAGCTCGATACTATGGAGGGATAGTGGTCAATGATTTTCATAAGAAAAAACCACTTCCTCACGCTTATTATTAACCTTAATTAGTTTTGTTAGAGTTGGTTCATACTTAATGGGATCAGATTTATAAAACCTCATACGATCATGGATCTCTATGCATGAGTTAGGTCTGGTTTTTTTCTTTGATAGTTTGGGTTTGGGTCCATAAATAGCCGTATTTCTGCAGCATGACGGAAATCCTAATTAGACCCTAATTAGGGTGTTTAAGTTGCTTATAAATAATTTTTTATGTACTGAGCATACATTGTTGTAACGAGAGATTTGTGAAGTTGATAATAAGAAACTTCTAACAGGACGTAGCCCTATTCTGGGTGAACTTGAGTAAATCTTGTTTATTTTTCTTTCTATTTATAATTTGTATGATTGATAGACCTCAAATCGTTCAAGTTTGACTTTTTATTTTGGAAGTACTTGATATATAGAAGTAATATATAAGTCTTGCACTCGACTTGGTTGCAGCTTATAAATTAGAATATGGTCAGCAATACATAATTGTAACATAAAAGTGCTCTCTGGATCTTCTTTCTGTTATATATATGTCTACTTATAGTTGTCTATTATCATCTCTGTCTCTCTCCCTGTTACGAAACTTAATTTGCATGGATTTTAGACATAATATTTTCTGTAGAAGAGTAATTAAAGGTTGTCAATATTATATATACCAAATTGAAGTGGATATCAGTTTGACAGTATGAACTTGTGTATATAGACAATAATAACTATACTGCATCTGGTTGAATATAATTAGATTCCATAGGTCATGCATGTAAGTAAAATATCAACTGATTTGATTTATGTTCATTGTCAAGAATTTGTATTCGGTATCCCCATATCAATCAAGAGTTTCACTGCATCCACAATGTTCAGATGGTCAGCAGCAGCCCACTTGAGCCTAAAGTCTTATTGACCAAAAATAGCTGAGACACCATAAATATCAATACCTTCTTATTTCAGCTGCTTTTCAATCATTTCATGAAATCAGTCAATTGCCAGGTAAGAGAATCTTTGTTCTTGTAATTTGGTTGGTGAAATGCTGGTAGTTAACTAGGTGGCTTACAAAAAGATGCTGACTTTGATGGAGAAGAAGTAGCCCAAATTGGAGGGATCTACAAAACATAAATCTTATATTTGGGGAAGTCAATTTGGGGTGGACAATTTGGATTTTAAGTTATTTGTTTGTGTTTTTGGTTAGCTGTGCTTGTGTATTTTTGTGATTTTCTTTTAGTTCTCGAGTTGTTATTATATTTTTGGCTTTGCATATTTTTAATAATATTTAATTCATCTTTGTCAATGAAGTTTTGATTCAATGGTTAAAGTTGAGGTCTCAGGTTTTAAAAGTCAAGTTCAAGTAATGTGTATGTGTTTTACTAAAAAAAATAATAATATTTTATTCACTTAAGTACTACTCTTTAAGTAATAAAAGATACCAACTTCTACCGTTGTCATCGCAAAAACATGTGTATAAGGATTTTACCTCAAAACCTTTTTTGCAAGTAGATTACGATGTAGAAAGGCTGGGTCTTAGAAACTAATAGAGTTGTTTTCTATGTCTTACTTCTAATCTATGCCATAGTTAGACAAAATATATGATCCTCTTACATTATTGATTAGAATAGGTAAATAGTAAGGTAGTCTTTTTTTTTTTTCTTTTTGGGTGCTTTTTTTTTTCTTTTTGTGACTTAGGTTCTTACATAACTTTTTCTTCTCAAGATGATGAATATGATTCAGAAGATACAAAAGAGAGTACTGCTCTTTTGTGACGAAGTTTTCATGTATTAATTTCCTAAAACGCTCCAAAAAATTAAGATCTCAAACATTTAAGATCTCAAACATTTAAGATATAGTAGATTTGTTTTTGTTCAATTCAAATGATGTTCTCCTCTATATATGTTAGACCATATAAAATTTAATCATTTGAATTGTTTCATTTACTTGTTCTTAGATGAATGAAATTATTTCTTCCTGTAAATCTAATTCAAGCTGACATGTATATACAATGATGGTTCTGAAACCGTATGTATAGGTTAATGAGCTATACCGATGGATAAAATCCGTCAATATAAATGTTTATATTGATGGTTTTAAAATCGTAAGTAAAAATACCTATACCGAAGATTTTTAAAATCATAAGTAAAGCTCTTTTATCTATACTGACAGTTTTGGGACCATCGGCATAGTAAAAAAGGATCTATACCAATTTTCTGTTTTTAGCGATGGGTTATATGTACAATTTTTTTTTTTTTTTTTTTTGTAGTGACCTATAATATCATAAAACTCCACTAACTTTTGGTGTTTTTTGTATGGTGTCTCTCAATTCCTTCACTGGACCTGAAAGCATGAACGATTTATCATAGACCAGAAAGGAAAACAAGAAAAAAAGATAGCAAACATAATCAAACCATGATCGAAAAAAAAGGGGCTTTTATATTTTGTAGTGAAAAGTAAAAAATGGAGAGGATAGAAAGAGACCTGTTGATGCCAAATATGTGCGTTGCTGAGCAGGAGGTTGGACTGCGGAGGTACCTGCACAGGAAAAGGGAGAGTAGCTATGGGGTCGACGGAGGGGATACCTCCGAGGATACTCCGATGCTTAAGTTAAGGTAAGCTCAAGTATATCTTTTAAAGCTGAAAAACGAATGTCTCTTTTTGCCTGCTTACCAAGTCCTTTTTATAGAGTTTCGGAGGCGGTAGTGGGCCTAGGGCGGCTGCGATACGATACCCCAACTGGGTTGGGTAATGATGCCTACGAGACCCAGCTAGGTGGCTGAGAGCCGTTCACTAGGGCTTTAGCCTTGCTAACTTAATCAGAAACCGTCTATGCGTTAAGACGGTTTTTACGACCTGATGTCCCAACTTGGTTGGGTAATGATGGTCTAGAGGGCGGTGGTGACGTGGAGGCCTAGCTGGAGGCAATGATACCCTGAGGGGCGGTAATGACCTGGAGGCCCAACTGTCTGAGCCTGGGTCATCCACGTGTCTCCTTGCAGTCTGGAGTCACAATAATTCACGTGTCGTCTTCTTATTGAAAAATCGTATTTTGACAATATCAAGACCCATCAGATATTTAACCAAAACGCCTAACCCCACAATCCCCACAAAAGTTTTCAAGAAAAATATATCCAAAAGAAAAGAACTAATGAAAGCAAAACACATGTAACAATAAAAAAACTTTCAGATCTCAAAATAAAAAATAAAAAAAAACACTAAACCCCCAAAAAAAAACCCACTATGAAAACGTTTATCAACATACCATAAGCTTGAAGGAACTGCCGCGGCCGCCGCCACCACGTCCCATGATAGGTTAGGAATCATTACATGTCCTTCGCCTGGAAAGAAGTGAAATGAGTTATGTTCGTTTGATTTTGATCAAATTAACAAAGTGAAATGAGTTTTTTGATTTTGGGATCAACTGTTTTGGTTGGCAATTTTAGGAAGGAAGGAGTTAAATGAGTTTTCTTTTTTGATTGTGTTTGTTTTGAGAACAAAAAAATGAGATGATAATTTTTAACTTTTTTTTGTTTTCTTTTTAATATTTATAGTTTTGAAAAAAAAGTGGAAAAGGTTTATTTTTAATTTTTTAGTTTTTTTTATTAGGTAAATTATTTTATTAAGATTTTTTTATTTTTTTAAAAAAATTATTTATATAATAACCAATGTATAAAAGATGTGGTTGAATTTGTAATTGTTTTTTCAATTGGACTCTATGTCAATTTTTAATAAAATATAACATATTTTTGTTTACGTATGGATGGAATAGCAACGAGAATAACTTATTTTTTAAATTTTGTAAACGTTAATAGTTATTTTGCATACTTTTAAATCTCATGAATCAAAATGTTAAAACAACCAAACTTCAATAACCAAAATAAATATTTAGTCATTACAAGTTTTACTTCATAATTTTTATAACAGACAAGTCGCATTCATGTGGTTTCTCCTCAACATTCCATACCTAGTTTTTTATATATTTATTTAGAATTTAGATTAGATGATAACACATAATATTCTTACAAAGAAAGAAAAAAAATATATAAAGAGAATATAGACCTCTCTACCGTGGATTTTTTTTTTCTTTGAGATATGCAGTGTTGTAGATATCAACCGTATTTCAATAATTGAATACATCTCTTTTTTTTAGCCATAAAATGAATTGGCTGAGGAGAGATCAAAAAAAGTTTTATGAGGAATTCGTAACGTCAGAGCTTTTACGTAACGTCCCTATGCCATGCTGATGCAAATCATCACTTGCATGATGCTAACCTCTTCTCGTGGGCAAAAGGGAGAGATGCCAATTAAAGAAGAAATTGTGCTCTGACCAGTACTTTCTTAATTATTATTGATAGGGCCTAAAAAATACTGGCCCAAACAGACACCAAGGCCCAAACAAACACTAGGCTCGGTAGGATTGTTCTGGCCTAAGCAAACGTCAGACCCGTCTCAAACCTACGGCCTAGATAAGTTCGGACCTCCGGAAGGGTGACCCAGCCCAGCTGACTCAAAGAACACTCCGGCCCGGACAAACAATCAAGTATGCTCCACGGCCCATCAAGAATCCCCAAACCCGCGAAGAATGACCCAGTCGACCCACACCAAGATCTCCCCTATCAACACTAGCCACCCTACAGGGACTAGCCACTCCACAACCCTATGGCCGCCCGCCACCCTACGGCCGCCCTACGGTGTCCCCTCTCCTAGGCTCGCAATAATATCCTCTCTACCAGGAGACGACTATAAATAGGCCAAGGTATGGACATAATGGAGAGGAGATTAAGGTGGACACACGCACACACCCCACTTAATTTTCTAAAGAGTCCTCGATTCCTCTCTTGAACCTGCGACTCCTCCCCTGAATTCATGCTAACTTAAGCATCGGAGCGCCTTTGGAGGTCTCCCCCTCCCCTCCTTCCGAGGGCCTTCAATTTGTGCTTGTCACTTGTGCAGGACTCAGGCTGAATCATCTTTCGACAATGAGGAACTCCACAGGCGCGGCCTGTGCCCTCTTCGCCTTCCCTCGCGCCTCTTCCATGGTAGTCGCTGGCTCGTCGGCTTATAGGAATTTTTATTTATTTTTTTCAAGTTTTTAATGCCCCTTTTTTTTGTGCAGACATGGAGATGGCGGCGATGGCCAAGCAGCCGGCTCGTGAGAAGAAGAGGGCAGCCGAAGCTAGCGGTTCTGGGCAAAGAAAGAAGGCTAAGGTTCCGATCATGGCTCTAATTCCGGTGGATAGCCCTCCCAGGCCTTCGGTGGATCCTTCTCCTTCAGTAGCTCCCTTGCCTCGGGAAGGATCTGAGATGGCTCATCTTTTCACTCCTCGGTGGGCTCTGAGGCTGGATGACTCGGTGTTTGCCAGCACCAAGGTCGCTCGAGAGCATTTGGTGCTAGGGATCCCTCCTCGCGATAAGGCGGAGATTCTGTCGAAGCCCTTAGAGTTGCTCTGTTCAGCGGCGGAGGTTGCTTCTTCTCAGGCCGGGGTTCTTCAAGGGATGCTTTTCCCGACGTGCCTTGGAGATGGCAGACCGCTTCTCCAAGATCGAGCTTAAGCTGAAGGAGTCTGAGGACATTGCCCATGACCTAACCATTTCCCTTGAGACATCGGAGAGGGAGAGGGAAGAGGTAATTTTTGACGGGGATCATCATCGTCGAACTGCAGAGGTCCTAAGAGAGGAGCTAGATGAAGTTCGATGTTGTTCCGCGGAAAAGGAGGCTTCTTTGACGAAGGAAGGGGCAGTTCAGTACCTCGAAGGTTTTGAGGAAGCTAAGAGGAGGGTGACGCTCCTTTTCCCGAGGTTGGATTTCTCAGGTCTCGATCTGGCGAGCGACTCCGAAGCCTCTAGTGCGGATTCTTCAGGAGGAGGAGGTGGTGCAACTATTTAGGCTGGGGGTCAAGATGGCCCAGGTGAAGCCTTACCTGCCCCAAGTAACGAGGTGGGGGAAGCGCAAGCTGGAGGGGAAAGCGAGGCCCAGTCCTAAGCTAACTACGAGGTTTTTGGGGCCTCGATTGTACCCAAATAGTTCTTTGTATCAAAGGCCAACAGTGCCTTCTCTTTGTACCTCTCTTCCTATGAATGAAGTAAAGAAGTTTCGGAATTTCAAATTTATTTTCGTGCCTTTACATTTCATTGGTAGAATCTACGGAGGTTCTCCGCGTTCCAGGTGCGGGAAACGAGCTTCCCTTCCATGTCTTCTAGCTCATAGGTGCCTATCCTGCAGACCCTTCGAACCCTGTAAGGTCCTTCCCAATTCGAGACCAACTTACTCGTGTGTCGAGGGCGTGAGACTTCACTCTTCCGGAGGACGAGGTCATTAAGTTTGAAGTGTTTGTGCCGTATCCGGGAGTTATAGTACCGAGCGGCCCTTTGCTGATAGTTTGCGAGGCGAACTTGGGCTTTGTCTCTGGCTTCTTCAACTAGATCTAAGTTCATTTTTAACCCTTCTTCATTGCTGCTTGGCTCAAAACACTGTACTCAGAGTGATGGGACCCCGATTTCGAGAGGAATGATGGCTTCTGAGTCGTATGTCATGAAAAAGGGGTTTCGCCTGTTGGCGTCCGAGCCGTTGTTCGATAGGCCCAAAGGATGTTGTGGAGCTGTTCTACCCAACGATTGTCCGTCTCGTTGAGTCTCTTCCTGATTCCTTGGAGGAGCGTCCTGTTGGTTACTTCAGCCTGGCCATTGGCTTACGGGTACCCCACAGAGGAGAACCGATGGTTAATATGGAGGTCATCACAAAATGTTTTGAATCGGGAGCTGTCGAACTGCTTTCCATTATCGGTGATCAGCACGCGAGGGATCCCGAAGTGGCATACTATCGACTTCCAAACGAAGTTCCTGGTTTGGTGATCCGTGATGCTTGCCAATGGCTGATCCTCGACCCATTTGGTGAAGTAGTCAATGGCCACGATGAGGTGCTTCTTCTACCCAACGGACGTTGGGAATGGGCCCGGGAGATCCATCCTCCACATGGCGAAGGGGAGGGGGACTAGTGATGGAGACGACGGGGTTAGCAGGTCGATGCGATGTCGGAGACCATCGCTAACAATTTTCACATTTCTTGACCAAACTTCCCGCGTCATCTTTTATCGTGGGCCAGTAGTACCCTTGGAGGAGGATTTTGAAGGCTAAGGCCCGAGCCCCAAGGTGGTTTCCGTATATCCCTTCGTGGACCTCTCGGAGTGCATAGTCTGCCTCTCTGGGTCCGAGGCATCGTAGATACGGTGTAGTTAGACCCCTTTTGTATAATTGCCCTTCCATAAGGGTGTAACGTGAGGCACGGGATGTCACCTTTCTAGCTTGATCTTTGGGTTCAGGCATGGTGCCGTCTTTTAGATACTTGAGAATCGGGTCCATCCACGAGGGTCCTTCTTCCACTGGCAGGATCGGGGCTTCATCTATACTTAGGGCAGGAAGAGTTTCCTGATAGACAGCTCAACTAGGCACTAGTTATTGGGAGCAGGCCAGATTAGCCAGGGCATCTGCCTTAGAGTTTTTGGCTCGGGGAATCTGAGTTATCCGAAATGTTTTGAACAGGGTAACCGACTCCTTCACTTTTTGGAGATATCGGGAGAGCTTCTCGCCCCTGGCCTCGAATTCTCCCTGCACTTGGCTTACCACCAGTTGAGAGTTGTTGAACACCTCTAGTGCTTCTACTGCTAGTGCCTTGGCTAACCTCAGTCCGGCCAGAAGGGCTTTATATTCTGCTTCGTTATTGGAGGCCTTGAATCCGAACCTCAATGCATATTCAATGGCGAAACTCTCCGGGCTAGATAGCCCCGTCAACGCTCGGTCGAATCTCCAAATAAGTCCGAGTGTATGAGCTGCTCTGCTCACGCTCGGTAGATTTCTCCAGAAAATCCGAGCCCCATCAACACTCGGTTGAATCTCCAAATAAGTCCGAGCGTATGAGCTGCTCTGCTCACACTCAGCAGATTTCTCCAGGAAATCCGAGCCCCATCAACGCTCGGTCGAATCTCCAAATAAGTCCGAGCGTATGAGCTGCTCTGCTCACGCTCGACAGATTTCTCCAGGAAATTCGAGCCCTGTCAACGCTCGGTCGAATCTCCAAATACGGGGGCTTTGGACCCCCTCCCTTTTCGTTCCGTTAAGTTTGCCATCAAATTTAAACAAGTATCAGGAGAAAGGAGTTCATACGAAAACACGAATATTTAAAAAGGGGTAATTTATTGATGTTAATGGATTACAACCATTTACAACTAACGACCTCGAAGTACAAATAAAAGAGGACCCTAACGGCCTCGAAGTACAAAGAAGATAATGAAAACCAAAAAGTTCCAGGCAGTGCCGGTCACGAACTTCTTCACCCACTTCAGACTGAAGAGCTCCCGGCGCGAACCCTAAAACTTCGTGGGCCAAACCTGAGACTGAAAGTGCGGTCTATGATCAGCCCAAGGTTTAGGAAAACCTTCACCAGCTTGCAAAAAAAAAGTGACAGCATTTCCCCTTATCTTGCTATCACCAGAAGAACCGCCGGAAGAGAAGCTGCAGCCTTACTCTCAACTTTCTAGGAGTTTGCAGCCACACCCCTCTTCTTCTTCTGTTCCTCATAAGCCAGGTCATGAAGGAATACCACCATCCAGAGACACTGCACTCTCCTCTCTCCATTCATTTCGGAGTCTGGAAGAAGCCCGTGTCTCCATTCGGAGTCAGGAAGAAACCCGAACCTCAATTAAAGTGCCATGATGGCTATCCTCAGAAAATGCTTTTCTCTCTTCATTTCAGAAACCACACTTTTCCGTTTGAAACAAAGAGTGCCAGAGGACCCTATTTATAAGGCGAGGAAACACATTTCGCGAAACAATAAATACCAGAAACAGAAAACGAAACAAACCCATAATTTTCGAGAAGACTCTTCGCTTCTCCAAGCAGTTTCCTACCTTCCGAGAATGACGGTCCGATTCCCAAGGAGCACCAGTTAAACCACTGATTGACCTCGCGATCCGCAGAAGGCTCTTCGTCATCCCCTGAAACTTTTCGCCTTCCATAAAACGACGATCCACAGGCGAGCTCACTCGACTTCCATGAGCAGCCCGACCCAAGAAATACTTCCCGGAAGACATAAATGAACTCCAAGAAGTGGGGGGCCTGTGATAGGCCTAAAAAACACTGGCCCAAACAGACACCAAGGCCTAAACAAACACCAGGCTCGGTAGGCTTGTTCTGGCCCAAGCAAACGCCAGACCCGTCTCAAACCTGCGGCCCAGATAAGTTTGGACCCCCGGAAGGGTGACCCAGCCCAGCTGACTCAAAGAACACTCCGGCCCGGACAAACAATCAAGTATGCTCTACGGCCCATCAAGAATCCCCAAACCCGTGAAGAATGACCCAGCCGAACCACACCAAGATCTCCCCTATCAACACTAGCCACCCTACAGGGACTAGCCACTCCACAACCCTATGGCCGCCCGCCACCCTACGGCCGCCCTACGGTGTCCCCTCTCCTAGGCTCGCAATCATGTCCTCTCCACCAGCAGACGACTATAAATAGGCCAAGGTATGGACATAATGGAGAGGAGATTAAGGTGGACGCACGCACACACCCCACTTAATTTTCTAAAGAGTCCTCGGTTCCTCTCTTGAACCTGCGACTCCTCCCCTGAATTCATGCTAACTTAAGCATCGGAGTGCCTTCAGAGGTCTCCCCCTCCCCTCCTTCCGAGGGCCTTCAATTTGTGCTTGTCACTTGTGTAGGACTCAGGCTGAATCATCTTCCGGGCCGAGCCCAGCTCACAAGACACGCGGATCCCAGCCCACACCAGCTCGACCCGCCACGTCAGCACCAAACAATATACGGCATCAACAATTATTAATAATTCCCTCAATCCCAACATGGTTAACCAAAAAATATAACTTAAAAGCATGGGACCCTGGGGAATTCATTTTCATGACCTTTAGGTACGAATTTGGTTTTCATCATTTACTTTTATTTATTCTTAATTTGAAAAAAAATGATGCAATTTAATTTGTTATATATTATGTGAGATTCATAAATTTATATATTATTTGGATCAACAAACATATGAGTAATTGAGATTGCAATACCCCTTTTTTAAAGAATGAAAAAAAGTACATATTATAAAGAATCTCCATCGAATTGATCTTAAATGATTAATCTAATTCTAATGGTATTGTAATGATGTAAATTTTTCTTTTTACTATTAAAATATTTTAAGATATTATTTTAAAAGTTGAGCATATGTAGATCCTTCCTATACGCTACTACTCATTTGCCACCTCCAAAAGAACTAATTAACAATCTATAAGAGTCCAAAAAGTATAACTTAGTAGTGTAAGCTTAAAACCAAGAGGAGTAAACGTTCTATGAACTTAAAAGAAAAAAAGTCCAAGAGAATCTATCTTAAAGTATCTAGTCTAATTTTGGGGCAGGAACATTGGTAATAATCTTAATCTTAACATATAATAATCTATTCCAGATCAAAAAATAGAACTTTTAAAAAAAATGTACTCCCAATAATAACTAATTAACCGATATGATATTTCTCCATCCTTTCACGTTAACTTCTGGATAGGTAATATATCCACTGTTTCTTTAGCACTGTCTAGCTTTACGTACTTGAACCATGATCAATATTTACAAGTGAATGGAAATGGAATCACAAAAGGTTTGGATATGGAAAACCCACGTGGTGTCTTCAATTCCTCATAATTGAGGTTGCCTACAGGGGAAAAGACATCAATGGGCTGATTTAACACATTTGGGCTAAGAATCATCTTTGGGGGCCTAAAGATGAAGCTATATGTGATCCACAATGATGGGTTTCCATAATTCAAACTTCAGAATAATCTTGCAAATCTTAGTTTCCCAAAATTGGAGACTTACTCGTTTTGGTTGGCTCATCAAGGAAAATGGCTAGCTGCAAATTTTACTTATTACCTTTTTTTAATTGTTTCCTTATTAATTTAATTGCTGAATTATAAAGCTTGCATGCCAAGTTAGGTACTTTTCTTATTTGGATTTTAGGTTACCAGAATTCTATTTAGGTTTATTTCCTATTTCATAGTTTCTTATTCCTACCAGAATTCTATTTAGGTTTATTTCCTATTACTTACTTTTCCTTTTTCTAATTGGTTACGAATTCTCATGTATTTAAATAACCATTGGCTTTTTAGAATAATACAATTCATATTTGATTCATACTTTTAGAATTTCTGAACTTATCGGAGTTTCCATGGCGTTCATCTTCGACTTATCAATCAATCCTTCCATAATTGATTGTGGCGTCTTCATTATACCAAGGTTCTTGCTTCAATATAAGCAACGGGTCGCGGTCTTAATCTTCATTATACCAAGGTTTTTGCTTCAATATAAGCAATGGGTCGCAGTCTCCCATAAATCTACTTCTAGACGATCTTGGAAGTCTTTTTGATCCATCAATTTCTTAGTTCTTGGCGTAGATCATATCATTTGGTATCAGAGCCTTCTAGTTGCAGGTTTGCTTATCTTTTGTTTTGATTCCTAAAAAAGAAAACGTGAAAAAAAAAACAAAATTAAAAAAAAAAGAATGAATTTCTAGTTTATATAAAAAAAACGTGAAAAAAGATGTGTGATATTTAGATTCAATCCCTTCAATTCTTGTTTCAATTTCTCATCTTTGTTTCCTTGTATTCTAGCCTTTAAATCTGAATTTCTTTGTGAGTTATGTGTGAATTGTTGCTGGAAACTTTAATACTTGTTCGGTTAGTTTGATAAGAACCGATAGAGGATTATTATGAGTGGAAAAAGGCAAGAGTGGTGAGCACATAAGAGGGTAAAAGCCAATTTGATTTTTGTGTAAAAACACGAGTGAAATTGAGTGACTCATTCTTTGAGTGAAACACGTGAGGGAGTGTATGAGGTCCTTTTGTTCCTTTTTTTTTTCTCTAACTTTGTTTTTACAGCAAACATGTCAGACAACAAGAACAAAAATAATTCCAAAGATATGTCGTGAGAGGGTGATCCGAAGTTGCTCATGGAGGATTTAATGGGTGAGATGAGGAGAGTATTGAGAACGGAGATGGAGCAGGTTCATGAGAGGATAGATCGGGTAGAGAATGCATGTGTGGGGCAGCAACAAAACACTCTTAATATGCGTAGGAGGGAGAGAGTTCAACCTAGGGGAAAGAGAGTTAAAGATGAGGGATACACTGCCTAAGAAGAATTGTTGGAAACAAGGAGAGCTCTAAGTGTGCAAATCAAAAAAGATGACGAAATGCAGCGAGAAAAAATCTTTCATACTAGATGCCATGTGCAAAACAAGGTATGTGGTGTGATTATTGATGGAGGTATTTGTACTAATGTTGCTAGCACTACAATGGTTGAGAAATTAGGGCTGCCAACAATTAAACATCCTCGGCCTTACAAGTTGTAATGGCTCAATGATAGTGGTGAAGTGAGGGTGAACAAACAGGTGTTAGTTTCCTTTCGAATTGGAAAATACGAAGATGAAGTTTTGTGTGATGTAGTTCCGATGCAAGCTGGACACTTGTTACTAGGCCAACCATGGCAATTCGATCGGTGTGTTAAGCATAATGGTTTCACCAACAAATATTCATTTGTAAGAAATCAAAAAACAATCACTCTAGTTCCTTTGACACCAAAGCAGATTTATGAAGATCAAGTGAGGTTACAAAAAGAGAGTGAGCAAACGAAAGAGAGTGAGAAAAAGAGAACGAATGAAAATCAGAAAGAGAAAATAAGAGAGGCTGGAAAAATTGAGAGTGATAATAAGAAAGCTGATTCGGCCATTGAAAGAAAAACAAATGTCTATGCAAGAGCGAGTGAAATAAAAAGAGCGATGGCTTTAAATCAGCCGATGATTATACTTTTGTATAAAGAGGCGTTAAACACTAACCAATTTGACTCATCTTTGCCTAGTTCTATTGTTTCTCTTTTACAGGAGTTTGATGATATCTTTCCCGAGGAGATTCCACATGGGTTACCTCCTATTCGAGGAATTGAACATCAAATTGATTTCATGCCCGGTGCTACAATTCCAAACCGACTAGCCTATCAAAGCAATCCCAAGGAGATAAAGGAGTTACAAAGGTAGATTAGTGAATGGATGGAAACAGGGTACGTAAGAGAAAGCATGAGCCCGTGCACTATTCCGGTGATTTTGGTTCCTAAAAAGGATGGGACGTGGAGAATGTGCGTTGATTGCCGAGCAATCAACAATATAACGGTAAAATATCGACATCCTATTCTTCGTTTAGATGATATGCTATATGAACTGCATGGTGCATATGTATTCTCTAAAATTGATTTAAAAAGTGGATATCATCAAATAAGAATGAAAAAGGGTGATCAATGGAAAACTGCTTTTAAAACAAAATATGGTTTATATAAGTGGTTCGTTATGCCATTTGGACTAACAAATGCACCAAGTACCTTTATGAGATTAATGAACCATGTTTTACGAGCTTTTATAGGCATATTCGTTGTTGTTTATTTTGATGATATTCTCATTTATATCACAAACTTAGATGATCATGTTGTGCATTTAAAATCAGTTTATGATGTGCTTAGAAAAGAAAAGTTGTTTGCTAACTTGAAGAAGTGCACTTTTTGCACCGATAAGCTTGTATTTCTTGGTTTTGTTGTGAGTGCACAAGGAATATAGGTTGATGAAGAGAAGATCTGTGTGATTAAAGAATGGCCAAGTCCCACGAGTGTAGGTCAAGTTTGTAGTTTTCATGGACTTGCTAGTTTTTACAGGAGGTTCGTGAAAGACTTTAGCAGTATTACCGCACCACTTACTGAAGTCATCAAGAAGAATGTTGGATTCACATGGGGAGACGAGCAAGAAAAGTCGTTCCAATTGATCAAAGGTCGTCGACAGCTGATTTTTCAACCAGGATATTAGGTTTTGTTACACATGAGGAAAGAAAGATTTCTAGCACAAAGGCGTTCAATGTCACTTCGTAAAAGAGATGGGCCTTTTTATGTCCTTGAGCGCATCAATGACATTGCATACAAATTAGATTTACCCAATGAGTACAATGTTAGTACCACTTTCAATGTTTCTGATTTAAGACCTTTTGATGTAAGTGATGATTTGATGATAAATCCTTTTCAAGAGGAAGGGAATGATGAAGACACGATTAACAAATGGGATGCAGATTCTCTTCAAGTTCCAATTGGTCCAATTATAAGGGCTTAAGTTAAAAGGTTCAAGGAAGCTCTCAATGGGTTGATTCAACACATTTGGGCTAAGAACCATCTTTGGGGGCCCAAGGATGATGTTATATGTGATCCACATAGATGAGTTTCCATAATTCAAACTTTGGAATAATCTTGCAAATCTTAGTTTCCCAAAATTAGAGACTTACTTGTTTTGGTTGGCTCATCAAGGAAAATGGCTAGCTGCAAATTTTACTTATTATCTTTTTTTTAATTGTTTCCTTATTAATTTAATTGCTGAATTATAAGGTTTGCATGCCAAGTTAGGTACCTTCCTTATTTGGATTTTAGGTTACCAGAATTCTATTTAGGTTTATTTCCTATTTCTTACTTTTCCTATTCCTAATTGGTTATGAATTCTCATGTATTTAAATAGCTATAGGCTTTTTTTTGGAATAAGACAATTCATATTTGATTCATACTTTTGGAGAGAAAATTCTCTTTGGTTCTTTTAGAACTTCTGAACTTATCAGAGTTTCCTTGGCGTTCATCTTCAACTTATCAATCAATCCTTCCATAATTGATTGTGGCGTCTTAATTATACCAAGGTTCTTGCTTCAATATAAGCAACGGGTCGCGGTCTCAATCTTCATTATACCATGGTTCTTACTTCAATATAAGCAACGGGTCGCGGTCTCACATAAATCTGCTTCTAGATGATCTTGTAAGTCTTCTTGATCCATCAATTTCTTAGTTCTTGGGGTGGATCATATCACTTGGTTACAAAATAAGAAAGTAGGTAAAGAAAGAACTAAAAAAAAATACGCTTTAGGAAAGTTTAAGAAGTGCAAGTCAATCAACCAATTAATTGGTATGGAACTGGAAAGTCAATCAGCCAATTAATCAGTATGAAATTAGAAAGTAATCTGCCGCTTTTTTCTTCTAATTCCATGCCCCTCAAGCCATAATTAGTCATTAATCTATGCCATTGCTAAGGAAATTATGCCCAATTAAGCAAGATCAACTCCATTAATAGCTTAGATTAAATTTATTACGCCTTCATCTCCCTTTGGGCCAAGCTTCGAATGCCCCGTTTTATAATCAACCCAAATCTCTTGAATCAGCCCATGAAGTGCTTCTTTGATCTTCTAGGATCTTGCTCTAGTAATAGGCCCAATTGGAATATACAATTGATCCTTTATTGGTGCGTGTTGATTCTTATCATTAATACATGAAAGTTTCTTCTCCAACAACCCTCTCTTTGGCCTAGAACTCAGCACCACCCAGCCGTTCTCCTTATATTTACTAATTTGAAAGAGGTAATTGAAAACACTAATGTTCATCACCCTTTTTACTTTGGTATTAACATATATGAACACCATGAGCAAACGTATGGAATTTGGCACAAACTAGCACAGGGCTATGTCGTAATCTTTAAGCACAATATAGACAAAAAGGGTTAATGGGGAACCTAAGTCCTGCCTTCAGATGATGCAAATAGACACACAACTCCTCCTCATTCAGATCATCACAAGCACAGTCCTCAATCTCAGCATTCCTAAGTGTGAATTCCTCGGGGATCCTATATATAATCTTTGTCTCCTCGAGCTCATCCTTCTTCAGCTTATTAAGAGCAAGATTTATCGCAAATCCTATGTTCGACCTTTCATCTCCTCTCGAAGCTCGCATAGGGCATGGTTGCCTTCTGAAGAGGTGGAAGATGACTCACCTCTCTCATAAGGAACTAGGGCACAAGAATCACCCAAGGTATCATCTACCTCAATTTCTAAACCACGACTGCTTCTATTGTTCTCACTACCACTGCCACTCCTACCATCTTCACTACCCCTACTGTCATATTTACCACTATCATTACCACTATCTCTATCTTTATCACAGTAAATATCAAAAGTAGACATGGGGGAAAGAAAGATGAGACTCACCAATCGAGAACTCCGAGAAGTTTAGCTTCTTCAAGATTCTGAGCTTCATACGGTGATTGAAACTCCGAGGCTCCCAAACTCTGAAAGCTTCTAAACTCCGAGATTCCTAAAACCTGAAAACTTCTACAAATCCAAGCTCCCAAACTTTGAGGACTCTCAAACTCTAAAGGCTTTCAAACTCTGAAGGCTCTCAAAATTTTTTGATAGTTGCAAATAAAGTGAAAAACAAAGGAAATGCTCTTCCCTTATATAGAGCTCCTCACACAAAAAAACGAGGAGGCATGATTACCCCAGTCGTATTTCTTGAATATTGAACTGACACTTTTCTGTAAGACCAAGAAAGATCCTAACTCTTTAAAACCCTAAAACTTACATCGTCACTTATCAGCATTTAAGATAATGGCTCAAGGCATCCTCATTTAAAGCCTATAAATTCAGACAATGGCCCAAAAAATCCAAGGCCAAACCTGAATTACAACCCCTAAAGTTTAACATCTTAGGCTGAATGGGAATCTTGCCCCACTACAAGAAAGCCCACAAAAATCAGAAGGGGCAAAATGCCCTAGGAAAAGTTACTATGTATTTTCAAAATAGCCAAGTCCTTTCTCCTCAAAAGTAGTCCATGTTTGCCAAAACTCTGAGCAGTTGGACCCCATGTCTTTCTCCTTGAACTTCTCCATCAAACTTCGAGCAGTTGAATTTCATGTCTTTCCTTTCGAACTTCTCCAATAAACTCTGAGCAATTAGATTTCATGTCTTTCTCCTTGGACTTCTCCATCAAACTATGAGTAGTTGGACTTCATGTCTTTCTCCTTGGACTTCTCCAACAAACTCTGAGTAGTTAGACTCCATGTATTTCTCCTTGGATTTCTCCAACAAACTTCGAGCAGTTAGATTCAATGTCTTTCTCCTTGGACTTCTCCATCAAACTCCGAGTAGTTGGACTTTATGTCTTTCTCCTCGGACTTCACCAATAAACTTTGAACAGTTGGACTTCATCTTTTTCTCCTCAAACTTCTCCATCAAACTCTGAGTAGTTGGATTTCATGTTTTTCTCCTCGGACTTCACCAAAAAACTCCGAGCAGTTGGACTCCATGTCTTTCTCCTCGGACTTCTCCAAGTTGTTTTGATTGAGTATTAACTCCTCGGACTTAATCGCCAAACTCTGAGTAGTTTTGACTGAGTATTAACTCCTCGAACTCAATCATCAAACTCTGAGTAGTTTTGACTGAGTGTCAACTCCTCGGACACAATTGTCATACTCTGAGTAGTTTTGACTGAGTGTCAACTCTTCGGACTCAATCGCTAAACTCCTAACAGTTTTGACTGAGTGTCAACTCTTTGAACTCAATTTCTAAACTCTGAGCAGTTTTGACTGAGTGTTAACTCTTCAGACTCAATCGTCAAACTCCAAATAGTTTTGACTGAGTGCCAACTCCTCGGACTCAATCACCAAACTTCGAGCAGTTTTGACTGAGTGTCAACTCCTCGGAATCAATTGCCAAACTCCGAGCAGTTTTTTAACTCATCGAACTTGCTTAGTAAACTTTAAGGGTGACCAGCCTGGCGAACCTCCTCGTAGTCTCCTCTTAAACAGGTTCAAGCCACCATGACGCCAAAAGAACCCCCAGCCATTCTGAGTTGCACAATATACCCTATACTACCTACTTTCTTAAGTACATAAATGCACTTAAGGAAGTGGGGGCATCTGATGTAGGGGAAAATTCCCTTTCTAATAATACGATGACATGTGTCAATCTCCAATGTGAAAATGGTAATTTTATAACCACGACAAGACAGTCAATCTCCTCTCGACATGTGGCAAGGGGTATAATGGTAACTTCTTACCAAAAGACCTAATGCTATTACGCCACTCCAACTTTTGGATAAACTCGTAAGATTTATAGATTACTCCAAAAGAATGCTATTCCTATCTCAACACTGAAGTTGTTCTCCTAATCGGACTCTACTCTAACACATTATAAAAAATGGGTCTTTATAAATTAAAAGGTACTTTTTTAATTGAGAACACAGAGCTCCAATTTTACACCATTTTCCCTATCCAAAAAAGCTCTATCTAACTTAGACATCAGAGAGTCCTCTAGAGGCACACCCCCTCCGGCCCTTCGTGACTTTAGGTTTTTTCCTTGTTTCATGTGTGTAGGTCCCATTTCTAGACTATCCAAATTTCGGTAGATTTTCGACATAAAAAAAAAAAAAAAAAAAATTGCAAGCCAAAAATTATATTGCTCTAGTAGCTTTAATGGTTAAGTGTCCTATAATGGACCAAATAAGGTTTTGTTACAAAACCTAAATGTTAGGTGACATCTGGTTTAAAAACTTAGTAGTGCATGGATTATGAAACACTTTAGAAGTAGAATTCTTCAAAGTATCGCCATTATAAAGAGCTTTAATATTCTTTGCAGTGTGCATGAGCTATAGAGAGTAAAGAAAAAAAATAATTTTCTCTCATGAGGTGAGAGAGATTTTTTTTCTTCAACCGAGAGAGTTAAATGAGAGAAATTGGTACAATAATTTAGGGTTTTTTCTAGAGTATTTTTCAAAGTGTTTGGTCACAAATAATCAAGTTATTCGGAGTTTATAGTTCCTATCACATTGTCTGATTTTGTTGAAGCGCAAAGACTTATCAAATTTCAGCGGTTGGCAGTACAACAATAGTTTTTCCCTATAAAGGTAATTTGTAGTATTACCAAATTTTTGTGGGTCTCAGGTTTTGGGTATAAACTTGAGACATAAACGTTGTAATTGTTATTTGCATAATGGAGTTGATATTTTGCCCCATGGATTTCCCTCTACACTATAGGGTTTTTCATGTAAATTCATGTGTTCTTGATTTATTACTTTATTTAGTTCTTGTTATCTTAATTTCGCACGTAGCTTGGTGGTTATTGTATTTAATCTCAGATATTTTTCTGGTATTGTGGTACTATGTTAATTGTTGACGGTGGGTATTTTTCCCAACAAGTGGTATCAAAATCCGATTGCTTGTGTTGATTAACATGGATGAAAAATTTAGTACTATGATTTTATTGATAGTTTCTAATTATTCAGTATGGAAATCGAATATGGAAGATTATCTTTATTGCAAAGATCTGTATAATCTAATTGAGGGTGATGAAGCCAAGCTGGAAGGCAAGACCAATAAAGAATGAGTGTAGGAAATCTGGGTCGGGTTAGGCACCCATGATGGGCGACCCGACCATTTAACCATTCATCAAGAGACATAGTTGAATGCATGCAACTCTTGGTTGAATGCATACAACTCTTGGGTGTTTCAACTAAAAATAACCACCTTCTCTGTAGTATATAAATGTATGTTTCCATGAAAGAAAAGGTTGTTGGAAAATCTAATTCTTAAAGAGAGAAGAGACAGTTGAGAGAGAACTTCTTTTAGGGAGACGAAAAGGTTCTTGGGTTGTGATAAGAATGTGATTTCCTTTTGTAAATCGAGGTTCAAATCCAAGAAAGAGGATGAATTAGGCTTTAAAAACTTTTGATGATTAACTTGCAAGTTTTTAAATAGTTAAATACACAAAATACCCAATCAAATATTATGCGTGAAAGTAAAGAGTTTAAGGAATAGAAAGTGCAAACTCTGTTTATAGTGGTTCGGCAATATCAGATTCCTTCCGACCCTACGTCAAATCTTTTTGAGGAACCTCCTTGAAGTAATCCACTAAAACTTTAGTCGTACAATTTCATGGGTGTTGTATAAACCTTACAACTGATCCTTTCCTCACGGAAGCTACAATGAAATGTTTAATTCTAAACACTCTAAGAGTTATTCAAACTCTTTCTCTTTACAATAAATGAAATTTGCTGTAAAGTAAATGGTAGAGAGATAGCAATAAGTGCTTTTACAAATGAATAATATCTCTCTTTCAAGAACAAGCTTGAAGAATGGGTCAACAATAAATATTTCAAAGCTTTTGAGAATTAATGAGCTATCATGTGAATTGAATGTGTTCTATATTTTTTTAAATGCTCATTGAAGTCGGTTTATATATCTTTACATCAATATAGCCATTTGACATTGACTTGGTAGGTTTAGGGCATTAAATGCTCAAGTTTCGTGTCTCAAGAAGTCATATTTTTGAATTACCAGTCGACTGGGTCAAGTGAGAAATTTTACCTTTGTAGGCTAAGGGAGAGTACCAGTCAATTGAGTCCTAAGCACCAGTCGACTGGGAACTTTCTATCCCATATCCCAGTCGAATGGTATGTGAAGCCCGTCGACTAGGTTGTCATTCAACCTAGTTTTTCACGTTTCAAAATTGTTTTTGACTTAGAAACTTTTGTATGGTTAGTTTTGTCAAAGTCTTTTTGCAGATTGAGCCACAGATCAAGCTATGTAATTGAACATAAGAGATTTACACTTGTTTCAATTATCTTAATGCCTATTATAGATCTTATGTCTTGTCTTGGCGTCTGAATCGAGTTGAGTTCTTACATCTTGTTTCTATGTTGAATGTTTTTATCGTTTAAACACTTAGATAAAACTATTAGTGCAATTAGAGTAGTGTTTTGTCATTATTAAAATCAAGTATGGGTCAACAATCTCCTTTTTTTTTTTATGATGACAAAACTAATGAGAGAAAAACAGTTTTAAAAACTAAGTATTGGGTTTTTAGAAAAAATTGGGCAAAGTTTCCTCTGTTTTTTAGATAAAACCAACCTGTTAAGCATTCAAACACAGTTTATATATAGTTATGTCAACTCAACCAAGCATGTATTTCTATTATATATATGACAATATGATCGGAGCAAAGCTCCCACTAAAATTATGCTCTATTCTAAGTTTACATTGATTTTTCTCATTTTTCTCTCCCGTTTTGACAACAGCAAAAAATGGGTGTAAACTCAAAAAATAAGCAATTTGAATACCATAGACATGAAGATGATGTAAAAATAGACTTGTGTGCAAAAAACTAGACATTATTTAGAGTTAGGAAAACTTCCCAGGAAGAATCAGAAGTTTTTTACACTAATATCTGTGGTTAAGGCAAATAGTCGAGCATGAATATTATAAACCAAGGAACTGATAGGAACACTTTGTGTTACGTTTTTAATGCCTTTCCTACCCTATTTGGCTTTGCAATTCTCTTAACTTTGTTATTTTGAGCTTAGTTTCTTTTCTTAGTATTTAAAAAGCTTGTGAACGTGGGAATGGTAAAATAAGGCACTAAAATGAGTTTTCCTAGTTACTTTAGGAAATCTAAGTGGATTAAGAAAATAGTCTTATCATTCTAAGAAACTTTTCTAATTATGGAAACTTTCCTTATCTATTATTTGCTGATTTCTTTGTAGGGTTCCACCTTGGAATTATTTGAATGATGTGTCAAAACACAAGAGAATATTGGAGTCCATTAGTGACACGGGTATGTCCAACCTAACATGGGCTTGCCCAACAAAAAATCACATAATCTCTTGTCAACTAAGCAAGGTGCAAGGTCCAAGCCCAAAGTAGAGGAAGATTCGGATGCAACAGCCTACTGGATTTTGGCCCATCATAATAGGCCCAAACAGTATCATTTTTGAGACTTTCTTAGGTCCAAATTGAAGTTCAAGACGTCTTCTTTCCAACCCAACAAGTTTCAGCTCATTTGGAGATGTGTGGAAGAAGATATGACCATTTGAATTCTACTAGTTGGGTCCTCCTGAAATTTTGGGATTGTATTCCTCTTTCTTACTTTTGGCCATTCCTTGATTCTTTGCATGTTTTAGGGATTATTTCCTTACATGTTTCATGGATTGTTTTTAGCATTATTTTCTTGCTTTTCCTAAGCTTAGAGGGTTGTTCTAAGCTCTATAAATAGGGTGTTTGTAAGCTGAAAGAGATCATCTTTTCTCTTGGAACCATCTCTACTCAAAATTCAAGAAGCAAAAGGCTGAAACACTCCACCATTCCATCTCCAATTGTGAGCACATTAGGACTTTTCCAAAATGTGTTCTCCTTTATCTATCATCATAGCCGTGAGGTTCATCACCATTAACATCTCAAGCTTCCTTGAGTGTGTTCAAGAAGTGTACCCCTTACGGCTATTCTTTTTAATTGTTTCAGCCTTGGATTCTTATGTTAGAGATTATTATTAATTCAATGAGTTGGTTAATTTTCAGATTTATTCTTTAATGTTTTTGAATTGTTCATGATATGTAGATATATTAATTCATTACATATGTTGAATTTTCAGTTCTGTTATATTGAAAACTTTGATATTGCAAATCATTGAAGCCATAATCGCACTTTTGATTCTAATCCTTTTGCTCGTGTACCTTTTCCTAGTAGGTTTTCCAAAACCAAGAAGGATGAATCTGATCAGGCCATCTTGGAGATTTTTAAGAAGGTACAAGTCAACATGCCTTTGATTGAGTGCTTGAAGCAAGTGCCAAGATATGCCAAGTTTCTGAAGGAGCTTTGCACTACAAGGAGGCAGACTCGTGAGAAGGAGGTGGTGAAGTTGAATGAGACAGTCTCTGCTGTCATCCAAAGGAAATTGCCACCAAAGCTTAAGGATCCAGGGAGTTTTTCTGTTCCTTGTGTGATTGGTACCAACAAATTTGATAATGTCATGCTAGACTTAGGAGCTTCAATTAATGTGATGCCTTATAGTCTTTATGCTTCTTTAGAGCTAGGTGCACTTAAAAGTGATAATGTTGTTATCCAATTGGCTGATCGATCTAACAAGTATCCTAAAGGATACGTTGAAGATGTTCTTGTGCAAGTAAATCAACTTATTTTTCCTGTAGACTTCTATATCATTGATATAGAAGATTCTCCCCTAAATTCTACTCCGTTGCTTTTAGGGCGCCCATTCATGAGGACCGCAAGAACAAAGATCGATGTTTATGAGGGAACTCTAACCATGGAATTTGATAATGAAGTTATACGCTTCAACATCTTTGAAGCCATGAGGTATCCATTGACTGACATTAAACCCTGTTTTTCTATTGATGATATTAACTCACTTGCGCAGAGATTTTTGGAAGCAATGGAAGAGGATGAGTTGAAAGTAACACTCTCTCAAGGAGTTGGTTATACTAGGAATGGAGAATCCATTTCTAGGGCTGAGTTAGAGAAGGCTGAAGAGCCCATTGTGATCAAAACCGTAGCCTCCCTTGAGGCCCGACCCATATTACCAAGGTCTATTCCTCCTTTGTCCTTTCCTATTTCCACTAACAAAATTTTACCTTCAGTGATACAGGCCCCTACACTTGAGCTTAAGGTTTTGCCAGATCACTTGAAGTATGTCTTTTTGGGGGACAAGGAGACGCTACCTGTTATTATATCCTCGAAGTTGGAGGAGGACCAAGAAAAGAAGCTTGTGGACGTTCTAAAGAAGTACAAGACCGCCATTGGTTGGACTTTGGCAGATATCAAGGGAATTAGCCCAACCATGTGCGTCCATAGGATCCTGTTGGAGGATGGTGCCAAACCCACCAGAGATGCCCAGAGACGCCTACATCCACCTATGATGAAGGTTGTGCAAGATGAGGTAATTAAGTTACTTGATTGTGGCGTTATTTACCCTATGTCAGATAGCAAGTGGGTGTCTCCTGTTCAAGTTGTGCCAAAGAAGTCAGGAGTTACTGTGGTAAAGAATGAGGAGAATGAGCTTGTACCTCAAAGAGTGGTAACTGGTTATCGAGTTTGCATAGACTATAGGAAGCTCAATGCTTCAACAAGAAAGGACCATTTCCCTCTGCCCTTCATCGATCAGATGCTCGAGAAGTTAGCTGGTTATCCTTTTTATTGTTTTTTGGATGGATATAGTGGGTACAACCAGATCTATATAGCGCAAGAGGACCAAGAGAAGACCACCTTCACTTGCCCTTTTGGCACTTATGCCTACAGACGTATGCCATTCGGATTGTGCAATGCACCAGGTACGTTTCAACGTTGTATGCTCTCCATTTTCTCTGAATACATCGAGAATATCATTGAGGTCTTTATGGATGATTTTAGTGTCTTTGGTAGAGATTTCGATGCATGCTTAGGAAATTTGGAACTTATTCTGAAACGTTGTGTTGAAACAAACTTGGTTCTAAATTGGGAAAAATGTCACTTCATGGTGACTCAAGGGATTGTTTTAGGACATATCATATCTGCTAGGGGGATTGAGGTTGATAAATCTAAGGTAGATCTTGTGCGTTACTTACCCTCTCCCACTTGTGTGAGAGAGGTTCGTTCATTTCTTGGTCATGCAGGATTTTACAGGAGGTTTATCAAGGATTTCTCCAATGTATCAAGGCCCTTGTGCCGTTTACTTTAGAAGGACACTCTCTTTGAGTTTGATGAGGAGTGCAAGAAAGCTTTTGAGAAGCTGAAGGAGTTATTGACTACTGCTCCCATCATGTCTCCACCTAATTGGTCCTTACCTTTTGAATTGATTTGTGACGCCTTAGATTACGCCGTTGGGGCTGTTTTGGGACAAAGAATGGACAAGAAGCCCTATGCCATCTACTATGCCTCTAGGACACTCAATAATGCTCAACTAAACTATTCCACAACTGAAAAAGAGCTCCTTGCTGTTGTTTTTGCCTTAGATAAATTTCGCTCTTATTTACTTCAAACTAAAGTTGTTGTTTATACTGATCATGCAGCTTTGAAGTATCTGATGACAAAGAAGGAGGCCAAACCGAGACTGATTAGATGGGTACTTTTGCTTCAAGAATTTGATTTGGAGATCAAGGACAAGAAGGGGAGTGAAAACTTGGTAGCTGACCATTTGAGCAGACTTGTTCATGAGGAGGACGTCTTACCCCTGCAAGAATCATTCCCAGATGAACAGCTCTTTGGGATTGAGGTAAGTGAGCCTTGGTATGCTGATATTGTGAATTATTTAGTTACTAGGCAATTTCCTGACACTTTACCTCGTTCTAATAAAGAAAAACTTAAACATATGGCTAGGCATTACATATGGGATGAACCTTATTTGTGGAAGCATTGTAGTGATCAAATCATTAGGAGGTGTGTTCCTGAATCTGAGCATAAATCGATACTTGCCTTTTGTCATTTTGAGTCTTGTGGTGGACACTTTGGTGCTCGTAGGACAGCTCGTAAGGTATTAGATTGTGGTTTTTTCTGGCCTTCTATTTTTAAGGATGCATACTTGTATTGCATGACTTGTGACAGGTGCCAGAGGACAGGTAATTTAGGCTCTAGGGATCAGATGCCCATGGCCCATATTATAACTGTTGAGATTTTCGATGTTTGGGGCATTGATTTCATGGGGCCGTTTCCTTCATCTAACGGGTTTCTTTACATTCTTTTGGCTGTTGATTATGTGTCTAAGTGGGTGGAGGCTAAAGCCACTAGAACTAATGACTCTAAAGTTGTTGTAGATTTCTTGAGATCTAACATATTTGCTAGGTTTGGAATGCCTCGTGTGATTATTAGTGATGGTGGATTACACTTTTGCAACCGTACAATTGAGGCCCTGCTCAAGAAGTACAAAGTGACTCATAAGGTGGCAACACCTTATCATCCTCAGACGAGTGGACAAGCAGAGGTCTCAAATCGTGAGATTAAGGGGATTTTGGAGAAGACTGTGGGCCCTACACGTAAGGATTGGAGCAAAAGACTTGATGATGCACTTTGGGCTTATAGGACAGCTTACAAGACGCCAATTGGGATGTCTCCATTCAGACTTGTCTATGGTAAAGCGTGTCACTTACCAGTTGAGCTTGAGCATAGGGCATGGTGGGCTGTTAAGTCTTTCAACATGGACATTGATGAGGCTGGTTTACATAGAAAACTCCAACTGAATGAACTTGAGGAAATCAGAAACAAGGCATATGATAGTGCATGAATCTACAAGGAGAAAACTAGAGCTTTTCATGATAAGATGATCCGTGGCAAGGCCTTTGTTGTGGGCCAAAAAGTTCTTCTCTTCCATTCTAGACTTAAACTTTTTCCTGGTAAGTTACGTTCTAGATGGGTGGGTCCATTCATTGTCACTAATATTTTTCCTCATGGTGCTATGCAGATAAAAAGTGACAAAACTGGAAATGAATTCAAGGTGAATGGTCATCGCTTGAAACCTTACTATGAGGCTTTTGAGGAGCACACTGTGGAGGATGTACCCCTCCAAGAGGTGCCACTCACAAAGGACTAAAAACAAGGTACAAAGTCTAGGCTGAAAGACTGTAAACATTAAAGCGCTGCTTGGGAGGCAACCCAATTCAACCGAAGCTGTGGAGGAGTCATTAACACAGATTTGCATTCTCTTTCTCTCTTCCATTTACGTTGGTTGATCTTTATATGTTATTTGTTTTGTGTGATTTTCGTAAATACCTTACCCATGTTTATATTCTATATTACATGCTTATTCTGATATACATTGAGGACAATGTACGATTTAAGTGTGGGAGAAGGATTTACATCTTTTTGAGTCATATCATTGCTTTTTAGGTTTTAGGACCTCTTCCAACTCAATGATCAAACTGATTCTTAATGGTTTTTAAAGAGTTTGAGCATACTTTTAAAGATAAAACAAGAAATGGAGTTAATTTGCTTATATTGTAGTCATACTTGGAAATTGAAATTTTGATGCACATTAGCCTTGATTTGAGTAATCTGTTGCCTTAGAGTGAAGCATGGAGACATATTGAATGATACTTGCATAATCCCACAATATTTGTGAGTTTTTCGAGCCTTATAATTGATTCATTATGCATATCAATTCAAATTCTCTTCTGAGTGCACCTTGTGAATATAATGTTTTCTAGAACTTGCTTTTAAACCACTTGAGACGATCGTACATGTTCAGATTTGGAGAAGACGGAGGCAAATTAGTATTTTACCACCATGACTAAATAGCCTTTAACCTGATCATGATTTGACCCCTAGATACCATTTTGAGCCTGAATTAGCTTATTTTCTTCATTAACCCACATTCATTTACCCTTACGAACTTAAACACTTTACCTACCCTTTTTCTTTAGAACTAGGGAGCTTGGATCTTGTTTATATTGATTTGTAATGTGGAGATGGTGGAAAAGCATAAGTGTGGGGGAATTTCATATGGTTCTAAGGTGGTTGTTTCGGAAAAACAAAAAACAAAAAAAAGAAGATAAAAGGAGTAATAGGAAAAAAAAATTGTTGTGTTTCAAAAAATACAAGTTCTGAAGAATTAGGAGAATTATGAGTCTTTAAAGCAAGTTGAAAGCCAAAGTGATTAAATCCACCCTATTGTGATGGAAACGTGGTACTTAATAATGATGATCTATTTATGACGTTATTGAATGCTTTCTAGTTCTAAGGAAATTTTGTGACATCCTTTCTCTTCTTTCTTATGAAACCTTGACCCTTTAGCCCCATTACAACCCTTTCAAAGACCTCCTGATCCTTTGATGTTCTGTTTTTGATGTGGAGAGTGGGTGCATAAGCAAGCCTATGGTTTAAACTGTTTTCACAAGTGATTGAGTAATTAGTATAGCTAGCACCACATTTAAATGAGTGAAAACCAGAGTGATGCATTGTGAGAAGTAAAATTTGATACTATTTGTGCATTAACTCGAGGGTGGCATATTACACTTACTCTTTGCTGATTATTCACACACACACGCTCAAAGTACGAATGTTATATAATCTTAATAACTCCGTAGCTTGTTTATTTGAGGTAAACTTGTGCTCTCCGTACTTTATTATGCCATATTGCCTAAGGGATCTCTGAGACATAAGTTGGAAGGATTAGAGTCATTTAATTTGTGTTATGTCATTGTGGTGTCATTTAGTTTATGTTGTTTCTCTTGAGATTCTACTAGGTTACATATTGTTGTTTTGCTAAGGGACTAGCCAAAGCTAAGTGTGGGGGAATTTGATAGGAACACTTTGTGTTACGTTTTTAATGCCTTTCCTACCCTATTTGGCTTTGCAATTCTCTTAACTTTGTTATTTTGAGCTTAGTTTCTTTTCTTAGTATTTAAAAAGCTTGTGAACGTGGGAATGGTAAAATAAGGCGCTAAAATGAGTTTTCCTAGTTACTTTAGGAAATCTAAGTGGATTAAGAAAATAGTCTTATCATTCTAAGAAACTTTTCTAATTATGGAAACTTTCCTTATCTATTATTTGCTGATTTCTTTGTAGGGTTCCACCTTGGAATTATTTGGATGATGTGTCAAAACACAAGAGAATATTGGAGTCCATTAGTGACATGGGTATGTCCAACCTAACATGGGCTTGCCCAACAAAAAATCACATAATCTCTTGTCAACTAAGCAAGGTGCAAGGTCCAAGCCCAAAGTAGAGGAAGATTCGGATGCAACAGCCTACTGGATTTTGGCCCATCATAATAGGCCCAAACAATATCATTTTTGAGACTTTCTTAGGTCCAAATTGAAGTTCAAGACGTCTTCTTTCCAGCCCAACAAGTTTCAGCTCATTTGGAGATGTGTGGAAGAAGATATGACCATTTGAATTCTACTAGTTGGGTCCTCCTGAAATTTCGGGATTGTATTCCTCTTTCTTACTTTTGGCCATTCCTTGATTCTTTGCATGTTTTAGGGATTATTTCCTTGCATGTTTCATGACTTGTTTTTAGCATTATTTTCTTGCTTTTCCTAAGCTTAGAGGGTTGTTCTAAGCTCTATAAATAGGGTGTTTGTAAGCTGAAAGAGATCATCTTTTCTCTTGGAACCATCTCTACTCAAAATTCAAGAAGCAAAAGGCTGAAACACTCCACCATTCCATCTCCAATTGTGAGCACATTAGGACTTTTCCAAAATGTGTTCTCCTTTATCTATCATCATAGCCGTGAGGTTCATCACCATTAACATCTCAAGCTTCCTTGAGTGTGTTCAAGAAGTGTACCCCTTACGGCTATTCTTTTTAATTGTTTCAGCCTTGGATTCTTATGTTAGAGATTATTATTAATTCAATGAGTTGGTTAATTTTCAGATTTATTCTTTAATATTTTTGAATTGTTCATGATATGTAGACATATTAATTCATTACATATGTTGAATTTTCAGTTCTGTTATATTGAAAACTTTGATATTGCAAATCATTGAAGCCATAATCGCACTTTCGATCACCTAATTGATCTGGAGTATGATTTAAAGTAGTAAAAGCTATGAACAATAGCTAATGTTCTGGAAATTGCATGTTCTTTATCCATGGATTTTTTCATAGGAATAAGGAACATGTTATTGAATCATAATTCTATTTGATCTTAATGATTTGTTTAAGTAATTGTAAGGATGCGCTGAGTATTAACTTGATTGCTTAAACAAAATAACTAGCTGATGGACTTTTCCTAAGCTTAGTGATTATCTAAGAAGGAATTTATAAAGTGCATGATCTCTTTAGGCTTGCACTTTGATTCAATTCTGATATGTGATTGAAGTACGAATTCGTTGTCTACATTGAAACAATTTGATTAGTCATTTAACAAACTTAATTTTCTGAATTGTGAGAGAAAATGATCAATTGTAAATAATTGTTCTTTAATTTCCTTAGTAAAATTAGTAAAAAGAAAAATCAGATCATGAAAACCCCATAATCTTGTGTAATGTTAATAGATGTAGATTTATATTTGTTTATAAACTGCTAATTAAACCAATCAAATCATTTTTTTATTATTTTTATAACTCTTTAGTATAAAATACCCGCAATCCCCGGCCAATAACGATACCCTACTAATCACTTTACTACAATCTTCTGCAGGGTTTGTTGATGACCGAAATAAACGGTCTATCAGGAACCATATAGCATAAAAGTAAGACATATATATGAGCTAAATTTTTAAAAGGTAAATCAAAGCAACAATATAGATGCATCCATCTAATATAAGCTTATAGGAAGCTTGTCTGAGCACAAAATGTGAATGAAAAATGAATGTTCGTGCTACAACCATCTAAGAGCTATATATACATAACAAAGAGATAAAGCATAAGGATGAGGGAGCGGGAGAATCAGAGTCATCTCGAAGATGATCTCGAAACTTAGCCAAATAGCCCTCTGTGTGCTGCCTCAGCACCTCAAAATCGTCTCTGAGTGTACGAAAGTCGTTATGCATAGAATCAACTGAAGAGCTCAAGCTCTGGAACCCAGACTGCATGGACAGCTGGAGGCTCGAAATAACCTGTAGTAAGTCACTGTATCCAACCTAACCAACACTAGAGCCACCAAGCTATGGACTAAGTGCTCGATCGTTAGTGTCCATAGCAGTGGGGGGAGTTGCAACTCCAAGAACGTCATCCTCCTTCTCGCTGCTGTCATCTTCTTCGATTCGTATGTTTTTTTTAGCCTTAGAGTAAATCATACCCTCTCAAATTTTGCACCCCATCTTCTTCAAAGAAGAGACGTTGATAATGTCCTTTAAGCCAATATTCTGAGCCTTTGAGGCTGGTAGTGGGACATGAAAGTGCTAGAGGATCAAGGTGATGAGTATCCCATAGAGAAGGCACTTGGAGTCACTCGCTTCTTCGTTTATCATGTTGGTGAGCAGTAGGGGGTAGATATTGAAGTGGTGTTAAGTTTTGAGACACCAAATCAATACTACATATATCTTCGAGAGATAGCCCTAACTCCCGAGTCATGGGTGAATAGTCCAACTCACAATGAGATTGAATAACTTCGATTCGAAGGGCATATCACTATAGTGGTGAAACCAAGAGGTCAGTATTCACCTCAAACTCAATGCCCATGACGTTGGTTTTAAACTGAAGAGCTAGTGCACTTGGTTTAACTAGGTTGGCGTAAAATTGGTGAATAAGTCACGGGTAAACCTTTTGGTGTATCTTGACAAATGGTGTCAAGTGAATGGCTTCAAAATCAAGTAATATATCAAAATTTTCATGACGGATAGAATCGAAGTCAACGAATCTACCCGTCATGATCTTTTGTGGCGTATGATAGAGTTATACCTGTCTTTGGCGGTTGGACTCCAGAAGAGTGAGTCGTCGAGCTCAGTCCTCGCCTTTTTGCTCGAGGAATTCACCAAACCATTTCCTTTGGCATTCGGTGCCTTGGCTTTCTTAGACCAGGGCCTTGTAGGCACGTAAGGTCCTCCAACGGTGGTTTTGATCCGAATTCTCTATTACATTGTGAAAGGGTCATTTTAGAGAGAGATTACGAGGAATAAGGAATTTTCAACCGTGAAAAGTTGAAAAATGGGTGATTTGAGGTATGATTGAAGGTTTTATGAAGCAGTTTTGAGAGATTTTGGAATGAAATTAAGGATTTTCTAGAAAGAGAAAGCTTAGGGTTTCAAAAATGGCGTAAAAGTTGAAAAAAAAATCTGAAGAGACTATTTATAGAATCGCGATACCAGTCGACTGAGTTAGGGCATCAGTTGACTGGGTCTTTTATAATTTGAGGAATTTTTGACATACCAGTTGACTGTGTCTGGACACTAGTCGATTGGGTAAACTGTTAGAGACATACCAGTTGATTGGGTAGGTCACCAAAATTTCAAATTTTGGCTCTAAACAGTGTCTTGTAGTACCAACTAGATACGTTGTACTAATTGACTGGTAAAATGGGTAGTGGGATCCCAATCGACTGGGGTTAATATACTAGTCGACTAGGTCCTCCAGGAAACTTAAAATTTTGAGCTCCAACTTTAAATTTCAGCACGAAATTGTTTATTTATGCCATATTGAGCGAGAAATATATTAAATAAGAGTTAATGCTCATTCACTAGATGTCAAATATGCATATGATGAATATTGATGCAATCAAACATACATTTTATCATAGTCTATCAGGCCCATTAATAGTCTAATTTTGCAAAAGTTATCTTCACTTAAGGGTTTTGTAAGAATATCAGCTATTTGATCTTCTGAATGAATGAATTCTAGTCTAATATCACATTTTTTTAGCATAGTCTCTTATATAGTGACGTCTTATTTCTATATGTTTGGTTCTAGAGTACTGAATAGAGTTTTTGGTTAAGTTTATAGCACTGGTGTTATCACAATAAATTGGTATATATTCAAAGTTCATGCCATAGTCTTCTAACTGTTGTTTTATCCATAACACTTGTGCACAACAACTTCCGACTGCTACATATTCCGCTTCGGTGGTTGATGGCGCAACCGGATTTTGTTTCTTGGAAAATCAAGAGTTTAGCATTGCACCCAAGAATTAGCATGTTCCATTAGTGTTTTTTCTATCTAGTCTACAACTCACAAAATCAGCATCTGAATTTTCTACAAGCTCAAAAGTTGATTTTCTAGAATACCATAATCCTAGGTTTTGAGTCCTTTGTAGATATCTAAGGATTCTTTTTACTGCAATTACATGTGATTCCTTAGGATTAGCTTGAAATCTAGCACACATGCATACACTGAACATTATATCAGGTCTACTTGCAGTTAAATAAAGTAAAACTCCTAATATGATCCACGCCAAGAACCAATAACTTGATGGATCAAGAAAACTTCCAAGATTGTCTAGAAGCAGATTTATGTGAGACCGTGACCCGTTGCTTATATTGAAGCAAGAACCTTGGTATAATGAAAACTGAGACCGTGACCCATTGCTTATATTGAAGCAAGAACCTTGGTATAATAAAGACTGAGACCGTGACTCATTGCTTATATTGAAGCAAGAACCTTGGTATAATGAAGATGCCACAATTAATTATGGAATGATTAATTGATAAGTCGAAGATGAACGCCACGGAGACTCTGATAAGTTCAAAAGTTCTAAAAGAACCAAAGAGAATTTTCTCTCACAAAGCATGAATCAAATATGAATTGTCTTATTCCAAAAAGCCAATAGCTATTTAAATACATGAACCAATTAGAAAAAGGAAACTAAGGAATTCGTAACCAATTAGAAAAATGAAACTAAGGAATAGGTTTCATACTAGAATTATGGTAACTGAATTCTGGTAACCTAAAATCCAAATAAGAAAAGTACCTAATTTGGCATGCAAGCCTTACAATTCAGCAATTAAATTAATAAGAAAACATTTTAAGAAAAGGTAATAAGAAAAATTACAGCTAACCATTTTTCTTGATGAGCCAACCAAAACGAGTAAGTCTCCAATTTTGGAAAATTAAGATTTTAATTCAAAATCTTGAGTTGTTAGATTATTCCAAAGCTTGAATTATGGAAACTTATCTAATGAGGACACGACTAACAAATGAGAGGCGGATCCTATTCAAGTTCCAATTGGTCAAGTTACAAGGGCCCGATTTAAACGGTTTATTCAAGTTCCAATTGGTCCAGTTACAAGGGCCCGAGCTAAACTGTTCAAGAAAACTCTCAATGGGCTTATTCAACATATTTGGGCTAAGAACCATCTTTGGGGGACCAAGGATGATGCTATACATGATCTACAAGGATGGGTTTCCATGATCCAAGGGAACTTCCACTTTGGAATTTCGGGATGACCCAACGACCAGAATTAAAATAGTCATATCTTCTTGCTTGCAACTCCAAATGGGCTGAAACTTGTTGGGATGGAAAGATGATGTCTTGAAATTCAATTTAGACCTAAGAAAGTTTCAAAAAGGATATTGTTTGGGCCTATTATGATGGGCCTAAATTCAGCAGGCTGTTGCATCCGAATCTTCTTCCACTTTGGGCTTGCACCTTGCACCTTTTCTTAATTGTTTTTTTCTGAATTTAATTGTTTCATTATAAGGCTTCCATGCCAAGTTAGGTACTTTCTTTATATGGATTTTAGGTTACCAGAATTCTATTTAGGTTTATTTCCTATTTCGTAGTTTCCTATTCCTACCAGAATTTTGTTTAGGTTTATTTCCTATTTCTTAGTTTTCCTTTTTCTAATTGGTTACGAATTCTCATGTATTTAAATAGCCATTGGCTTTTGGAATAAGAATTGAGATTTGATTCATACTTTTAGAGAGAAATTTCTCTTTGGTTCTTTTAGAACTTTTGAACTTATCGGAGTTTCCGTGGCGTTCATCTTCGACTTATCAATCAATCCTTCCATAATTGATTGTGGCGTCTTCATTATACCAAGGTTTTTGCTTTAATATAAGCAACAGGTTGCGGTCTTATTCTTCATTATACCAAGGTTCTTGCTTCAATATAAGTAATGGGCCGCGGTCTCACATAAATATGCTTCTAGACGATCTTAGAAGTCTTCTTGATCCATCAATTTCTTAGTTCTTGGCGTAGATCATATCAACTGGTATCAGAGCCTTCTAGTTCCAGGTTTGCTTATCTTTTGTTTTGATTCATAAAAAAAATAAAAAAAGGTTAGAAAAACAAATGAAATTGAAAAAAAAAAGAACAAATTTCCAGTTTAGAAAAAAAAACATGAAAAAAAAGAAAGTACGTAATATTTAGATTCAATCATTTTAATTTCTCATCTTTTTTTCCTTGTATTCTAGCCTTTAAATCCGAATTTATTTGTGAGTTATTGGTGAATTGTTGCTGGAAACTTTGATACTTGTTCGGTTAGTTTGATAAGAACCTATAGAGGATTATTACGAGTGGAAAAAGGTAAGAGTGGTGAGCACAGAAGAGGGGAAAAGCCAATCTGATTTTTGCGTGAAAACACGAGTGAAATTGAGTGACTCATTCTTTGAGTGAAACATGTGACGGAGTGTGTGAGGTCCTTTTGTTTTTCTAATGTTGTTTTTGCAGCAAACATGTCAGACGACAAGAACAAAAATAATTCCAGAGATACATCAGGAGAGGGTGATCCAAAGTTGCTCATGAAGGCCATAATGGGTGAGATGAGAAGAGTATTGCAAACGGAGATGGAATAGGTTCGTGAGTGGATAGATCAAGTAGAGAATGCACGTGTGGGGCAGCAACAAAACACTCTTAATGTGTGTAGGAGGGAGAGAGTTCAACTTATGAGAGAGAAAGTTGAAGATGAAGAGTATTATGAGAATGGATTTGATGAAGAAGATGATCGGGAATCAGTTGTTAGCCATAGGAGATTTGGTGGTTGAGGTAGAGAAGCTAGGAATTGGGAAGACAATAACTTGGGTAGTATTAAGATGAAGGTTCCATCGTTTCAAGGCAAAAACGATCTTGAAGCTTACCTTGAGTGGGAGAAGAAAATAGAATTAGTATTTGATTGTCATAATTATTCCGAGCTTAAAAAGGTTAAAATTGCGGCCATTGAATTTTTTGACTATACGATTGTTTGGTGGGATCAACTAGTGTTAAATAGGAGGAGAAATAGAGAGCGTCCAATAGAGACTTGGGAAGAGATGAAAACCGTGATGAGGAAACGGTTTGTTCCAAGCTATTACTACCGTGAGTTGTACCAAAAATTGCAAAGTCTTACACAAGGTAGTCGGAGTGTGGAGGATTATTATAACGAGATAGAAGTAGCTATGATCCGAGCAAATGTAGAGGAGGATTGAGAGACTACTATGGCTAGGTTCTTGGCTGGTTTGAACCTCTAATTCGATGGAGTTGCATCATTATGTGGAGTTAGAAGATATGGTGCACATGGCTGTCAAAATTAAGAACCAACTCAAGAGGAGGGGCAACAATACACGACAAAACCCTAACTCTTATCTTGGAGGCCGAATTTTGTGAAGCAAGCCACGGCCAAGCCCAAAACCGAACAAAAGCAAGAAAGTACCAGTCATGGAAATCAAGGTAAAATTAACTCTTCCACCACTAGAAATCGTGATATTAAGTGTTTTAAATGACAAGGGAGGGGTCACATAGCAAGCCAATGTTCGAACAAAAGAGTTATGGTATTGCAAGAAAATGGTGAAATTGAAACAAAGGGCGAAGAAGATACCGAATCTATGCCACCATTGGAGGATGCGAGTGATGAGGAATACACTGCCCATGGAGAATTGTTGGTTGCAAGGAGAGCTCTAAGTGTGCAAATCAAAGAAGATAACGAAGTACAGCGAGAAAACATCTTTCATACTAGATGCCACGTGCAAAACAAAGTTTGTAGTATTATTATTGATGGAGGTAGTTGTACTAATGTTGCTAGCACTACAATGGTTGAGAAATTAGGGCTGCCAAAGATTTAATATCCTCGGCCTTACAAGTTACAATGGCTCAATAATAGTGGTGAACTGGACACTTGTTACTAGGCCGGCCATGGCAATTCGATCGGCGTGTTAAGCATGATGGCTTCACCAACAAATATTCATTTGTAAGAAATCAAAGAACAATCACTCTAGTTCCTTTGACACCAAAGCAGGTTTATGAAGATCAAGTGAGGTTACAAAAAGAGAGTGAGCAAATGAAAGAGAGTGAGAAAAAAAGAACAAATGAAAACCAGAAAGAGAAAATGAGAGAGGCCGAAAAAATTGAGATAAAAAACAAGAGAGCTAATTCGGCCATTGAGAAAAAAAAAATTTCTTTGCAAGAACAAGTGAAATAAAAAGAGCGATGATTTTAAATCAGCCAATGATTGTACTTTTGTACAAAGAGGCGTTAAACACTAACCAATTTGACTCATCTTTGCCCAGTTCTATTGTTTCTCTTTTACAGGAGTTTGATGATATATTTCCCGAGGAGATTCCATACGGTTTACCTCCTATTCGAGGAATTAAACATCAAATTGATTTCGTGCCCGATGCTACAATTCCAAACCGACCAGCCTATCGAATCAATCCCGAAGAGATAAAGGAGCTACAAAAGTAGGTTAGTGAATTAATAGAAACGGGGTATGTAAGAGAAAGCATGAGCCCGTGCGCTATTCCAGTGATTTTGGTTCCTAAAATGAATGGGATGTGGAGAATGTGTGTTGATTGCTGAGCAATCAATAATATAACGGTAAAGTATCGACATTCTATTCCTCGTTTAGATGATATGCTAGATGAATGCATGACACATGTGTATTCTCTAAAATTGATTTAAAAAGTGGATATCATCAAATAAGAATGAAAGAGGGTGATGAATGAAAAACTACTTTTAAAACGAAATATGGTTTATATGAGTGGTTAGTTATGCCATTTGGACTAACAAATGCACCAAACACCTTTATGAGATTAATGAACCATGTTTTGTGAGCTTTTATAAGCAGATTCGTTGTTGTTTATTTTGATGATATTCTCATTTATAGCATAAACTTAGATGATAATGTTGTGCATTTAAAATCAGTTTTGGATGTGCTTAGAAAAGAGAAGTTGTTTGCTAACTTGAAGAAGTGCACCTTTTGCACCGATAAGCTTGTGTTTCTTGGTTTTGTTGTGAGTGCACAAGGAATACAGGTTGATGAAGAGAAGATCCATGCGATTAAAGAATGGCCAAGTCCCACGAGTGTAGGTCAAGTTCGTAGTTTTCATGGACTTGCTAGTTTTTACAGAGGGTTCTTGAAAGACTTTAGCAGTATTGCCGCACCGCTTATCGAAGTCATCAAAAAGAACGTTGGATTCAAATGGGGATACAAGCAAGAGAAGGGGTTCCAATTGATCAAAGAAAAATTAACTAATGCTCATTTTCAAGTCCTTGAGCACATCAATAACAAGGCATACAAATTGGATTTACCAAGTGAGTACAATGTTAATACCACTTTCAATGTTTCTTATTTACACTCTTTTGATGTAGGTGATGATTTGAGGACAAATCATTTTCAAGAGGAGGGGAATGATGAGGACATGACTAACAAATGGGAGGTGGATCCTATTCAAGTTTCAATTGGTCAAGTTACAAGGGCCCAAGCTAAACGGTTTATTCAATTTCAAATTGGTCCAGTTACAAGGGCCCGAGTTAAACTGTTCAAGAAAACTCTCAATGGGCTTATTCAACACATTGGGGCTAAGAACCATCTTTGAGGGCCCAAGGATGATGCTATATATGATCCATAAGGATGAGTTTCCATGATCCAAGGGAACTTCCACTTTGGAATTTCGGGAGGACCCAATGACCAAAATTAAAATAGTCATATCTTCTTGCCCGTAACTCCAAATGGGCTGAAACTTGTTGGGATGGAAAGATGACGTCTTGAACTTCAATTTAGACCTAAGAAAGTTTTAAAAATTGTATTTTTGGGCCTGTTATGATGGGCCTAAATTCAGCAGGTTGTTATATCCGAATCTTCTTCCACTTTGGGCTTGCACCTTGCACCTTTTCTTAATTGTTTCCTTCTGAATTTAATTGTTGCATTATAAGGCTTTCATGCCAAGTTAGGTACTTTCTTTATTTGGATTTTAGGTTACCATAATTCAATTTAGGTTTATTTCCTATTTTGTAGTTTCCTATTCCTACCAGAATTCTATTTAGGTTTATTTCCTATTTCTTAGTTTTCCTTTTTCTAATTGGTTACGAATTCTCATGTATTTAAATAGACATTGGCTTTTGGAATAACAATTGAGATTTGATTCATACTTTTGGAGAGAAATTTCTTTTTGGTTCTTTTAGAACTTCTGAACTTATCGGAGTTTCTGTGGCGTTCATCTTCGACTTATCAATCAATCCTTTTATAATTGATTGTGGCGTTTTCATTATACCAAGGTTCTTGCTTCAATATAAGCAACGGGTCGCTGTCTCACATAAATCTGCTTCTAGACGATCTTGGAAGTCTTCTTGATCCATCAATTTCTTAGTTCTTGGCGTGGATCATATCACCATCCTTGTGGATCATGTATAGCATCATCCTTGGGCCCCCAAAGATGATTCTTAGCCCAAATGTGTTGAATAAGCCCATTAAGAGTTTCCTTGAACCTTTTAGCTGGAGCCCTTGTAACTGGACCAATTGGAACTTAAATAGGAAGATGCCATTTGTTAGCTGTTTTCTCATCATTCCCCTCATCTTGAAAAGGATTTGTCCTCAAATCATCACCTACATCAAAAGGTCTTAAATCAGAAATATTGAAAGTGGCACTAATATTGTACTCACTTGGCAAACCTAATTTATATGCATTGTCATTGATGCACTCAAGGACAGAAAAAGGCCCATCTCCTTTAGGAAATAACTTTGAACGCCTTTGTGCTGAAAATATTTCTTTCCTTTTGTGTAACCAAACCCAATATCCGGGTTGAAAAATCAGGTATCGTCGACCTTTGATCAATCAGAACGCCTTCTCTTGCTCGTCTCCCCATTTGAATCCAACATTCTTCTCGATGACTTCGGTAAGTGGTGCGATTATAAAAACTAGCAAGGCCATGACAACTACGAACTTGACCGACACTCATGGGACTTGGCCATTCTTTAATCACATGAATCTTCTCTTCATCAACCTGTATTCCTTGTGCACTCACAACAAAACCAAAAAACACAAGCTTATCGGTACAAAAAGTGCACTTCTTCAAGTTAGCAAACAACTTCTCTTTTCTAAGCACATCCAAAATTGATTTTAAATGCACAACATGATCATCTAAGTTTGTGCTATAAATGAGAATATCATCAAAATAAACAACAAAAAATTTGCCTATAAAAGCTCGCAAAACTTGGTTCATTAATCTCATGAAGGTACTTGGTGCATTTATTAGTCCAAATGGCATAACTAACCACTTATATAAACCATATTTTGTTTTAAAAGCATATTTCCATTCATCACCCTCTTTCATTCTTATTTGATGATATCCACTTTTTAAATCAATCTTAGAAAATATACAAGCACCATTGTTGTACAATTATCTACCTAAATTAATAAGCAAATATTTGAACAGTTTTACTTGCAAGTGCACAAGGTCAACGGAGTAGTATAGTGTACAAATGCGAGATCATCTCCACAAGGATTGTTGAATTTCGCTTTAGAATTAGTTTCGCAATATAAAACGATAGAAATAAATATTGAGTTTGAATTAATAATGATAAAAGCGTAGGGACTTGATATCCACCACTAATCATGCTACCACAACAAAACAATATGCCAATGCTTTACTTACGTCATGAATACCTAATGTTTGTAAACCTAAGAGCATGATGTATACTCCTCAAGCTATTGATTTCCCTAAGCAACGAGTTAGGCATGGTGTATACTCTAACTCTTTTCTTTCTTAAGGGATTCAGCATGGTGTATACTAAGTTATTCCTTAAGAGAGCAGAAGATCTGTGGAAATCGACAACCACATGAGACCTAGGGCATGGTGTATACTCCTGGTTTTCCATGTTGATTAACCCAAGAACCCGGCATGGATTTCTTTTGTTACTATTGTTAAATCGAGGACTCGGTCATCAAAATTGATGCAACTAACTAATCCATACCACATGCATATGTCGATCAAGCAAACACATATGAGGAATTTAAATAAAAAAAACACATTAATCAAGTTAAGAATCACAGCATAAATATCACAAAGACACTAATACTGAATTATTGAGTAAACATAATCAGGGCTTCAATCAAGCCCTTACTTGTAAATTAGTTACACATGGTTTTGATATTAAATATCTTCATAAAATAAAATAAAGGAAAGAAGAAACCCGAAAGAGCTCTTTGAAGAGTCGTCAATTCTTCTATGAAATCCTGTCTGGCCTCCTCATCTGTTTTTCTGTGTTTACAGGCCTATTTATAAGGTTTAGGAACGTCTGGAAACCCTAAAACTTGTAAAACGAACCCCTACATTAATTTCCAAAATAAGAACTACCGTTTTAATTTTCTGATGCGTGTGTCCGCTCGATCACAGGGTGTTGTGCTCGAGCGCATGTGCGCTCGATCCTGGCTTAGGCTGTTACGCTCGATCGCAGGTGGCTACGCTCGATCGCACTAGGCAGACTCCAACTTTTCCAGATTTGCTCTCTAAATTCCAAAATGCTTTCTTTTCTCGAAGAACCTATTAAAACAAAGAAAGGAAATAAAATAGAATGAAATAACGCAAAACTAAGAGCTTAACAAATGTAAATTAAGGGGCTTAAATATGAATATTTAAGCACTTATCACACCCCGAAACTTATATATTGCTAGTCCCTTAGCAATACGAAACTAAAAACTAAATGAAAAATAAAGACGCAAAGATAAATCCATCATTCATGTTATCCAAAAATTTAAGTCGCACACAAAACCATGATATTCGTTCATGAGCAAGCTTAAATTATAAACCCATTTTTACAATGAATAGGAGTTTTAAATTCTAATTACTTATAATAGGCAGGATAAGGCATCACAAGTCTGACTCAGTGTAAAGTGAACTAGCACATAAAAATGAAGCTTCCAAATAACTCCAATGTGTAATGTCTCCATGTCTCAAGATCCACCGAATTTTCCATCAGAATGATCAATAATGGCATAGTTTTATTTCCTTCTTTCTTTTATCATGAGATTTTACCATGTTTAGTTCCCTTAAGCTTTCTAATTGACCCATGTAGTGAGCGTTGAGTCAATGACTCCCAAACCAGATGGTTTTAGGGCATTAGGTGTAAAGATACCCCTAAGGACTTACTAACTCGAGTCAAAAAGGCTACGAAACTAAACCGACCTTAATGCTACCAAGCAAAATTCCCACCTGTTAACATGAACACCACTGCTTACTAAGGCAAGAGGTCTAGTTACTTAGCAGAAAGTTTATCAATGATCATTATGAGCAAAATTCTCACCTTTTGATGTGAACACTCACTGCTTACTAAGGCAAGAGGTCCAGTTACTCAGTGAAAAGTTTATCAATGATCATCATAAGCATTTTTCTCTTTTTGGGCAATTTTTTTTCTACTTTTCTATGCCAAAGTGTTCATCCAACAAGTCATCCAGTTTCAATTGAGCCATAGAAATATACACATTAAAATCACATGTCATAACCTCACATAATTATGTGCTAATATCATATTAGATCAAACACGTGAATCTTTAAATGCCTAAAGCAAGTAACTAAACTTTAAAACTCTATCATCAGATCATATATTCAAGATTTTAAGCTTACTAATAAAATCACATCCCAATATTTGTTTAGATCAACCAAAATTTCAAACAATATGAACATGCATTTATCTTTTCTTTTAAATAATAAATAAAAAAACTTGGACAAAGTGTGTGTGAATGTGTCTCTCATTCCCCTAAACTTAAATTACACATTGTCCCCAATGTGTGAATATCACAAAAAAAGCTGACCTAGGAGAAGGAGAACTAGCTGGGCTGGCATGGCTCATAGCACACCCTCAAACTTTAACTGATGCGCACATTGTCACATTGTCCCTGAAAAAGAAATACTAAGGCAATACTGGAAAACAACAAAATACTAATAATAAATAATAAAAGAAATATGAAAAACAATAAAAACAAAAGGATATGTTGTGGGATGCCTCCCATGAGCACTAAGTTTTACGTCTTCAGCCAGACGCTAAGTTTCACTTGGACGCCTTGGAGAGGCCTCAAAGAGGTGCACAGCTTCACTGATGTCATCAGTAACATCTTCGGATTTAGGCTCAATATCTACTCTTGTGAAACTATGGGTGAGGGTGGTCTCCAACGGATTAATGTGATAGACCTGAAAAGCTTGCTCAACAACACCTTGCATCAAGCATACATTAAAACATTTCGTATCCTCTTGGGGTAATTTTAATGCATTAAATATTTTGAATTCAATCTTCTAACCATTTACCTTTATACTTACAATACCATTTTTCACACAAATTTTTGTATCAACAGTTCTCATAAAGGGTCATCCTAAGATGATGGGCAAAGGCAATGGTATAGGGGAGTCTTCCATATCTAATATAATAAAATCAACAGGTAAAATAAACTCACATACCTTTACCAAGACATCCTCGAGAATACCTCTTGGTCTTTCGATGCTTCTATCTGCCAATTGCAAGGTGATGGAAGTTGGTTGAAGCTCCTCCAAACCTAGTGTCTTAAATATAGTGCATGGTAGCAAATTGACACTCGCCCTAGATCCAATAGTGCATGCTCAAAAAGCTGGTCACCTATCCTGCAAGGGATGGTAAAACTACCTGGATATTTTAGCTTGGGTGGTAGTTTCCTTAACAATACTGCACTTACCTCTTCAGTTAAAGCCACTGTTTCATGCTCCTGAAACTTCCTTTTATTAGTGCAATAATCTTTCAAAAATTTAGCATAAGCTAGAATTTGTTGAATTGCATCTAATAAAGGAATGTTTATCTCCACTTTTCTCAAAATTTCAAAAATATCAAGCAATTGATTTTTTTTCTTTGGCTTTACTAACCTTTGAGGGAAGGGTGGTGCATTCACCTTCTCTATTTCACTTACCTTAGATGTGGATGCTTTATCTGGAGATGATCTTACTATTTCTAAGAGTTGTCACGACGTTCAGTTGTTGATGTCCTCTTGGATTAGGTAGTGGTTGGGCTGGAAGTTCACCCTATTTTCTTCCACTTAGCTCCTTAGCTAATTGCCCCACTTGTACTTCCAGTCTTTGAATAGCTTGATAATGCTTTGTATTTAATTGTCTTTGCTCAGTCTGAAATTGTTTTTCCTCTGCCATGAACTGTTCTTGTGAAGTTATCAAATGTTTTTGTTGAGTTGCCAATTGCCTTACAAGACTCTCTAAGTTACTCTTCTTTGATTCCGAAACTGATTGGGCTACTTGTTGGGAGTTCTTTTGCTGCCCTTGAAGGTTCAAGGCATTCTGATTGTTAGTCCATGAGAAGTTGGGGTGGTTTCGCCATCCAAGATTATAGGTATTTGCATATGGATTGTTCTTAGGAGGATAGTCGTTTGGTCCCACATAGTTTGCTTGCTTTAGATTTGTAGATGAATACAAATGGCAAGTTTCAGTAGTGTGATCAAAATGGGAACATATAGCACATACCTGGAGTGGTGTAGCTTATGGATTTGGTGAGGTGTTCTGAGCAGCCATGGCTTTAACAAGCAGATCTAGCTTCCTCTCCACAGCAGCTATCTGATTAGAGGATCCACCATTTAAAGTCACCTCATACATACCTTTACTCTTAACTCCTTGTCTACCTCTAGAGGAGAATTGCTGAGTGTGCTCACTTAATGTCTCAAACAGCTCAATAGCTTCTTCACTACTCTTTTTCATCACACCACCTCCACAACTTAAATCCACAATACCTTTATTTAAATCACTCAAACCTTCATAGAAAGCTTGTACCAGTTCATCTTGAGGTAGATTGTGATATGGGCATCTGAGTAGCAGCTCATTAAAGTGTCCCCATGCCTCAAAGAATAGGTCCCCATCCTTCTATTGGAAAGATTGAATCTCCTTCCTCATTTGTCTTGTCTTTTAGGCTGGGAAAAACTTCCTTAGGAACTTACTGGCCAACTCTTCCCAAGTATGGATAGAAACTGCAGGCAATGAATTGTACCACAGTTTAACATTATCTTTTAATGAAAAAGGTAAAAGAATTAACTTGATTCCCTCTTGATCTAGGCCTCAGATGTGCTGGAACTTGCAGAGGTCAAAGAATTCCCGAAGATGCAAGTGTGGATCCTCAGCAGGTGTACCCCTAAAATGAGTCAAAGAACTTAGTATCTACGGAGATATGTAATAATTTCCTTCTGTCTTAGGTTGATAAGTGATGCATGAAGGCTGGTCAAGGTTCTGTGGAATGAAGGATTGCTTCATCTTCACTCTGGTGGCGGTTGGTTGTCAAGCTATTCCGCCATTGGTGCTTCTCCCTCGAATTCTTCTTCTACCTTTTCAACATTGTCTCTAAGCCTTTTTCAAATGGTCCGCTCAAGCTCTGTATTGCTTGGAAAGAAGGTTGGATTCCTAGATCGAAGCCCTTGCATGAATTAGCTAAAATGCTTTAGTGCAACAGTTTCAGTACTGCTGTTCGGGTAGTCTCTGCCCCGAGTGGGCTTGATCGCACTAAGCACTGCGCTCGATCGCAGTGCTAGCAGTTACTCTGCTGCAAGCGTGAAACAAAAAAATTAGCAAACACAAAAAAGAAATAAATTAGGTTTTTGATGAAACAGAATAAAATAGAACAAAAAAATAAAACTGAATGAAAAATAATTGTAAACAGAAATTTAGTGTAATCCCCGGCAACGGCGCCAAAAACTTGTTGTGCAGTTATCTACCTAAATTAATAAGCAAATATTTGAACAATTTTACTTGCAAGTGCACAAGGTCAACAGAGTAGTATAGTGTGCAAATGCGAGATCATCTCTACAGGGAATGGTGAATTTCACTTTAGAATTAGTTTCGCAATATAAAACGATAGAAATAAATATTGAGTTTGAATTAATAATGATAAAAGCATAGGGACTTGATATCTACCACTAATCATACTACCACAACAAAAAAATATGCCAATGCTTTACTCATGTCATGAATACCTAATGTTTATCAACCTAAGGGCATGGTGTGTACTTCTCAAGCTATTGATTTCCCTAAGCAACGAGTTAGGCATGGTGTATACTCTAACTTTTTTCTTTCTTAAGGGATTCAACATGGTGTATACTAAGTTGTTTCTTAAGAAAGCATAAGTTCTGTAGAAATCGACAACCACATGAGATCTAGGGCATGGTGTATACTCTCAGTTTCCCATGTTGATTAACCCAAGAACCCGGTGTGGATTTCTTTTGTTACTATTGTTAAACCCAGGACTCGGTCATCCAAATTGGTTCAACTAACTAATCCATACCATATGCATATGTCGATCAGGTAAACACATATGAGGAATTTAAACAAAAACAAGCATTAATTAAGTTAAGAATCACAACATAAATATCGCAAAGGCGCCAATACTGAATTATTGAGTAAATATAATCAGGGCTTTAATCAAGCCCTTACTAGTAAATTAGTTACACATGGTTTTAATGTTAAACATCTTCATAAAATAAAATAAAGGAAAGAAGAAACCTGAAAGAGCTCCTTAAAGAGTCGTCAATTCTTCTCTGAAATCCTGTTTGGCCTTTTCCTCTGTTTTTCTATGTTTACAGGCCTATTAATAAGGTTTTGGAACATCTGAAAACCCTAAAACTCATAAAATGAACCCCTACATTTATTTCTAATGTAGGAACTGCTGTTTTAATTTTCTGATGCGCATGTGCGCTCTATCATAGGGTGTTACGCTAGAGGGCATGTGCGTTCGATCCTGGCTTGGGTTGTTGCGCTCGATCGCAGGTGGTTGCGATCGATCGCACTAGGCAGACTCCAGCTTTTCTAGATTCGCTCTCTGAGTTCCAAAATGCTTTCTTTTCTCCAATAACCTATAAAAACACATAAATGAAATAAAATAAAATAAAATAACGCAAACTAAGAACTTAACAAATGTAAATTAAGGGGCTTAAATATGAATATTTAAGCACTTATCAACCATGCAGTTCATCTAGCATATCATCTAAGCGACAAATGGAATGTCGATACTTTACCATTATATTGTTGACTGCTTGGCAATCAACACACATTTTCCATATCCCATCCTTTTTAGGAATCAAAATCACCGGAATAGCGCACGGACTCAAGCTTTCTCTTATGTACCTCGTTTCCATCAATTTACTAACCTGTCTTTGTAGCTCCTTTGTGTCCTCAAGATTGCTTCGATAGGTTGGTTGGTTTAGAATTATAGCACCAAGCACAAAATCAATTTGATGTTCAATTCTTCGAATAGGAGGTAAGCCATGCGGAATCTCCTCGGGAAAGATATCATCAAACTCCTGCAAAAAGAGAAATAATAGAACTAGGTAAAGATGAGTCAAATTGGTACCACTTTGTACAAATGTACAATCATTGGCTGATTTAAAAATATCACTCTTTTTATTTCGCTCGCTCTTGCATTGAAATTTGTTTTTCTCTCAATGGCCAAATCAGCTCTCTTATTTTTTCTCTCAATTTTTCCGGCCTATCTCATTTTCTCTTTCTGATTTTCACTCGTTCTATTTTTCTCACTCTCTTTTTGTAACCTCACTTGATGTTCATAAACCTGCTTTGGTATCAAAGGAACTAGAGTGATTGTTCTTTGATTGCTTACAAATGAATATTTGTTGGTGAAGCCATTATGCTTAACACGTCGATCGAATTGCCATGGTCGGCCTATTAACAAGTGTCCAGCTTGCATCAGAACTACACCACACAAAACTTCATCCTCATATTTTCCAATCCAGAAGGAAACTAACACCTGTTTGTTCACCCTCACTTAACCACTATCATTGAGCCATTGCAACTTGTAAGGCCGAGGATGTTTAATTTTTGGCAGCCCTAATGTCTCAACCATTATAGTGCTAGCAACGTTAGTACAACTACTTCCATCAATAATCACACTACATACCTTGTTTTGCACGTGGCATCTAATATGAAAGATGTTTTCTCGTTGCACTTTATCATCTTCTTTGATTTGCACACTTAGAGCTCTCCTTGCAACCAACAATTCTCCTTGGGCAGCGCATTCCTCATCACCCGCATCCTCCAATGGTGGCATAGATTTAGTATCTTCTTCGCCCTCGGTTTCAATTTCACCATTATCTCGCAATCCCATAACTATTTTGTTTAGGCATTGGCTTGCTATGTGACCCCTGCTTTGGCATTTAAAACACTTAAAATCACGATTTCTAGTGGTGGAAGAATCAGTTTTACCTTGATTTCCATGGCTGGTACTTTTTTGCTTTTGCTTGGTTTTGGGCTTAGCCGTGGCTTGCTTCTCCTCTTTCTTCACAAAATTCAGCCTCCACATAATGGTGTCTACATCTTAATACTACCCAAGTTATTATCTTCCTAATTTCTAGCTTCTTTACCTCAACCACCAAATCTTCTATGGCTAATAATCGATTCCTAATCATCTTCTTCATCAAATCCATTCCCATAATACTCTCTCTCCCCTAGGTTGAACTCTCTCTCCCCTAGGTTGAACTCTCTCCCTCCTATGCACATTAGGAGCGTTTTGTTGCTGCCCCACATGTGCATTTTCTACCTGATCTATCTGTTTATGAACCTACTCCATCTCTGTTCTCAATACTCTCCTCATCTTACCTATTAAAGCCTCCATGAGCAACTGCGGATCACCCTCTCCCGATGTATCTCCGAAATTATTTTTGTTCTTGTGGTCTGACATATTTGCTGCAAAAACAAAGTTAGAAAACAAAAGAACAAAAGAACCTCACACACTCCCTCACGTGTTTCACTCAAAGAATGAGTCACTCATTTGCACTCGTGTTTTTACACAAAATCAGATTGATTTTTACCCTTTTATGTGCTCACCACTGTTGCCTTTTTCCACTTATAATTATCCTCTATAGGTTCTTATCAAACTAACCGAACAAGTATCAAAGTTTCTAGCAACAATTCACCAACAACTCACAAAGAAATTCAGATTTAAAGGTTGGAATACAAGGAAAACAAAGATGAGAAATTAAAACAAGAATTGAAAGGATTGAATCTAAATATCACACACTTTTTTTCCACGTTTTTTTTCCTAAAGTAGAAATTAGTTCTTTCTTTTTTTTTTCGAATTTCCACCTCTTTTTTTTTTCCTAATAAAACAAAACAAAAGGTAAGCAAACCTGCAACTAGAACCCGCTCTGATACCAACTGATATGATCCACACCAAGAACTAAGAAATTGATGGATCAAGAAGGAGTACAAGATCGTTTAGAAACAGATTTATGTGAGACCGCGACCCGCTGCTTATATTAAAGCAAGACCCTTGGTATAATGAAGATGCCACAATCAATTATGGAATGATTGATTGATAAGTCGAAGATGAACGCCACAGAAACTTTGATAAGTTCGGAAGTTCCAAAAAAACCAAAGAGAATTTTCTCTCATAAAATTTGACTGAAATCTAAATTGTTCTATTCCGAAAAAGCCAATAGCTATTTAAATACATGAGGATCACAAATTGGGCAGCTAAAAGCTTCCAAAATTCGTCCAAAATTAGAAAAGGAAACTAAAGAATAGAAAACAAACCTAAATTCAATTCTAGTAACCTAAAATCCAAAAAGGAAAGTACCTAAACTAAGATGCAAGCCTTACAATTCATCAATTAAATTAATAAGGAAACAATTAAGAAAAGGTAATAAGAAAAATTGCAGCTAACCACTTTCCTTGATGAGCCAAAAAAAACTAAGTCTCCAATTTTGGGAAACTAAGTTTTAATTCACAATTTTGAGTTGTTTGATTATTCCAAAGCTTGAATCATAGAAATTCATCCTTGAGGATCATGTATAGCATCATCCTTGGGCCCCCAAAGATGGTTTTTAGCCTAAATGTGTTGAATCAGCCCATTGAGAGTTTCCTTGAACCTTTTAGCTCGAGTCCTTGTAACTGGACCAATTGGAACTTGAATAGGATCTGCATCCTATTTGTTACCCGTGTCCACATCACCGAAGAGATTCGAGATGGCGAGATGGGACTGACAGAAACCTAGAAAACATCAAAATGAAGGTACCGTCGTTCCAAAGGAAAAACAATCCTGAAGCGTACTTAAAATGGGAGAAAAAGGTTGAGTTGATTTTTGAGTGCCACAACTACTCTGATGAGAAAAAAGTAAAACTTGCTGTCATTGAGTGTACTGATATGGTGAGATCAGCTTATGATGAACAGGAGGAGAAACCATGAGAGGCCTATTGAGACATGGGATGAAATGAAGGCCATCATGAGGAGGCGGTTTGTCCCTAATCACTACTATAAGGACTTGTATAAAAAATTACAAAGTCTTACTCAATGCTATAAAAGCGTGGATGACTACAACAAGGAGATGGAGATCGCCATAATTCGGGCTAATGTAGAGGAGGATAGAGAAGCTACCATGACGAGGTTTTTGAATGGGCTGAACCAAGACATTGCCAACGTGGTGGAGTTACAACACTACGTGGAGTTGGAGAACATGGTGTACATGGCAATAAAGGTGGAATGACAACTTAAAAGGAAAGTAGGTCATTCCAAAATTTGGGCTCCTCTACTTCATAGAGGCCAAATTGGAGGAAAGACGAAAGGGCTGTTTTAAAGTCCAAAACTGAACCATCCAAAAGGAAAGATGAAGCTCCTAGTGTCCTCAAAGGTAAAACTGAATCCCAAACTCGTAATCATGATATTAAGTGTTTTCTTTGTTTGGAAGTAGGTCACATAGCGTCACAATGCTCAAATAAGAGGACTATGATCGCACATGTTGATGGAGAGGTGGAAACCGAAAGCGAAAGCGATGATGACCAAATACCACTGCCTGAGGATGCTTATGACGATGATGTGGAATATCCGGTGGAGGGAGAGTTATTTGTGACTAAACGTGCTTTAAGTGCCCAAGTCAAAGAGGACGGCATGGAACAACAACAAGAGAACATTTTTCATACTAGATGCTACATCAACAACAAGGTATGTAGTATGATCATTAATAGGGGAAGTTGTACTAATGTGGCTAGCACTACTTCAGTTGAAAAATTGAATTTACCTACTGTGAAACACCCTCAACCTTATAAGTTGCAGTGGTTGAATGATTGTAGGGAGGTTAAGGTAAATAAATAAGTGCTAATTTCTTTTTCAATTGGGAAGTACTTTGTGATGTTGTTCCAATGCATACGGGACACATATTATTTGGCAGACAGTGGTAGTTTGAGAGGAAGGTCACTCGTGATGGGTTCAAGAATAGGCATTCTTTTGTAAAAAAAAATAAAAAAATAAAACCATTATTCTTGTACCGTTGACTCCAAGACAAGTGTATAAAGATCAAATGAAATTGAAAAGAGGGAATGAGTTGGAAAAAAAACTGTGAGACCGAGTGATGAGGACACGGTTAACAAATGGGATGCGGATCCTATTCAAGTTCCAATTGATCCAGTTACAAGGGCTCGAGCTAAAAGGTTCAAGGAAACTCTCAATGGGCTGATTCAATACATTTGGGCTAAGAACCATCTTTAGGGGCCCAAGGATGATGCTATATGTGATCCACAATGATGAATTTCCATGATTCAAGCTCTGGAATAATCTAGCAACTCAAGATTGTGAATTAAAACTTAGTTTCCCAAAATTGGAGACTTACTCGTTTTTTGGGAAGTCTGGGAAAGGAAAATGGCTTGCTGCAATTTTTCTTATTACTTTTTCTTAATTGTTTCCTTATTAATTTAATTGCTGAATTGTAAGGCTTGCATGCCAAGTTAGGTACTTTCCTTATTTGGATTTTAGGTTACCAGAATTCAATTTAGGTTTGTTTCCTATTCCTAATTGAGGATGAATTTTGGGCAGATTATTTGGAAGCTTTTAGCTGCCCAATTTGTGATCCTCCTATATTTAAATAGTTATTGCTTTTTTGGAATAAGACAATTCAGATTTGATTCATACTTTGTGAGAGAAAATTCTCTTTGGTTCTTTTAGAGCTTCTGAACTTATCGGAGTTTCCGTGGCGTTCATCTTCGACTTATCAATCAATCCTTCTATAATTGATTGTGATGTCTTCATTATACCAAGGTTTTTGCTTCAATATAAGCAATGGGTCACGGTCTCACATAAATCTGCTTCTAGACAATCTTGTAAGCCTTCTTGATTCATCAAGTTCTTGGTTCTTGGCATGGATTATATCATCTGGTATCAGAGCGGGTTCTAGTTACAGGTTTGCTTATCTTTTGTTAAAAAAAATGTGGAAATTCGAAGAAAAAAGAAAGAAAGAACGAATTTCTAGTTTAGAAAAGAAAGAAGAAGAAAAAGTAAAAAAAGTGTGTGATATTTAGATTCAATCCTTTCAATTCTTGTTTCAATTTCTCATTTTTGTTTTCCTTGTAATCTAGCCTTTAAATTTGAATTTCTTTGTGAGTAGTTAGTGAATTTTTGTTGAAAACTTTGATACTTGTTTGGTTAGTTTAATAAGAACCTATAGAGAATTATTACAAGTGAAAAAAAAGCAAGAGTGGTGAGCACATAAGAGGGTAAAAGCCAATTTGATTTTGAGTAAAAATATGCGTGAAATTGAGTGACTCATTCTTTGAGTGGAACACGTGAGGGAGTGTGTGAGGTCTTTTTGTTCTTTTTTATTCTAACTTTGTTTTTACAGCAAACATGTCAGACAACAAGAACAAAAATAATTCCGGAGATACGTCGGGAGAGGTTGATCCGAAGTTTCTCATGGAGGCTTTAATGGGTGAGATGAGGAGAGTATTGAAAATAGAGATAGAACATGTTCATGAGCGGATAAATCGGGTAGAAAATGCACGTGTGCAGCAGCAACAAAATGCTCCTAATGTGCGTAGGAGGGAGAGAGTTCAACCTAGGGGAGAGAGAGTTGAAGATGAAGAGTATTATGGGAATGGATTTGATGAAGAAGATGATTAGGAATCAGTTGTTAGCCATTGGAGATTTGGTGGTCGAGGTAGAGAAGCTAGGAATCGAGAAGATAATAACTTGGGTAGTATTAAGATGAAGATTCCATCGTTTCACAGCAAAAACGATCTTGAAGCTTACCTTGAGTGGGAGAAGAAGATAGAATTAGTATTTGATTGTCATAATTATTTCGAGCTTAAAAAAGTTAAACTTGCGGTCATTAAATTTTTTGACTATGTGATTGTTTGGTGGGATCAACTAGTGTTAAATAGGAGGAGAAATAGAGAGTGTCCAATAGAGACTTGGGAGGAGATGAAAACCGTGATGAGGAAACGGTTTGTTCCAAGCCATTACTACCGTGAGTTGTACCAAAAATTGTAAAGTCTTACACAAGGTAGTCGGAGTATGGAGGATTATTATAAAGAGATAAAAGTAGCTATGATTTGAGCAAATGTAGAGGAGGACCGAGAGGCTACTATAGCTAGGTTCTTGGCTGGTTTGAACCGGGAAATTACTAATTCGGTGGAGTTACATCATTATGTGGAGTTGGAAGATATGGTGCACATGGCTATCAAAATTGAGAACCAGCTCAAGAGGAGAGGCAACAATACCCGGTAAAACCCTAACTCAGGTTTATCTTGGAGGCTGAATTTTGTGAAGAAAGAGGAGAAGCAAGCCACGGCCAAGCAGCCATGGAAATCAAGGTGAAACTGACTCTTCCACCAAGAACTGGATAACTAAATCTACATGAAACTACCCATAGTTTTATGTTAGAAGGCCAAGAGCACAAAGTATGCTAGCTTTAATGTTTTCGTATATAGCCTAAAGTATCCATCCTAATAGTGATATTTGAGATTTCATCAAAATATGAAAACTTATGAGTTTGCATGCTCGATGAGAATCATTGTATGTATATAAAAGGGCCAAGGATAAATTTAGAAATTTATCATTCTATGTTGATGATTGATTGGTTAGAAAGATAAAAAGGTTGTCACCATTTAAGAATAGTTGTTCTTTCATTTTTAAAATGAAGCATTTGGGAGAAGCTAATTATGTATTTAATTTGAATATCTATAGAGATCATTCACAGAAGATCTATAAAAAGGCTTTCACAAGAGCCTTACACTAAGAAGATTCTTAAAAGGTTCAGTTTACATAATAGCAATCCTATAGACACCTTATATCTAAAGACGAAGGCCTAAACCTTGAATTATGCCTGAAACTCCATAAAAGAATAAAGAAATTAGGAAAGCTTCCTATATCAATACTAGTGAAAGCCTATTGTATGCCAGAGGGACAATATGTCTGATATTTGCTAAGCTTTGGAGCTAATGATTAATCGTAAATGGGAAGAAGCATTAGATAATTTGATGTAGCAAAAGACTTGAGTTTAACCTTAGCGCACCAAGGAGGAAAGAAGAATAGCGTCTTCAACCCTTTTCTTTTGGGCGCACCCTAGAATGGAGACAAAAACAGCATTTCTTACCCAAAGATAGAATACCAACCCGCAGGTTGCAAAAGATAACACTTCGCAGAGTTTTGAGAGAAATTCTCTTAATAATTTTATTGATCAAAGTTTTGAAAAAAAAAATACAATAATGGTATCACCTATTTATAGTGATAGGAAAATCCTATTCCTTGTAAAATAAATAAATCTAGTCCTAGTAGAAAATTAAACATAGAGTCCTAGTAGAACAGTAAACATAATCCCTGTTGAGAAAGGAAACCTAATCTTAATAAAGAAAATAGTTTTAGAGAAATTAAAGTTAATCATAATAAGGAAAAGAAACAAAATAAAATACTAATTATTATGTCCTACATCAGTCTCCCCTTCTTGAAAATAACTCGTCCTCGAATTAAGTTTTGTCCCCTTTTGGTGGAAAATATTAAAAAATGTTTGCCACATTGAACGTTGAAGAAATTGCTAGGTCCTCCGGAAGATCAACAACAAAGGCATTATCATTTATCTTCTTGAGAACTTCGTTAGGTCCAAACTTCTTGTTTCATAGTTTTCCCGATGTTCCAGTTGGCAGTCGCCCTTTGCGTAGATACACCATCATAAGATCTCCCTCTTGAAAAACTTTTGATCTCCGATCCTTATCTGCCTTCTCCTTATTCTTAGCATAAGTATCCTCGAGATACTGACGAACTTCTTCATGAGTTGTCTTCACCCGTTCAACCAAGTGCTCGGCTGCTATACTGGCCCCGAGTAACTTGGGCAGATTTTCTAAGTCTACAGCAAGCTTCGGAGTTCTTCCATACACGACCTCGAATGGTGTCTTTCTAGTAGACCTGTTCACTATATTATTATAGGCAAACTCGACCTGAGCTAGACCTAGGTCCCACTGTTTCGGCTTATCTCCTGTAATACAACAAAGCAAGTTGCCTAATGTGCAGTTCACAACCTCAGTTTGTTCGTCTGTCTGCAAATGGATAGTGATGCTAAAATTTAAGGCTATGTCAAACCTCCTCCATAAAGTTTTCCAAAAGTGGGATAAAAACTTGGTGTCTCGGTCAGAAGTAATCGACTTTGGCACCCCATGTAATCTTACCACTTCTCGGAAGAATAGGTTGGCTACCTGGATAGCATTAGAAGTTTTCTTACAAGAAATAAAATGAGCCATCTTGGAAAACCTGTCCATTACCACCATAATAAAGTCAGCTCCTCGCTGGGTTCTTGGAAGTCCCAACACAAAATCCATTGACACATTATTAATACGTGCTTAAATATTCATATTTAAGCCCCCTTATTTACATTTGTTAGGTCATTAGTTATGTTAATTTAGTTTATTTTACTTCACTTTTGTGTTTTACACATTTTTATAGGGTTTTGGAGAAAAAGACGCATTTTTGGCACTTAAAGGAAGAAATCTAAAAATCCTGAAGCAGCTGCTGGCTAGAGCGCACTCCTCTGTGCAATCGAGCGCAGCATTGCGATCGAGCGCACATGTACGGGCGTGAACAGTAAACTGCAGAACCCTGTTTTGGAAATAACCCTAATTTGGAAATAAAGGAGTTTTGTGTTTTAGGAAAGTTTAGGAACTCATGAGCCTCTTAGGACTTCTCAAAGACCTATAAATACACTTGTAAATCACACACAAAAAGCATCACCTCTTGGGGGGGATCACTTCTTTTATCTTTTGCTTTAGCTTGGAGAAGGAGACCGTGGAGAGGAATTGACGACTCTTCTCTCGGGTTTCTTCTTTCCTTTTTATTTTATTATGTGTAATTAAATTCTTAGTAGGGCTTGGTTGAAGCCCTAATTATGTTTATTCAATAATTCAGTATTGGTGCCTTTGCAACATTTATGTTGTGTTGCTTAACTTGATTAATACCTGCTTTTATTTAAATTCCTCATATGTATATGTTTGATCAATATGTGCATGTGGTATGGACTTGTTAGTTAGATCAATTTGGATGACCGAGTCCTGGTTCTGACATTAGTAACAAAAGATATCTTATCCGGATTCTTGGGTTAATCAACATGGGAAACCGGGAGTAGATACCATGCCCTAGGTCCCGTGTGGTTGTCGATTTCCACAGACCCTATGCTCTCTTAAGGAACATTTCCTTAAGAGTGAAAAGAGTTAGAGTAGATACCATGCCTAACTCGTTGCTTAGGGAAATCAATAGCTTAAGGAGTAGATACCATGCCCTAAGGTTGACAATCATTAGGTATACATGGCATGAGTAAAGCATTGGCATACTGTTGTATTGTGGTAGCATAATTAGTGGTGGATATCAAGCCCCTACGCCTTTATCTTTAGTATTTTATCTTTATCAAAATCGACTCTTTTATTATTTTTATCTTTTTATTACTGCGAAACTAATTCTAAAGTTAAATTTACCAATCCCTATGGAGATGATCTTGCATTCGCACACTATGCTACATTGTTGACCTTGTGCACTTGCAAGTAAAACGAGTGCGATTATTCGCCCATTAATTTAGGTGGATAATCGCTCAACAAGTTTTTGGCGCCGTTGCTGGGGATTGTGCTAAATTTCTGTTTAGAATTATTTCCCATTTATTTTTCTTATTTCGTTCAATTTTATTTTCTTATTTTTCATTAAATATTTTCCTTAATCTGTTTTATCTTATTTTATTTTATTTTCATCAGCTATCTAACTTAATTCTTCGTTTTTGTTATTTTCTTGCTTTCTGTTTCATGTGTGCATCAGTGTTAATTTTGGCAATGCGATCTAGTGCAAACCTAAGTGCGATCGAGCGCAGTACTTGGAGCGCTCGAGCGCAAATAGTCCAGAGACTACCCGAGCAGCAGTACTGAAGTTGCTACACTAAGGTATTCCTGCTGATTCATGCAAGGTCTTCGAGTGAGGAACCCAACCATCCTCTCACTTGATATAGAAAGTGAGTAGATCATTCGAAAGAGGCCTAGAAACAACTTCGAGGAGAGAGAAGAAGAATTTCAGGGTAAAGCACCAATGTTACAGCTTTACAACCAATTACCACCAGAACGGAGACCTATGAAGCAATCCTTCATTCCACAGAACCTCAACCATCCTTCATGCATTGCATATCAACCTAAGGTGGAAGAAAATTATTACATATCTCCGCAGATACTCAGTGCCTTGACTCATTTTAGGGGTACACCTACTGAGGATCCACACTTGCACCTTCGAGAATTCTGTGATCTCTGTAAGTTCCAGCATATTCGGGGCCTAGATCAAGAGGGAATCAGGTTAATTCTTTTCCCTTTTTCATTAAAAGATAATGCTAAAATGTGGTATCATTCATTGCCTGTAGATTCCATCCATACTTGGGAAGAGCTATCCAGTAGATTTCTAAGGAAATTTTTTCTAGCCCAAAAGACAAGGCAGATGAGGAAGGAGATTCAATCCTTCCAACAGAGGGATGGAGACCTTTTCTTCGAGGTATGGCGACACTTTAATGAGCTGCTACTCAAATGTCCACATCACAACTTACCTCAAGATGAGCTAGTCCTAACTTTCTATGAAGGTTTGAGTGGCATAAATCAAGGTATAGTGGATTCCGGTTGTGGAGGTATGCTAATGGAGAAGACTAGTGAAGAAGCCATGGAGCTATTTGAGATATTAAGTGAGCACACCCAACAATTCTCCTCGAGAGGTAGACAAGGAATTAAAAGCAAGGGTATGTATGAGGTGAGCTTCAATGATGGATCTTCGAATCAGATGGCTGCTATGGAAAGAAAGCTAGACATGCTCATAAAAACCATGACTGATCAGAACAACTCACCTAGTCCACAGGCTACACAACACCAGGTATGTGCTATATGCTCTCATTTTGATCATAATACTTATACTTGTCCTCTGTATTCAACTACAGATCAAGAGCAAGCAAATTATGAGGGACTGAACAGCGCACATGCAAATACCTACAATCCTGGATGGCAGAACCACCCCAACCTCTCATGGAGCAACACTCAAAATACTTTGAATCTTCAAGGACATCAACGACACTTCCAACCAGCAGCCCAACCAGTGCCGAAATCAAAAAATAGTGACCTAGAGAGTCTTATGAGGCAATTGATGACTTCACAAGAACAGTCCATGACTGAGAAAAGATAAACTACAACAAAATATGAGCAAGCCATTCAAAGACTCGAGGAACAGATGGGGAAATTGGCTAAGGAGCTAAGTGAAAGAAAGTTGGGTGAACTACCAGTCCAGCCACTACCTACTCGAAGAGGACATCAGCAACTAAATGCCGTGATAACTCTAACAAATGGTAGGATCATCGGAGCTGATGAGCCTGCACAAGCATCCACATCCAAGGTAAGTGAGATGGAGAAGGTAAATGGTGAGAAGGTTGAACTCAAAAGATATAATGCATTAAAATTACCCCCAGATAATATAAAATGTTTTAATGTATGCATGACGCAAAGTGTTGTTGAGGAAGCTTTTCAGGTCCATCACGTTGATCTAATAGAAACTGCTCTTATCTATAGTGTCCCAAGATCGGATATTGAGCCCAAATGCAAGGATGTTACGAATGACATCGTTGACACTATGCACCTCCTTGAGGCCTTTCCAAAGCATCCAAGTAAGTACACTGATCCATTTGACCATCATGTGCCTACTAATATTATTTTCCCTTTTATTGTACAGGCACCTAACTTGGAATTCAAGCAGTTGTCAGAGCACTTACCGTATGCTTATATGGGAGAGAATAAGACATTTCCTATGCTAGCTGCTGCCAATCTTAGTTTTGGGGAAAAATAAGGCTTGGTCCGGCTGAAGACGTTAAACTTAGCGCTCATGGGAGGCACCCCACAGCTTATCCTTTTCATTTTAGTACTTTTCTTTTAGTTATAGCTATATTTACATGTATAGTTTATATATTTTGTTTTCCGGCACAACGTTTATTTTTCTTTGACAGGTACTCAGTGCGTGCATCCAATTCAAGTTTGGGGGCGTGGACAAGCAAAGCAAGCAACCGAGTTCTCCTTCTCCCAGGTTAGATCTTTCCATGCTACACACACATTAGGGACAATGTGTATTTCAAGTTTGGGGGTAGTGGGAGATACTAGATACTATCACACACGCACCTGAAACACATGCACACACTAAGTCACAGTTTTTTTTTAGGAAGATAAATGCATGTTCTTTTGATAAACAAAAATTTTGGTTAATTTAAAATTTTGATAACACTTCATTAGTAAGCTTAAAAGCTAGAACACATAGTCTTGCAATGGGAGTTTTACAAAGTTTAGTACTTACCTCAAGGCACCTAAGAATTCATGAGTTTGATCCAAATTTGCACGAGCACATTTAGCACGCATTTGTATAGGGTATGACTTATAATTCTCTTGTATATGTTTCCATAACCTAAACTATAATCGGAAAATTTGTTGAAAAGAACCCTTTGGCATAAGAAAAAGAAAAAAAAATATGTTCGTCATGTATAAAATAGAAAGAAAAAAAAAAGCTTCCAAGAATCAAATTTCCACTGAATAACTAGGCCTCTTGCCTCAGTAAGCATTGAGCGTTCACATCAAAAGGTGGAAATTTCATTAAGAAGCATAAAACAAATTGTTAGTTCTATAGCCTTTTTGACTCGAGTTAGTAAGTCCTTAGGGGTGTCTTTACACCTAATGCCCTAAAACCATCTGGTTTGGGAGTCATTGGCCAAACACTCGTTACAAGGGTCAAATAGAAAGCTCGATGGAACTCAACATGGCAAAGATCACATGATAAAAGAGAAGAGAAAAAGAGAAACAAGTATTATGCCATTTTGTTCTCTTTAACAAGAAATTCGATAAAAGTTTGGCACCGAAACACTATCCACTAAAATTATGTGGAAGCCCCATCTCATATGTGCTGATTCCTCACACACAAATCGAACTTGCGATGCCTTAAGCCAACCTTAGGTGAGTAGCATAAAACTTTTGAAAGTCCTCTTACAATCTAAAATGTGTTTTTATTTTAAGCTTACTCATGAACGGTTATCATCGTTTTATGCACAACCCAAATTTTTGAGTATCATGGAAATGAATTTATCTTTAATTTCATTCTTCATTTAGTTTTTAGTTTGTATTGCTAAGGGACTAGCAATATGTAAGTTCGGGGGTGTGATACGTTCTTAAATATTCATATTTAAGCCCCCTTATTTACATTTGTTAGGTTAATTTAGTTCATTTTACTTCACTTTTGTGTTTTACACATTTTTATAGGGTCTTGGAGAAAAAGAAGCATTTTTGGCACTTAAAGGAAGAAATCTGAAAATCCTAAAGCAGCTGCTAGCTAGAGTGCGCTCAAGCGCACTCCTCTATGCAATCGAGCGTAGCATTGCGATCGAGCGCACCACATATACGATCGAGCGCACATGTACAGGCGTGAACAGCAGAACCCTGTTTTGGAAATAACCCTAATTTGGAAATAAAGGACTTTTGTGTTTTAGGAAAGTTTAGGAACTCACGAGCCTCTTAGGACTTCTCAAAGACCTATAAATACACTTGTAAATCACACACAAAAGGCATCACCTCTTGGGGGGGATCACTTCTTTTATCTTTTGCTTTAGCTTAGAGAAGGAGACCGTGGAGAGGAATTGACGACTCTTCTCTCGGGTTTCTTCTTTCCTTTTTATTTTATTATGTGTAATTAAATTCTTAGTAGGGCTTGGTTGAAGCCCTAATTATGTTTATTCAATAATTCAGTATTGGTGCCTTTGCAACATTTATGTTGTGTTGCTTAACTTGATTAATACCTGCTTTTACTTAAATTCCTCATATGTATATGTTTGATCAATATGTGCATGTGGTATGGACTTGTTAGTTAGATCAAATTGGATGATCGAGTCCTGGGTCTGACATTAGTAACAAAAGATATCTTATCCGGATTCTTGGGTTAATCAACATGGGAAACCGGGAGTAGATACCATTCCCTAAGTCCGGTGTGGTTGTCGATTTCCACAAACCCTATGCTCTCTTAAGGAACATTTCCTTAAGAGAGAAAAGAGTTAGAGTATATACCATGCCTAACTCGTTGCTTAGGAAAATCAATAGCTTAAGGAGTAGATACCATGCCCTTAGGTTGACAATCATTAGGTATACATGGCATGAGTAAAGCATTGGCATACTGTTGTATTGTGGTAGCATAATTAGTGGTGGATATCAAGCCCCTACGCCTTTATCTTTAGTATTTTATCTTTATCAAAATCAACTCTTTTATTATTTTTATCTTTTTATTACTGCGAAACTAATTCTAAAGTTAAATTTACCAATCCCTGTGGAGATGATCTTGCATTTCACACTATGCTACATTGTTGATCTTGTGCACTTGCAAGTAAAACGAGTGCGATTATTCGCCCATTAATTTAGGTGGATAATCGCTCAAGCCTTAGGTATTGGTAAAGGCATGTAAAAGCCAGTGTTTTACGTTTGCCCCATAGCTACTTGACATACTTGGCATCTCCTCACGACATTTCCAATGTTCTTCTTCAGTTGTGGCCAATAATATCGATCCTCCACCAATGAAATGGTTTTATCTCTCCTGATATGTCCACCTAAACCTCCACCATGCAGCTCGCGAATGATTTTCTACCGAAGATAACTTCTCAGAATGCAAAATTGATTTCCCCGGAAGAGATATCCTTCGTGGATATACATCTTGGGTACAGGCATCCCAGATTTGCAACGATCCTAGTGCTCTCCAAAATCCTCATCTGTTTCATATAACTCCTTGAGGAATATGAATCCTATTATTGTAGCTTGTAAACTTACCAATAGTGTAGCTCAGAGGCTCATTGCATCAGCTACTCGGTTCAGCTTTCTTGATTTATGCTTAAGAGAGAAAGTGAATTGCTGAATGTAAGATATCCATCAGGTGTGCATTCAGTTCAGATTCTTCTAAATGTTGATAAACTTCAAAGCTTGATGGTCAGTGTAAAGGATGAACTCTCGCTGAATAAGGTAGTGCTCCCATACCTCCAATGCTCTTAGAATAGCACAGAGTTCCTGCTCATATGTTAACCATTTCTGTCTCGTCTCATCGAGCTTCTCACTAAAAAATTCAATAAGCTTTCCTTCTTGAGTCAATACGGCTCCAATCCCTACAATTGACACATCACACTTAACCTCAAACAATTTGTCGAAATCAGGTAGAGCTAATACTGGTGTTGTACATAACTTCTCTTTTCTTAGTTCAAAACTCTTCTCAATTTCTTCACCCCAATACAAACTATATTTCTTCATGCACTCGATGATAGGGGCTACTATGCTACTGAAATTTCGAATGAACCTCCGAAGGTTGCTAACCCGTGAAAGCTTTTGACCTCCCCAACAGTCCTCGGTGTGGGCCACTCTCGGATTGCTCTCACCTTGTCCTGATCAACCTGAATCCCATCTGAACTGACTATAAATCCGAGAAAGAATAGCTGGTCCATCATAAAGGTGCACTTCTTCAAGTTGATAAAGAGCTTGTGTTCAAGAAGGGTCTCCATTACTTACCTTGTGTGACTCATATATTCTCCCGAATTGCGACTGTAGATAAGAATGTCATCGAAATAAACCACAACAAATTTACCGATGAATGGTTTCAATACCTGGTTCATAACTTATATGAATGTACTCAGTGCCTTAGAAAGTCCGAATGGCATCACCATCCACTCGTAGAGTCTTTCTTTGGTCTTGAATGCATTTTTTTTATTCATCTCCCGGTCGGATAAGTATCTGATGATAACTGCTCCTCAAATCGATCTTCGAAAATATCTTAGCTCCTACTAGCATATCAAATATATCACCTATCCAAGGAATAGGGAACATGTACTTCACTGTGATCTTGTTGATAGCTCAGTTGTCCACACACATCCACCAACTACCATCTTTCTTTGGTACAAGCAAAGGCGGTACGGTAGATGGACTCATACTCTCCCGCAAGTGTCCCTTCCACATTAGCCATTCTACTTGTTCTTGTAGGATCTCATTCTCCCTATAGTTTATTCGATAGTATGGAAGGTTAGGTAGACTTGCTCCAAGCACTAAGTCAATACGATGCTGGATGTCTCTCATGGGCGGAAGTCCATCGGGCATCTCCTTGGGGATAATGTCCCGAAACTCTTCTAGCATCTCTTACACTGGCTTGAGAAAGGTTTATGACATAGGCACAGTGGCTCCCTTAGCTACCAATGCAATAATCTCTCGGGCTTGCTTGGCCTACTCTAGGAACTCAGCCCCCTCGATCAACAAAACCTGCTTCCTCTTGATTCGGGTATGTGCCCCAATCGAATCTTCTTTCAGTGGTCTAAATATTATCTTCTAACCCTCCCAGAAGACAATATAGACATTGTCACGACCTTTCTGTTGGGCATCCACGTTGAATTGCCATGGTCTCCCTAAAATTATGTGACAAGTATCTATTTAATAATATCACAAAGATATTATTGGTCTCGGTACCCTGCTTGATCCACCAATCTTGTAAGGTGCTGGGTGCTTCTTGGTCTTTAGGCCTAACTTCGTCACCATCACTCAGGACACTATATTCTCTCCACTACCCCCATCAATGATCAAATCACATACTCGCTGGTTGACAGTGCATCTTGTGTGAAATATATTATGCCTCTGTGATTGGTCTTCATGTTTCAGGGATAAGAGTACTCGTTGGATAACCAAGGACCGAGAAATGAGAGCTCCTTCATCGGCATTGGCTATTGTTTCCTGGTACTCGGATGTCTTTTCCTCAAGAGCATCTTCCTCTTCAAACACCTCATACTCTGCCACCTCACCAGTCTTGGTATCAATGTAATTCACCATCTTTCTTCTCGAGCAATGACTAGATCTATGCCTCGGTTGGTTATACTTAAAAAACTTATCTAGCTCGGGTCATGCATAAGGGTTGTTAGAATGGGGTATAGTCCCTGACTATCTTAGTCCACTAGTGCTGCCATCGACTGCCTTTCCTCCCGGGACTATGGATTGAGTGGTGGTCTCGAGAATGACTATTGGTTGTTTTCCTCGAGACTGTGCAGATTACATCGAATCACTCAGTTTTCACTCCCAGATTGAAGCTCTTGGATGCTCCAACTATTTCTCTGCTCAGGTGGCTAGGCTAACAGCTTCAGTAAGAGTGAAGATATGTTGCATAGATACTTTGTCTTGCATTGCCATACGTAACCCACCAATAAACCTAGCCACTTGTTGGGCTTCAGTCTCCATAAGATCATTCCTGGCTGACAATCTATAAAACTCATCAACATATATACCTAGGCTGTACGGATCCCTTGGCAATAATCTTGATAACTGAAACAATCGTTGCTCAAAGTTGGGTGGTAAAAATCGAGCTTTGAGAAGCCGCTTCATCTTCAGCCATGAAGTCACGGGTCTCTTCCCCTGTCGGGATAGAGAAACTTGCAACTGTTCCTACTAAGCGGATGTTCCTGCCTTGAACTTATACGTTACTAACTTGACCTTTCATTCCTCAAGAATACTCATGTATTCGAAGAACTTCTCTACATCTATTACCCAATCTAAGAAATCTTCAATGTGAAGATGTCCATTGAACGAAAGCAAGTGTTTCTTCATCCAATATTCCTTGGAATCATCTCTACCATAATCCTGACGCCTAGAGTGCTCTTCATAAGCATCCCCATAGCCACCACTATAGGTGTTACCCACATAACTAGCACTTCTGTGCCCATGACCTCCATACCCTGTTCCACCTCTGGCTCTAATACTAAAGACTCCATCAGCGTAATCTTCATCATCACTATTGTTGTCATGGACTGGATTACCTCGGGGCCTAGGCTAAAAGAGATGGGCTAGCCTAACCCAGATTCCATAGTTATCTCAGGCGTCATACTCCCGGTGATGCTGATTAAACCCAAGCTGCATCTGCTCCAAAGTCTCTTACAACTATTGAACAGACTGCTGGAGATTTTGGAACTCGACTCTCGAAGGAGCCTCTCTATCAAGAATGTCTTCATTCTGCGAGTTGTCCCCGTTATGTTGGCCAGCCATGATTAGGATAAAATCAACTTTGATACCAACTGACATAGTGGATGACTTGAGTTTAACCTTAGTGCACCAAGGAGGAAAGAAGAACAACATCTTCAACCATTTTCTTATGGGCACACCCTAGAATGGAGAAGAAAATAGTGTTTCTTACCCAAAGATAGAAAACTAACCCGTAGGTTACAAAAGATAACACTTCCCAGAGTTTTGAGAGAAATTCTCTTAATAATTCTATTGATCAAAGTTCTGAAAATTACAATAATGGGATCACCTATTTATAGTGATAGGAAAATCTTATTCTTTGTAAAAGAAGTAAATCTAGTCCTTAGAAAAGTAAATATAAAGTCCTAGTAGAAAAGTAAATATAATCCTTGTTGAGAAAGGAAACCTAATCCTAATAAAGAAAATAGTTTTAGAGTAATTAAAGTTAATCCTAATAAGGAAAGGAAAACAAAATAAAATACTAATTATTATGTCCCACATCATAATGGTCAATAGGGATTCACATATACCTAAGAGCACTGTAAATGGCTAGCCATGAAAGCTGTGATCATATCTTGTTCTACCACAGTGAAAAAAGGTAGTATACCTTAAGAGGTTCTTTGAAAACCTAGGAGTTGTCGCTAATGTCTTGGAATTAGTGGCAGTCAACTTTGATAGTCAAGTTGATATTGCTTACATGTGAGATCTTTAATGTTTTGGTGGGACCAAATATATTAATTATAAGAATAACTTACATTGGAAACAATTTGGATCAAAAGAAAGTGGTCCGACAATATATATTTACGCATTACATAACAGAGTTAAATTTATCCCTAGAAGTCTGGCCTTACATTAAAAACTTTATATATGCGTACTGGTTAAATAAAAATTTATGTACGGGTATATAAATAAATTTAGTGTTCATTCAATGTATTTTAGATATGTTTGATTTCTTATACATGTTGACATTAGCACAAATACACACATATATGAAAGTATGTCACCAGGAAGAGGTCGGCTCTCTAACACGAGCGATCGCCTCAAGCACTGAGATAGTGAGCTAAGATGAGACTTGGTATACTATTTTGACACTAATAAAAGTGAGATAAGTATATAATGAATGTGATGAATTCATAAACTTGTGCCTTATTAAAAGTCACCTTGACTAAAGTCAAGATGAGGTCTTTAGCCAAAGCTTAAAAACTTAGACAATTCATGATCATCCCATTATCATAGAAACCTAGATGGAAGCTAGATGCAAGTACTTATTAAATCGCTCAAAGGAGTGAGCTAATAAAGAACTCGAGCTAAGCGCATAAGAACATATTGATGTAGATTGCGACTAGGCTAAGATCCATATAGTGGCATGCAATTTAAAAGGACACACACTCTTATCAAAAAAAAGTAACCCACTATAGCTTATATTTCATACTACATGTGCTTAATACAACCTTAAAGGAAAGTAAATGAGTGAATCAATCCCTGTGTCTTCACTGTGTGAGACCTAGAGGTTTATGTAAATTAAAAGCCTCATGCCTTATGTGACTTTTGACTATGTTCTCAAAGGGACAGGCTGATGTTTGCTACTTTAGCATGTTTTCGATGCAATGAAATAATTAGCCTTCTGGGGCATGTCTAGGAAAGTAGTTAGTCTGAAACAGAGAGACATGAGTGTGAAAGGAAGATTGTTTTGTTTACATCCACCACATGTATTCATAAGTCGACCAATTATGTCGTTTTGTTAAAGCTTGAACATAATTGTGGATACATAGTTAGGAAAGTAAAGTCTAACATAGTCTTTGAGGGATAAGGTATGCTATGACTGATTTAATAAAAAAAATATTGGGTACAATGAGACATTTTTTCTAATTTAATTTAATTTTTCTTATTTTGGATTGAAGCCGCTATGTATTCCTAACAAGTGCATAGTATTGAGCTCCCAAGTGCAAGTGTACTCGCAGGTCACAAAACCCATTTGCATGTATGAAGTTTTCGAAAGGAATTTAGATGTTAAGGTTCTCTCTTTGTCTGTTGGGTGATGTCGAGCCTATCACGTGTAAGTGGGAGATGTAAGAAATCTAGGTCGAGTTAGGCACCCATGATGGGCGACCCGACCCACCCATTTTAACCATTCATCAAGAGACATAGTTGAATGTATACAACTCTTGGGTGTTTCAACTGAAAATAACCACCCTCTCTACAGTATATAAATGTATGTCAACACGAAAGAAAAGGTTGTTGGAAAATCTAATTCTTAGAGAAACTTCCTTTAGGGAGACGAAAAGGTTATTGGGTTATGACAAAAACATGATTTTCTTCATTGTGATTTCACGTCCAATGTCCAGCGAGATTGAAGATAGAAGACACGGAGAGGAGTCCAAGATATAAGAAGATTTCAGGTTGAATCAGTAAGTACCCGATATTCCACTGCGAAACTATTTTACAATGAGAAAAAATGAATAGAAAGACAGTTGGAGCCATCAGATAATGGGTGGATCTCAATGTGTTCAATCATGTAGCCAAGGAGAAAAATGCCAAATCTATTTGGGATAAATTAGAGACGCTTTATGAAAGAAAGACGATAAACAATAAAGTTTTTATGATGAGAAAGCTTGTTAATTTGAAGTATAGGGATAAACGCTCCATTGTCGAACATTTCAATGAATTTCAAGATCTTGTTAACCATTTGTCTACAATGAAAATAGTGTTAGATGACGAGTTAAATGCATTATTTCTTTTGGGTACTTTGCCTAATAGTTGGGAGACTTTGGTAGTGTTATTTAGTAACTCTGTTCCGAATGGTGTGCTTAATTTTTCTATGGTGAAAAACAGTATTGTTGGTATTTGTCTAAGGTTTAAACATGGTCTAAACATGATTCAAAGATGGTTAAAATCTAAACCAAGGTTGGAAGATTAAAATACAGCATGTGAAAGGAGTGCACACATGTGTGTGCACACCCCTAATCAACAAGGCAAAAGAGTGCGCACTGCTGTGTGAAGGGCAGCATCAGTGTACGCCTCACTGCCCCTTCACCAGCACCGCACCATCTAGCAAGGAGGTAGTTTAAAGAAGGGCAGTGCCACACCGCCCCTCCACCAGCGCCGCATCGTCCAGAACATGGTGCAAAGGAGCTTTGCCTAGCGCCTCACCGCCCCCTGTTTAGCGCCTAAGCGCTAGGCACACTAAGGCACACACATACAACTTAGTTAAGCCTCCTCTTAGGTACATGAATGCAAGGTTTAAATGCATAGCCCCACTTAGGATTAATGGAGGGCCATGGTTAAGTGGTCATCAAGATCTAAGGGTGGAGATTGACTCTCAAGATTGGACAAGAAGTTGGTGCACTATAAAAAGGGTCACCTAGCTTCATTCTCTAATAATAACATCATCATATTGTAAGATTACTTGAGAGATATTGTGACATACAAGAGAGAACTGTGTGAGAGTGCAAAGATACAAAACACAATAGGGACTCATTGTAGAGAGGCTGCTTGTAAAGAAGAGAGAGTAGTATAGATAGAGAGCATTGTAATAGTTCTTATCATCTTCTTTCTTCTCTTCTTGGTTTGTTCAAGAACTTGAGCTTCTTGAAGAGGGTTGTTGTAATTGTAAAGAACTATTTATTTAGTGCAGAGAGTTTGGAGGACTCTCAGGGACATAGGCACATTACCGAACCTCGATAACAAATCGCTTGTCTTATTTCTTTCTTTGATTTATGTTTCTGTTCTCGATTCCAAATCTTTATACGTCATTCTAGACTTGATTGTTCGGAAGATCACCACTTGGGCATCTTGTCAAGATGATTTCCAACAGTGCGGAGCAAGAACAAGAAGGTGACAGAGCCAAGACTCCAAGAATCAAAGATCAACTTCTTGGGTGATTCAAGAACGGAGTAAAGATTAAGATCAGATCGTGTTCTTGAGGGTGATTCAAGAATAGTGCTAAGATCCATATTCGATCGTGTTCTTGAGGTTGAAGAAAGCATTTGTAGGTATTGCATAAATCTGGGATCTTGTCCGTAAAGATGGTTTCAAATTTCTGTGTTAAGAAGTTTGATTGAAAGGGAGACTTTGTCCTTTGGAAGCAGAAGATCAAGGTGGTTCTAATGCAATAGAAAGTGGACTTGTCTATTGGAGAAGATGATGCTTTTTTGGCAAGTGTCACAGAGGACCAGTGGACTGAGATGAAGAAGATGGCATACTGATCTTCCTACACATGTCGGATAGTGTCACAAGAGAGTGCGGAGACTTGGAAGATCCTGTTGTCATATGGAAGAAACTAAATGAGTTGTTTCTTACCAAAACTCTCCCTAACAAGATTTATCTTCTTAAAAGAATCTTTGCTTTTAAAATAGATCCTAGTAAAGAGTTGCAAGATATCTTGATGTCATTAATAAACTAGTTCAAGATTTGGTTAGTTATAGTATTAAATTCCCGGATGAACAATTGGCTATTATTTTGTTAAACTCTTTTCCTGATTGCTTTGATAATTTGATTAATGCTATTGAGTATGGAAGGGATACTTTAACCAAGGAGATTGTGATCAATGCAATAAGGGCACATGACTTCAAAGCCAAGATGAAGGAGACATCAAGTGGAGATGGGTTGTTCGTAAAAGGAATGCCAGCAACTCGGAATGGCAATAGCAACCATGGCAACTACCGTGAGAAATCAAGAGGTAGAGGGCAAAGCCATGGGAGATCTTATTCCAAGACAAGACTTGGAGAAAGAAAGAGATGCTTCTACTGTAACAAAGAGAGCCATTTCAAGAAAGATTGCAAGAAGAGGATGTGGGATGAGAGAAGAAGCCATACCAACAATGGAGAGGCTTCGGTTGCCAAAGGAGAAGAGCAAGATGATGTGCTTGTTGTGTGCTCAAATGTGAGCAGGAGGTAAGGCAGTAAAAAGTGGATTCTGGATTCCGGGTGCACTTATCACATGTGCCCTCACAAGGAATAGTTCAAGAATTTCAAGGAGATCAATGATGGAAGGGTCTTCTTGGGTAATGACAATTCTTGCCAAGTGAGGGGGATTGGAGACATCTAATTGAGGATGTTTGATGGAGTCACAAAGCTGCTACAAAATGTGAGGTATCTTCCAGATTTGAAAAGAAATTTGATCTCATTGGGGTAGCTGGATTCTTTGGGGTATACATGCAAAGTAGAGGGAGGAAAGATCAAGGTGGCCAAGGGATCTTTGGTAGTGATCAAACCAGTAAGAAACGATGGACTCTATGAGATGATCGGAGAGACAGAAATCAATGATCAAGTAGCAAGCTTGATGGCTGAGATGGATAAGGCAGCCCTTTGGCACACTCGCTTGGGACACATGAGCGAAAAGGGCCTGCAAGTTCTTAGCAAGGATGATTTACTTGGAGGAGACAAAGTAGAGAAACTGGATTTCTGTGAGAGTTACATTATTGGGAAGCAACACCGCGTCAACTTCAACACCGGAGTGCACAAGTCTAAGGGGATTCTTGACTTCATTCATTCGGACCTTTGGGGACCAGCAAGAACACCAACACAGGGAGGTAACTTTTACTTTCTGTCTTTAATTGATGATTATTCAAGAAGAGTGGGTTTATTTACTTAGAAATAAATTGATGCCTTGAATAAATTTGTTGTGTGGAAGAAGTTGCTGGAAACTCAAACGGGTAGGGTAGTTAAGGCTTTACGAACCGATAATGGCTTAGAAATTTGCAATAAGGATTTTGATAAATTCTGTGAATTAAATGGCATTCTAAGGCATAGAACAGTTATAAAAACACCTGAGCAAAATAAAGTTGCTGAAAGGATGAATAGAACCCTTATGGAAAAGGTTAGGTGCATGTTAATAGGATCCGGTTTACTAACATATTTTTGGGGAGAAGCTGTGGCTACAGCTGCATACTTGGTAAATAGATCACCCTCTAGAGCTATAGAGCTCAACACTCCCATGAAGATGTGGAGTGGGAAACCCCCTGAATTAAGTAACCTTAGGACTTTTTGGTGTGTTGCATATGCACATCAAAAGAAGGATAAATTTAGCCCAAGATCTAGAAAATGTGTATTTCTAGGATATGGTGATGGGGTTAAGGGATATAGGTTGTGGTCCTTAGAAAAGAAAGGCATGAAACTTATTATAAGTAGGGATTTTATTTTTAATGAATTGTTATTTCCCTACTTTGAGAAAACTAACCTTGCAGGGGCTAATAAGCAAACCAGTTTGGAAGTTGTGGAGCATTGCATCAAGAAGAATTCAGTTCAAGTAGAGAAAATGAGGCAAGAGGGATTGGACCAGGTAGAGCCCTTGAATGAAGGCCAAGCTCAAGAAACTCAAGAAGAGGCTGAACTAGAAAAGGTTGATGCAGCAAGTCAGAATAACTACCAGCTCACAAGAGACCGAGGAAAGAGGGTGGTTAGACCACCTTTGAGATATAAGTTTGCTGATGCTAATGTAGCAGCTCCTTGGATAGAATGAGAGGTTGAACCAGAGACTTACATGGATGCCATGGGGTGTAAGGATTCGTCAAAGTGGCAACTGACTATGGAGGAAAAAATGAATTCTTTGATGAAGAACAACTCTTGGGAGTTGGTGCCCAAACCAGAAAAACAGAGAGTTACGGATTGTAGATGGATCTACAAGATCAAAGAAGGGAATACTCCAGGGGATGAAGTCTGGTATAAAGCTAGGCTGGTGGTGAAGGGGTTCACACAAAAAGAAGGTATAGATTTCACCGAAATCTTCTCACCGATTTTTAAGCACAAGATGATATGGATAGTGTTAGCATTGGTGGTCTAATTTGATTGAGAAATCGAGCAAATAGATGTGAATATAGCATTCTTACATGGAGAGCTCGATGAGATCATTTTCATGAGGCAACCCGAAGGCTATGAGGGAGGAAGGCATAGAGAGTTGGTGTGCAAATTGAAGAAATCTCTCTATGGCCTGAAGCAATCACCTCGGCAATGGAATAAGAGATTTGATTCCTTTGTAATCAGCGTAGGTTTCATGAGGAGTTACTATGATTCGTGCTTGTACCATAAGGGGCAAAAGGTTAAGGAAGTGGTGATCATCCTCATCTATATTGATGACATGTTGCTGGTTGGGAGCAGCATGGAGAGGATAAGGAAATTAAAAGCTCAACTCAGTGAGAAGTTTGAGATGAAGGATCTTGGTCATGCACAGAAGATCCTTGGGATGTGTATCATCCGAGAAAGGGAGAGAAACAAATTGAAGATCTCTCAAACTTCCTACATAGAGAAGATGATATCTAAGTTCTCTATGGAAGATAGCAAATCAGTGAAGGTTCCCCTTGCTGGTCATTTCAAGTTCTCCAGTGATCAATGTCTGAGATCAGAGACGAAGAAGAAGAGAATAGAAAAAGTCCCTTACTCTAGAGCGGTTGGTTCTGTTATGTTCACCATGGTAAGCACTAGACCTAACATTGCTCATGTAATGAGTGTTCTTAGTAGATTTATGAGTAATCCCAGAAAGGATCATTGGCTTGGGATGAAGTGGTTGCTAAGGTACTTGAAAGGAAGCCCAGAAATAGGGCTGGTTTATGAGAAGAGGGGTAAGTCCATCTGCCTTGAGAGTTTTGCGAATTCAGACTATGGGGCAGACCGGGATAAAAGGAGATCGATTATCTCCTACTTCTTTAACTTAAACGGATGTTGTGTAAGTTGGAAGGCTCAGTTGGCTACGGAGGCCATTAAGGAGGCTATGTGGTGCAAAGGGTTGCTGGAATAGTTGAAGGTACTGGAGGAGTAGGTTGTGGTGTTTTCGGATAGTCAAAGTGCATTGCACTTGTGTAAGAATCTAGTGTTCCATGAGAGGAAAAAGTACATGGATGTTCGGTATCATTTCATTTGGGAAAATGTTACGAAATGATGCATCCATGTGGACAAGGTAGCCACGAAAGAAAATCCTATGGATTTAGGTACTAAAGTCCTACCTCTAAGTAAGCTCAATCATTGCCTGGACTACTTAGGATTGGAGTTGGTTAATTGATGACTCAAGATGAGTTTGGATCCTGAAGTTCTTTGCACAATGGTTTGGGTTTAAACACTTAGACAAAGGTAGAGATTGTTGGTATTTGTCTAAGGTTTAAACATGGTCTAAACAAGGTTCAAAGATGGTTAAAGTCTAAACCAAGGTTGGAAGATTAAAACACGACATGTTAAAAGAGTGCACACATGTGTGTGCATCACTTTGGGTGTGTGTGCATCACTTTGGGTGTGTGTGCACACCCCTAATCAACAAGGCAAAAGAGTGTGCACTGCTGTGTGAAGGGAAGCATCAGTGTGCACCTCATCGTCCCTTTGCCAGCACCACACCGTCCAGCAAGGAGGTAGTTTGAAGAAGGGCAGCACCACACCGCCCCTCCACCAGTGTCGCACCGTCCAGAACATGGTGCAAAGGAGCTTTGCCTAGCGCCTCACCGCCCCCTATTCAGCGCCTAGGCGCTAGGCACACTGAGGCACACACATACAACTTGGTTAAGCCTTCTCTTAGGTGCGTGAATGCAAGGTTAAAATGCACAGCACCACTTAGGATTGATGGAGGGCCATGGTTAAGTGGTCATCAAGATCTTAAGGTGGAGATTGACTCTCAAGATTGGACAAGAAGTTGTTGCACTATATAAAGGGTCACCTAGCTTCATTCTCTAATAATAACATCATCATATTGTAAGATTACTTGAGAGATATTGTGACATACAAGAGAGAATTGTGTGAGAGTGTAAAGACACAAAATATAAGAGGGATTCATTGTAGAGAGGCTGGTTGTAAAGAAGAAAGAGTAGTATAATAGAGAGCATTGTAATAGTTCTTATCATCTTCTTTCTTCTCTTCTTGGTTTCTTCAAGAACTTGAGCTTGTCAAAGAGGGTTGTTGTAATTGTAAAGAACCGTTGATTTAGCGTAGAGAGTTCGGAGGAACTCATGGGGACGTAGGCACATTGCCGAACCTTGATAACATATCACTTGTCTTCTTTTTTTCTTTGATTTATGTTCCTGTTTTCGATTCCAAATCTTTACAAGTCATTCTAGACTTGAGTGTTTGGAAGATCACCACCTGAGCATCTTGTCAAGGTGATTTCCAACAAGTATGTTCAATGAGGAGACTCACATAAGGGATTCAGGCACATATAGTGGTCAAGTTCTTGTCACAGAGAACAAGAGAAGAAGTAAGAGTAGAAATCCTAAAGTTCATGGTAAATCCAGATACATGTCAAAGTCTAGAGATAAGGTGAAATATTGTCACTACAATAAACTGAATTATATATAGAGAAATTGTTGGGTCTGAAAACATGAACAACGAGATAGGAAGAATCAGGAAAAAAAAACAATGACAAGAACACAATAGTAGTTGTTTCAAATACGAAAAAAGTTGTGTTACTTGCTTTTTAGTTTGAAGAGTGCAATCATGTTGTAGATTATGGTATTGTTGGGGTGGTTGATTCAACAACTTCTTACCATTGTATTCCACATCACGATTTCTTCACAACGTACAAAGCCAGAGACTTTGGTATAGTGAAGATGGGTAACTCGAGTTTTTCTCCAATTGTGGGGATTGGTGATGTGCACTTACAGACAAATATAGGATGCACCATGACTTTGAAGAATGTGTGGCATGTTCTAGAATTGCGTCACAATCTAATTTTTACTCATGTCCTAGATCAAAAAGGGTATGAGCACTACTTCAGTAATGGAAGGTAGAAATTGACTAAAGGATCATTGGTGGTTGCCGGAGGAAAAATGTGTTGCACCTTGTACAAGATGTGTGAAAGTGTGTGGTAATGAGCTGAATGCAGTTGAAGATGATGTTTCTCCAAACTTGTGGCACAAGAAGCTGACACATATAAGTGAAAAAGGGTTACAGATAGAAGGTCGTTCATCCCTTCCTCTAAAGGTATATCTCTGAACCCATGTGATTATTGTTTATTTGGTAAGAATCATAGAGTTTCTTTTAGTAAATCATCTAAAAGAAAACAAAATAAATTAGAATTAGTATATTCTGATATATATGGTCCCACTGAAGTAAACTTTTTAGGTGGAAATAAGTATTTTATTAATTTTATTGATGATGCTTCACGAAATATGTGAGTATAAGCTGTTGAAGAACAAAAGCCAGGTATTTTAGCATTTTCAAAAATTCCATGCTATAGCGGAGAGAGAGACAGAAAATAAGTTGAAGTGTCTTTATGCTAACAATGGTGGAGAGTATAGCTCCAATGGGTTTGCAGATTATTGTTTATAGTTTGGCATCAAGCAAGAGATTACAGTTTCTGGTACCCCACAACATAATGGTGTGCCTGAGAGAATAAATTGTACTATTGTGGAAAGAGTTAGATGCATGCTCAAAATGGCTAAGCTGCCTAAGCCATTTTAGAGTGAAGCAGTCCATATAACTTGTTACCTGATTAACATATCTTCATTTATTTGTTTGGGTTTTAACATTTCAGTGAGAGTTTAGACAGGGAAATATGTTTTCTATTCTCATTTGAAGGTGTTTTGGTTGCAGAGCATTTGCTTATGTACTCAAGGAAAAGATGCCAAAACTTGATGAATTGTTGCTTATGTGTTTGTTGGTTATGGGGATGTTGAGTTTGGACACAATTTATGGGATCTAGAAAAAAAGTAGATTGTCAAAAGCAGAGATGTTTTTCTCAATGAAAATGGAATTTTGACTAACTTTGAGAATAGTAACAAGATACAACATGGTACAGGCAGAGTTGAAGACTTTTTACCTGATCTTACTCCTCCAGACAATGCCAAAAATGAAGGAGAGATGCATGAAGAAGAACATAGTTGATGATAATGTTATGCATGATATATAGCATGTTGAGCAGGGGGAGTAGCCTCTTGCACTGAAGATTGTAAAGCCTCAGTTGAGAAAGCTTACTAGAGAGCATCGATCATCAACTAGGTACCCTAGTTTTGACTATATCTTGCTTACTGATAGGGGGAGCCAGAGAACTTCCAAGAAGGGCAATTGCATATAGAAAAAGATTGTCAGATGAACACAATGAGGGAAGAGATGGGTTCTTTGGAGAATAACAATACTTATAAATTGGTTGATCTTCCCAAAAGCAAGAAAGCACTAAGGAACAAGTAGGTGTTCAAGCTGAAGAAATATGGTGAAAAGCTAGTGAAATACAAAGCTCGATTGGTGGTGAAAGGTTTTGATCAAAAGAAAGAAATAGATTTTGATGAAATTTTCTCTTTGGTGGTAAATATGAGTTCTATCCAAGTTGTACTTTGTTTGGCAGCTAGTTTGAATATTGAGCTTGAGCAGTTAGATGTAAAGATGATGTTTCTTCATAGTGACTAGCATAAAGAGATTTATATGGTTCAATCAGAAGGTTTTGAAGTGAAAGGGAAATAGAGTATGGATTGCAGGTTAAAGAAGAGTTTGTATTTATTAAAACAGGCTCTAAGACAATGGTACAAGAAGTTTGATTCATTCATGGTGGATAATAGTTACTAGAGGACAATCGCAGATCTGTATGTATATGTCAAGAAATTCCCTGATTGTAACTTTATTATCCATCTGTTGTACGTTGATGATATGTTGATAATGGGACAATATGTTAAGATGACTGGAAAGTTGAAAGAAGATTTGTTCAAGTCCTTTGACATGAAGGACTTGGGACCAGGGAGACAGATTTTGGGATGCAAATTGTTCGTGATAGAAAAGTCAAAAATTTTTGGTTATCATAAGAAAGGTATATTGAGCAAATGCTCAAAAAGTTCAACATAAAGCATTCAAAATCAGTCAGTACTTTTCTTGCCAACCACTTTAAGTTTAGCAAGAAATCGTTTCCATCATCAAAAGAAGAAATGGAAGAGATGTTAGCATTTCCTTACTCCTCTGCAGTCTGTAGCTTAATGTATGTTATGGTTTGCACATGACCAGACATTGTTTATGTTGTTGGTGTGGTTAGCAGGATTTTGTCTAATCCGGGTAAAACTCACTAAGAAATGGTAAAGTGGATATTGAGATATCTCAGAGATACCTCCAAGTTGTGTTTGAAATTTGGGAGTTTAGAACCAATTCTTAAGGGTTATACAGATTCAGATATGGTAGGTGATCTTGATGCTAGAAAGTCTACATCAGGGTTTTTGTTCACTTTTACAAGTGAAGTTGTTTCATGAAAATCAAAACTGTAAAAGTGTGTTGCCTTATCAACTATTGAGGCTAAGTACATGGTAGCGAACGATGCAAGGAAAAAATGTTTTTGGATAATAAGGTTTCTTCAAAAATTGGATTTGAAGCAACAAGAGTATATAGTTTTTTGTAACAGTTAAAGCGCTATGGATCTGAGAAAAAATACCATGTATCATTTGCGTACGAAGCACATTGAGGTGAGATATCATTGGATACGTGAGGTGATTGAAAAACAGTTAATGAAGCAAGAAAAGATTTACACTGATAAAAATGTCATTGAAACGATGACCGAGGTTATTCTTAGAGAAAAGCTTGAGTTTTGTTTTGGCGATGGCCGAAACGAACTCCAAATGAGTTGCGTAGTAGTTTTCTCCTTCATAGGCTGGAGGGGGAGATTTTTGGGCTTTATTTTAGCCCATCCAAAGAAAGCATAAGAAGAAAAAAGGAAAACAAAAATTGGCAGCCCATAAATTATATTGTTCTAGTAGCTTTAATAGTTACATGTCCTATAATGGACCAAATAAGGTTTTGTTAGAAAACCTAAATGCTAAGTGACAGTTGGTTTAAAACTTAGTGGTGCACAGATTACGAAACACTTTAGAAGTAGAAATCTTCTAAGTATCGCCTGTATAAAGAGGTTTAATACTCCTTGTATTATGCATGAGTTATAGATGATAAAGAAGAAAAAAAATAGAGTTTTCTCGAAAGTTGTAAATTAACTTTTCAGTTTCAATACTAAACCGAAAAAAAATCACTCTTATACTTCGTTTTGCTTTTTGTTTTGGTCCGTTTCGATCAAAATATTTCAATGTTAATTTTTTTATCTTTTTTAAAATTTTAAGAGGGTATTTAGATTTTGGATGATGTAGGTGATTGGGTGATACATTATCTTTATTATTTGATGTTTGAATGATGATTGTTTTATTATAATTTATATTTATCTATACAAAGTATGTATTTCAATAGTATGACAAAGTTTCAAATTGGATTTATACAAAAAAAAAATTATAAGTGATTTTAAAGCAAAAATTTGAATAAGCTTAATTTGTATATTTTAATAGTGATTATTTTCTTATGATTTATATTTATAATTATATATGTATTTTTAAATATTTATAATTTGATAGCTACATATTTGAAAATATCTTCAAACCCGAAGCAACGCACCGAAACGAACCGAAACATAAACGTTCTATTTTAATAGCTAAATTGAAATATTGTCCGGCGCGAAATTTGCAACTTTAGTTTTTTCATGTGGGGTACAGAGAGATTTTTTTTTCTTTAGCTAAGAGAGTTCAATGAGAGAAATTGGGTACAATAATTTGGGGTTTTCTCTAGGGTATTTTTCAAAGTGTTTAGTAATAGAGAATCAACCTACTCGGGGTTTACAATTCCTATCGTAGTGTCTGATTTTTGTGAAGCATATAGACTTCTCGAAATTCAGCGGTTGATAGTACAAAAGTGGTTTTTCTTTATAAATGTAATTTTGTATTGTTACCAAATTGATTTGGGTATCAGGTTTGGACATAAACTTGAGATATAAACTTTGTAATTGTTATTTACATAGTAGAATTGATATTTTGTCATGTGGTTTTTTCCTCTACACTAAAAGGTTTTCCACATAAATCATACGTTCTTGATTTATTACTTTATTTAGTGCTTGTTATTTTATTTTCGAACATAGCTTCACATTACTATATTTAACCCTTGATATTTAGTTGGTATTGTGATATACATGTCAAAAAACAAGGTATATTGAAACAGTCACACAAAGAGAGCTTGTCCCTCTTGGATCAACAAAATTCTCCCCTTAAAGGCCTTTCATAAAAGAATTTCTATAGCTCAGGTTTCAGGGGTAGCACCACCATGGCCATCACAAGAAGAGCTTGCTCAAACGCCATTCTTCTATTTTGCTTGGCTCTAGCCGCTTGTGAGGCCAAAGGTGGTTTTGATGGATTTAATGCAGAAACTGGTCTTGCTGACGCCAAAAGTGCAGAGAACTCTAATCAGAAAATCTTTAACGTATTAGATTATGGTGCAAAAGCTGATGGCGTAAAAGATAGCACAACGGTAAAGCCTTCAACTATTGAGAGAGATACATGGAGATTGTTATTGTGTGTTCCGAATTAATTAACTTGTCTTCCACAAAATTCACTGAAATTCATTGATCCTTACAGGAATTCATCGATGCATTTTATGCAGCATGTCAGTGGAAGGGGAATTCAAAGCTACTTCTCCCCAAGGGCACTTACTCTATAGGACCTGTCTCATTACGGGGACCTTGTAGCAACAAAAGGCCCCTAGTTTTTCAAGTTATGGGAACCATCAAAGCAAAGACTGATATTTCCTTATACGATTCTAAAGATTGGATCAAATTGCATAATATAGATGGGTTGATAGTAACAGGCAGTGGCAGTTTTGATGGCCAAGGTGAAGAAGCATGGAAGGACTACAGTAACGAAGATTGTGATCAACGCGTCCGCCTCCCAGCTGTAAATCTTGTTTTTATCTATCATTGTTAGCAAGTAGTAGTATGAATTTAATTAAAAATTATATTAATAGTACTTTTTTTTTTCGCTTGAATTGCAGAATCTAATGTTGGAACAGGTGAAAAATGCAATTATATGTGGAGTCAGTTCATTTGATAGTAAAGGGTTCCACATATTCATCACTAACAGTAACAACATTAGGTTATATAACCTCAAAATAGTTGCCCCTGCAGATAGCCCCAACACAGATGGAATTCATATCAGCAAATCCGATCTTGTGAACATATCAAAAACTATCATTAATACGGGTGATGATTGCGTTTCTATGGTTCAAGGATGCACCAACATAAGCATAAAAAAAGTAATGTGCAACAATGGGCATGGCTATAGGTAATTAATCCTCTGTTAAAAGAGTTAGCAGTATATTCTATATCTTTATCATATGGATCTTAAGCAGTGCTAAAGTTGTGCTTTTACAATGCCATCATTAACAGCATAGGAAGCCTTGGAAAGTATGAGAATGAAGCGGACTTGAAAGGGATTGTTGTGAAAAACTGTACATTGGCAAACACGGAGAACGGACTGAGAATCAAAACATGGGGAGGAGCGCCACCAAGTCAAGCTTCAGGCATAGTTTTCGAGGACATCATCATGGAGAATGTACGGCACCCCATCATCATAGATCAAAATTATGGATCAAAAGACGATAAGGTCTGTTATCTTTGACAAATTCTCTCTCTCTGTTATACCTCAGAGGGTAACTAAATTTCCGATTTTCTTAATTACATCCAGCCATCGGGGGTAAAGATCAGTGATGTTCGTTACGTAGATGTCAGGGGGACAACATCAACTAAGGTTGCAGTCAATCTTGTGTGCAGCCCTACAGCTCCTTGTCAAAATCTGAAGCTTTCCAACATCAGCTTGAAGTACATTGGCGGTCGACCGAACAGGTTGCATTTGAGTTCTACTTGTATTAACGCAAAAGTTAAATATCTTGGCACACAAAGCCCACCACCTTGCGATTAGGTGCTCAATGCTCCTTTTTTGTTTATCACCAGTTGTATCCCAAGAAGATTGTTAATGACATTTGACATGGATGAAGGTTTTATGTAGTGAACTTTTTTTATAAAAAAATACCACCAGTCCACTTGAAAATCAAGAACCTGAAGCAAATTATAGGAACTGTCAACCAATTTACATGCTTCATACTTTCATTTGGTTTGATCTCAAAGAACAAATAAAGAAAGAAAGGGTCATTGAGAAAATTACAAATCAGACCGTATATGCATTGCTTGGCAGCCAAGAAAATCCTATCATAGGATGGAAATAAAATTTGATACACTACATTCTCCAACCTCTGCGTCTGAGGCATGAGCAAATCAATTCCAAACAAGAACAACCAATTTTTCTATCGCCATTTACAATGTGAGAACTCTCTAAACCATATCAAGAGGATTGTGCTACAATTTTGTGAATGTTAAGCAAGATAATCATAATGAACTCACTTGGTCATGAACTTCAGTAAATCTAAATACTCCTCACAGGTTAGACCTCTTATGCAATTTACAATCACTTATCCAAAGATCAAATTTAACCATTTCAAGGTTTTGATGTTAGTTCACACCTATCAAGCTATTCTTATTCAGATTTTGTCTTTGAAACGGAATCTTGGGGATCAGTAAACAATTATGTGTTAGCATCTTAAGATGAGAGCAGAAAGTTTTCAAATGTAAGAGCCAATGTTGCACATATTTTCTGAATCAATTCAATCAAAAGTAGTTTTCAGACGGCATTAGTATTCCACTCTGTCCTCATAAATAATTTCCTTACAAAAGACAGTTTTGTTGTTGAAAATGTTAACAACCAGTTAGCTGTTTAGAGTAGCAGTTAGTTCACAATCCAGGTGCCTCCTTAACTATCTCTCTCAATGTGCCTTGCGAGGATCTGTCCTCTTCCTCTCCTGTTAATTCTTCTGCTATTTGTCTGGTCACCAATCATATCTTGTCACGGCATGATATCATCTCCTTTATTAAAAATTTAAAGGAGATTATTATTCACAAAAAAAATAAGAAACATTGCTCAAGCAGAATTTAATTACTTATACATAAATATACCTTGAAAATGTAAAGGAAACAGCTCCTAAGTAGGAGTTGGCTTAAAGACTTGAAGTAATGAATGAATCTAATTACTTCCAAAAATTAAAATTAAATAAACTGAAGTTCTGCTTAAAGGAGTTACAACTTGAGAAAAAAAACTCCACCAAAAACATAGCTAAACGTTCATCAAGACTACATCCGAAATTAAGTGCATGAAGCTCATTTATTATGAGGTTATAAATACTATAAAAGATAAAAGAATGGTTTGAATCTGAGCCACTGTACCAAAGAGGTTACAAGTTAATCCTAAAAAAACCACAGAATGAAGAGAATACTTTCATTTAGCATGAGAACTATAGCTGTTTATATAACAATTCTTCATATAAGTTCAGTGGTAGCCACAATTCCAACCTGCGACGACAACTGTGACTCACCAAACCCAGCTCCAGCCCCCTGAAATCGATTCACCTGTGATTGATCCAACTCCATCAGCTGATTCTCCTGGAACAGATTTGGCACCCAGAGAAGGAATTTTCGATGTCACTGAGCATGGAGCAGTGGCAGATGGAGGGACAGAGAGTAGCTCAGCATGTTCTCTCTTCTTCTACATGTGTGTAGCATCTTGGTGAGTAAATTGGCAAGAATATTTTGCCATGATAACAATAATGCATTGAATTAATGTGATTCATCTCTTTTGGTAGGCATTTTCAACAGCGTGGTATGCTGCATGTACTCATGCTGGAACTCCACATTTTATCAGAACGATTCGAGACTGTCAATCACACAAATTATAAACAAAAAGAAAATAAGACACAATATACTCTACTCAGGTTCACCTCATAATAGGGTTACATCCTGTCAGAAGTTACAAATCTCTCGTTACAATGTGTGTTCAGTTCATAGAGAGTATTTATAAGCAACTTAAGACGCCATAATTAAGGTTTCCGCCTTGTTGCAAAACCATGGTTATTCATAGGTTCAAATCCAAACCGCAAAAAAAAAACCATACCAAAAATATGTAGAGGGCCCGAAATTTTTGGGAGTGCTGCCCCCTAACCCCCACCAACTCATCGGGGATAAGGACTCATGGTTGTCGGGGGTTTTACAGATCTAGACCCGTGAAGTATGCATCAACTCTAACATTATGTAACAGAAGGGACTTACCTTGTCGGTCAAATCTCACTCTCTGGCCCTTGCTACAACAATCAGTCACCAGATGTAAACATCAAAGGGACTTTAATGGCTCCAACGAGTCTCAGTGCTTTCCCCGATTCTACCTGGATCGTGTTCAGAAATTTAAAAGGGATCAGTGTGAGTGGAGGAATTGAATTGGCTAAGTTTGATGCTCAGGGTGCAGTAGAAGCTTGGAAACAGACCAGCTGCCGCAAGTCAATGAAATGCAAACAACTGGTTACATTAAGTAATTAATTCTATGTCCTTACATTATTAGTCTCTCCAAATCATTCAAACTAACTAACCAAACCAAAAAAAAAAAAAAAAAAAAAACATTTTACACATTACTTGATTGTTGTAGTCGATAAAATTCACCAATGTTTCTGATGGGAGAATCAGCAATATTACTCTGTCAAATAGCAAAGGTTTTCACATTGTTCTCCATGAAAGTGACAACATTATAGTCAAAAATGTCAACATTACAGCTCCTTGGGATAGCCCAAACACTCATGGCATTCATATCAGTCACTCCTCTAACATCAAAATTGTTTCTTCAACAATTGAAGTCGGTGATGATTGTGTCTCCATTGGACCTGGCAGCACCAACATCTCTGCTTCTGACGTTCAATGCGGTCCAGGCCATGGAATCAGGTAACCCATCTGGTCCTTTTCAGTGTGTTTGGATTGAGGAGAATGGAGAGAAAGGAAAGGAAAGGAAAGGAAGGGGCCTTTCCCTTCGTTTTCCTTCAATACATATGCACCCTTTAAGCTAAACTGAGTGGCAGAACTTGGAAACTTACAAGAACACATGTCAAAACTCAAAAAGTACTCTTTTCATTACAGAAGAGTGTTATTGCATTTTTAAGGATATCAAATGATTCTTTTTGGCTAACTTGCAGTGTAGGGAGCCTTGGCAAGTACAAAAATGAGAAGGATGTGGTTGGAATCAGCATTAAGAACTGCACGATCAATAGAACTCAGAACGGAATCAGAGTGAAGACATGGCCTGGAGCTCCGGCAAGTAATGCTTCTGACATGACATTCGAGGATATTACCATGATCAATGTCTCAAACCCCATAATCATAGATCAAGAGTACTGTCCATCACATAGCTGTAAGAAGAGTACTGAGGTAATTAAATTACCTATGGTCATTATCATCAGAATTTAGACAATCATTTAGCTAATCCAATATTGATTGTTGTTTGATTTCCTTGTGTATAGCCCTCTCTTGTGAAGCTTAGTAGCATTTCCTTCATGAACATCACTGGTACTTACAACACCAAGTCTGCGGTAACGTTTGAACGATTCGAGACCTGTCAATCACACGAATTATAAACAGAAAGAAAGAAGACAAGATTTACTCAGGTTCACCCAAGAATAGGACTATATCCTACCACAAGTTTCTTATTATCAACCTCACAAATTTCTCTGTTACAATATATGCTCAATATTTAAAGAGTATTTATATGATATGGCTTTTCATGGGCCCAAACCCAAACCACCAAGCAAAAAATCAGGCTCAACTCATGTACATGGCCCAAAAGTTTAGGGGGCGTTACCCCTAACCCAGCCCGCTCTCCTGGGAATGGGATTCCGTATTCGTTCGAGATTCTACAGATCTGATCCCGTGAAATATGCGTCAACTCTAACAACGTTTCCATGGAATTCCGTATTCATCCGAGATTCTACAGATCTGATCCCATGAAATATGCGCCAACTCTAACAACGTTTCCATGCAGCTCTGGAGTTCCATGTGAGAACATATAGCTTAAGAGTATAAATCTGAGAGAGACAACAGAGGAAAGTGCTCGGCAAGGCCGATTCAGTGTGAAGGGTGTTCTTCATGGTTTAGAAGTTCTTAGTTCAAGCTTTTAATTGAATGAAACACTTTTTTTTTTGTGTGTGCACAAAAGTGGGAGATATGCCACACAGACTGGATTATCTTCTTGGACTAGACTACAGACAATTAGGCAGAAACCTTCTAGATGTAGCTTCTGTAGGCCCTCCATTAGGAATCTTGGCATTTAGCAGGATGTCTTAATGATTTTTTAATCTTAATGTTATTCATTTTTTCAGATTTATCAATTTTTCAATTATATGTGCACTTTGATCTTTCTTCAAAAAAAAAATTCCTAAGTTTAATTTCTCAAGATCAATAATCAATATAGTTTGGATGCAATCCAACCTATCAATTGCAGCATTTGGTGCATCAAGTATAAATATCAGATGAAATCCCCAAAAATGCCGTGGCAATTCATTTTTGTTTGTGTTAATCACAAAATAATCGATTTAGCTGTTAAACTATACATTTAACTCCCCTAAAGAAGTCCTCTAAATTAAGAGGGTATAATCATAGACAACTAAAATAAAAAAAGGTGATACTGCAAAACGTCTTAAGCACTAACATTTCCTTAATACAGGTGACAACTCATGCCTCTATGACTCTTTTCCACACAAAAAATTGCGTGATGTGATAAAGATATATATTTTTTTGTGATAAAATTCATATATTTAAGGAAAAAGTTATAAATATGACTATTATAGTTTGATGTAAACTATAATTACATTTTATATATTAAAAATATATTAATACACCTCTAACATAGTTAACAATGGATCGTTATAAGATCATTTTAACTAATCTAGACAAAATGGTTTAAAGATATATTAGTATATTTTTAACGTAGAATGATGCAATTATAGTTTGCATCAAAGAGTGTTTTTGTAATTTTCTCTATTTTAATAATAAGACACATATTTTTTTATCATCAATATTTTTTTATCATCAATATTTTTATTTTTATCATCAAAAAATATAAATTTGCCATCAAAATTATATGTTTTACTCAAAAATATATAAAATGAATAAATTATTTTTTCTAGACACTGTAGACTCTACCTTGTCTTTTTTTTCATTGATAATTAACTAGTTATCATACTTTACCACCAACAAAGTACCACATTAATGTCTCTTTTGTTTTACTTTTCTTTGAGGGAAAAAACAAAATTAATTTTGAAGTGAAAGAAAAAAAATAATTAAAACAAGGCTTAATTACACTCTTCTCAAGCGTGGAGCCAAGTTTAACAATAGACGGTCCATCCCAATAGAGAACTTATTCTGCAGTTTAAAATTTTTATGACATTTAGTTAAAACTTACCCCCATTGGTCCATTTTAAACTTTTCCAAATAAATAACAATTGTATAATATACCACTAGTTGTACTTCAACTAAAAAAATAAAGTAAAAAATGTTTTGATTATTCACCATGAAGTTATGGATTTTATAATTGTGCACTGTACAAATGTTTATTAAAATGTAAACTTGAAGCCAATTTGTGCACATCATGGAAAAAAAAGTATGCAGTCCATCATTCTACCATGTCTATTAAAAAAGAAAAAGGTGAAGTTGGCCCAACTGGGAGATCTGGTCCAATTTTTAAGTCTTACTTAAATTCCGCTTTGTAATCCATCAAATAAATCTTATTCATTTTCTTCGTAACTTTTCAATTTTGTCTTCTATAGTTCTACTATTCTTTAACTGATAAATCAATACCAATTGGTCAAATTTCAACATCAACTAATGTGAATCCGTAGGATGAAAATCTCTTGAACCAACAATCAAATTAAAACTTACCCAAGAAAGCTAAGAATCAAGTCAAGATAATCTAGACCCGTTGCAATCTTGTTTCAAGAACTTAGATTCGGTGAGAACGCCACAAAGGATTGGCATTTGATAAGTTCTTAGTTCAATCAAGAACAAGTAGAGAAAACTGAAAATTCTCTATAAAGAAAACTTCATTCACGTTCAACTTACCCTCAAAATGCGGCTACAAGTGTTTTTGAACCCCTCCATGAAACCCTAGGGCTAAATAAGGCCTACATCAATTAAAAGACATAGGATGAACATCTTCAAGCCCAAAATATCCTAAACTACATGCCTATAGCTAATAAAAGAAGTCCACTTAATGAATTAAATAGGCCCAAACGCCTACAACCATAGAAACATAAAATAGGCCCACACGCCTATACTTAATGAAATAAAAAGTCTACACAAAACCACTAGGCTATGCCGCCCCCCCTCTGTAGCTTGTATTACATGGATTAAGGTTGGTTCTTCTTCTTTCAAGCCCATCTTGAATGTTGGGGTCTTGCTCGATAAATTTGCAAACTCGGCTCAAATGGATTGCACCAATCCTTGCTTGCTTCCTTGATCTTCTTAGCTCTTGACCTTGTGATTGGCCCATCTGGAACTTGCAAGGGATCTTTAAGACTCGGTCCACCATGGTTCCCATCATTTCCCCTCTCCTCAAAAGTATTCGACCTCGAATCGTCACCTGCATCAAAGGGAGAAAAATCAGAAACATTGAAAGTAGCAGAGACTACTCACCTGGAAGATCCACTTTATAAGCATTATCTTTAATTTTCTAAAGGATTTGGAAAGGTCCATCTCTTCTAGGATGCAATTTAGTCCTTCTATGGGCTGGGAATCTTTCTTTGCGCATGTTAACCCAAACCTAATCTCCTGGTTCAAAGATGACATGCCTTCTCCCTTTATTGGCTTGGGAAGCAAACTTTTCATTCTTCTGCGCAATTTGAAGTCGTACCCTCTCATGAATTGACTTCACCAATTCGGCCTTCCTTCGTGATAAAGCATCAGCAACAATGTTCTCCTTACCTTGCTTGTAATGGATGACATAAAGAAAGGTCTCGATGTATTCCATCCATCTAGCATGTCTCTTATTTAATTTACATTGACCCTTCAGATGCTTCAATGATTCATGATCGGGGTGGATCAATATTTTAAAAAATGGGTCTGGGGGCGCGCCCACTGGCGAAATCCTGCAAAAAAGCCCGGGGGCATGTTTGTTGGGGCGTAACTCAAAACGACATCGTTTTAAGTTACAGCCCATTTAACCAAAACGACGTCGTTTCAATAATAAACCTTTTAAGTCTTCTTCCCTGAGGCTCGAACCCATGACCTAAAGTGTCCTAAATCTTAACCACTGAGCTAGCACTCCTGTTGTGATATTATTACACTTCATAAATATATAAGACATATTATTTATCTTAATAATAATTACAAACTATTTAATTAATCACTTACAAATTACAATAATATAGAAATATAAGTTATACTTCATATAATTTATATATAAATATATATTAATATTTATAAAATTATAATTATCACACTATAAAGAGTTAATAAAGTATTAAACTTTGTTAAAAATTAATTTATTATTCTAATTAATTAATTAATATTATTTTATTAAAATTTTGAAACGCCTCAAAAGATTCAAAAGACTTGTTGGTATTTATCTAAGGTTTAAACATGTCTAAACATGGTTCAAAGATGGTTAAAATCTAAACCAAGGTTAGATTATTAAAATAAAGCAAGTTAAAAGACTGCACACAAGTGTGTGCATCACTTTGAAGCAAGGTAAGGGTAGGCACACTAGTGTGTGCACTTCAGCACAGAAGCTAAAAAAGTGTGCGCATTGCTGTGTGAAGGGGCAGCATCAGTGTGCGCCGCACCGCCCCTTCACCAGTGCCGCACCACATAGAATGGAGACCCCTTGAACTGCGCTAGTGCTACACCACTCCCCACCAACATCGCACCGTCCAGAATGGGCTGCAAGTGTGCTCTGCCCAGCGCCGCACTACCCCCTGTTGAGCACCTAGGCGCTAGGCACACCAAAGCACACATAAATAGCATGTTTTAACCTCCTCTTAGGTGTGTGGATGCAAGGTTAAAATGCATAGCATCACTTAAGATTGATGGAGGGCCATGGTTAAGTGGTAATCAAGATCTAAGGGTGGAGATTGACTCATAAGAATGTACAAGAAGTGGGTGCACTATATAAAGGGTCACCTAGCTTCATTCTCATTATTATTGTTGTGACATACTTTGAGATCAATTGTAATACAAGAGAGAATTGTGTGAGAGTGTAAAGATCAAACACGAGGGACTCATTATAGTGAGGCTGGTTGTAAAGAGAGAGAAGTCTATATTAGATAGAGAGCATTGTTAGTTCTTATCTTCTTCCTTTCTTCTCTTCTTAGTTTCTTCAAGAACTTGAGCTTCTTGAAGAGGGTTGCTGTATTTGTAAAGAACCATTGATTTAGTGCAGTGAGTTAGGAGGAACTCATGGGGACATAGGCACATTGTCGAACCTCGATAACAATTGTTTGTCTTCTTTCTTTCTTTGATTCTTGTCTTTGATTGCTATATTTCTTTCTACAAGTCATTCTAGACTTGGGTGTTTGAAAGATCACCACTTGGACATCTTGTCAAGGTGATTTTCAACAGTGGTATCAGAGCTGGAGGAGCTTGCACAGCTGGGTATCGGAGCAAGAACAAGAAGGTGACGGAGCCAAGACTCCAAGAATCAAATATCAACTTCTTGGGTGATTCAAGAACGGTGTAAAGATCAAGATCTGATCATGTTCTTGAGGTAGATGCAAGAACAGTGTTAAGATCCATCTTCGATCTGTGTTCTTGAGGTTAAAGAAAGCATTTGTGGGTATTGTGTAAATCTGGGATCTTGTCCACAAAGATGGCTTCAAATTTCTGTGTTGAGAAGTTTGATGGAAAATGAGACTTTGCCCTTTGGAAGCGGAAGATCAAGGCGATTCTAATGCAACAGAAAGTGGACTTGGCTATTGGAGAAGATGATGCTTTTCCAGCAAGTGTCACGGAGGACCAGCGGACTGAGATGAAGAAGATGGCTTACAGCACTATTTTCTTGTACATGTCAGATAGTGTCACAAGGGAGTGCGGAGACTCAGAAGATACTGCTGTCATATGGAAGAAACTAGATAAGTTGTTTCTTACCAAAACTCTCCCTAACAAGATTTATCTTCTTAAAAGAATCTTTTCTTTTAAAATGGATCCTAGTAAAGAGTTGCAAGATAATCTTGATGTCTTTAATAAGCTAGTTCAAGATTTGAATAGTTGTAGCATTACATTTCCTGATGAACAATTGGTTGTTATCTTGTTAAATTCTCTTCCTAATTGCTTTAATAATTTGATTAATGCTATTGAGTATGGAAGGGACACTTTAACAAAGGAGATTGTGATCAATAGCATAAGGGCACATGATTTCAAAGCCAATATGAAAGAGACATCAAGTTTTGATGGGCTGTTTGTAAGAGGAAGGCCAGCAACTCGGAATGGCAGTAGCACTCATGGAAACTACCGGGAGAAATCAAGAGGTAGAGGGCAGAGCCATGGGAGATCTCATTCCAAGACAAAACTTGGAGGAGGAAGGAGATGCTTCTACTGTAACAAGGAGGGTTATTTCAAGAAAGATTGCAAGAAGAGGATTTGGGATGAGAGGAGAAGCCACACCAACAATGGAGAGGCTTCGGTTGCCAAAGGAGAACAGTGAGATGATGTGCTTGTTGTGTGCTCAAATGTGAGCAGGAGGCAAGGCAATGGAAAGTGGATTCTTGATTTTGAGTGCACTTATCATATGTGCCCTCACAAGGAATGGTTCAAGAATTTCAAGGAGATCAATGATGGAAGGGTCTTCTTGGGGAATGACAATTCTTGCCAAGTGAGGGGGATTGGAGACATCCAATTGAGGATGTTTGATGGAGTCACAAAGCTACTACGAAATGTGAGGTATCTTCCAGATTTGAAGAGAAATTTGATCTCATTGGGGCAGTTGGATTCCATGGAGTATACATGCAAAGTAGAGGGAGGAAAGATCAAGGTAGCCAAGGGATCTTTGGTAGTGATCAAGGCAGCAAGAAACGATGGACTCTATGAGATGATCGGAGAGACAGAAATCAATGATCAAGCAGTAAGCTTGATGGCTGAGATGGATAAGGCAGCCCTTTGGCACACTCGCTTGGGACATATGAGTGAAAAGGGCCTACAAGTTCTTAGCAAGGATGGTCTACTTGGAGGAGACAAAGTAGAGAAACTGGATTTCTGTGAGAGTTGCATTCTTGGGAAGCAACACCGGGTCATCTTCAACACCGGGGTGCACAAGTCTAAGGAGATTCTTGACTACATTCATTCGGACCTTTGGGGACCAGCAAGGACACCAACACAGGGAGGTAACTTTTACTTTCTGTCTTTAATTGATGATTATTCAAGAAGAGTGTGGGTTTATTTGCTTAGAAATAAATCGGATACCTTGAATAAATTTGTTGTGTGGAAGAAGTTGCTGGAAACTCTAACAGGTAGGGTAGTTAAGACTGTACGAACTGATAATGGCTTAGAATTTTGTAATAAGGATTTTGATAAATTCTGTGAATTAAATGGCATTCTAAGGCATAGAACGGTTGTAAAAACATCTCAGCAAAATGGAGTTGCTGAGAGGATGAATAGAACCCTTATGGAAAAGGTTAGGTGCATGTTAATAGGATCCAGTTTACCAAAATATTTTTAGGGAGAAGTTGTGGCTACAGCTGCATACTTGGTAAATAGATCACCCTCTAGAGCTTTAGAGCTCAAGACTCCCATGGAGATGTGAAGTGGAAAACCCCCTTGAATTGAGCAACCTTAGAACTTCTGGGTGTGCTGCATATGCACATCAAAAGGAGGATAAACTTAGCCCTAGATCTAGAAAATGTATATTTCTAGGATATGGTGATGAGGTTAAGGGATATAGGTTGTGGCCCTTAGAAAAGAAGGGCATGAAACTTATTATAAGTAAGGATTTAATTTTTAATGGATTGTTATTTCCCTACTTGGAGAAAACTAACCCTGTAGGGGCTAGTGAGCAAACCAGTCCGAAAGTTATGGAGCATCGCATTAAGGAGAACTCGGTTCAGGTAGAGTAAGGAAAGTGAGAGGGTTCAGACCAAGTAGAGCCCTTGAATGAAGGCCAAGCTTAAGAAACTCAAGAAGAGGCTAAACAAGAAGAGGTTGATGCAGCAAGTCATAATGACTACCAGCTCATAAGAGACTGAGGAAGGAGGGTGGTTAGACCACCTTTGAGATATGGGTTTGCGGATGCTAATGTAGCAGCTCCTTGGATAGAAGGAGAGGTTAAACCAGAAACTTACATGGAAGCCATGGAGTGTAAGGATTCATCAAGGTGGCAGCTAGCTATGGAGGAAGAAATGGATTTTTTAATGAAGAACAACTCTTGGGAGTTGGTACCCAAACCAGAAAAACAGAGAGTTGTGGGTTGTAGATGGCTCTACAAGATCAAAGAAGGGAATACTCCAGGGGATGAAGTCTGATATAAAGCTAGGCTGGTGGTGAAGGGGGTTCACATAAAAAGAAGGCATAGATTTCACCGAAATCTTCTCACCGGTTGTGAAGTACAAGACGATACAAATAGTGTTAGCACTAGTGATCCAATTTAATTGAGAAATCGAGCAAATAGATGTGAAGACAGCGTTCTTACATGGAGAGCTTGATGAGACCATTTTCATGAGGCAACCCAAAGGTTATGAGGAAGGAAGGCAGGGAGAGTTGGTGTGCAAATTGAAGAAATCTTTCTATGGCCTGAAGCAATCACCTCGGCAATGGAATAAGAGGTTTGATTCCTTTGTAATCAACTTAGATTTCATGAGAAGCTACTATGATTCGTACTTGTACTATAAGGGGCAGAAAGTTGAGGAAATAGTGATCATCCCCATCTATATTGATGACATATTGTTGGTTGGGAAAAGCATAGAGAGGATAAAGAAATTGAAGGCTTAACTTAGTGAGGAGTTTGAGATGAAGGATCTTGGCCATGCACAGAGGATCCTTGGGATGTGTATCATCCGGGAAAATGAGAGAAACAGATTGAAGATCTCTCAAACTTCCTACATAGAGAAGATGATATCTAAATTCTCTATGGAAGATAGCAAACCAGTGAAGGTTCCCTTTGCTGGTCATTTCAAGTTCTCCAGCGATCAAAGTCCGAGATCGAAAGTGGAGAAGAAGGAAATAGAAAAAGTCCCCTACTCTAGTGCGGTTGGTTTGGTTATGTTCACCATGGTTAGCACTAGACCTGACATTGCTCATGCAATGAGTGTTCTCAGCAAGTTTATGAGTAATCCTGAAAAAGAGCATTGGATTGGGATGAAGTGGTTGCTGAGGTACTTGAAGGGAAGCCCAGAAGTAGGGCTGGTTTATGAGAAGAGAGGTAAGTCCATCTGCCTTAAGGGTTTTGCGGATTCGGACTATGGAGCAGACCGAGATAAAAAGAGATCAATTACCTCCTACTTCTTTAACTTAAATGGATGTTGTGTAAGTTGGAAGGCTCAGTTGCAGCCAATGATAGCACTCTCAATAACCGAGGCTGAGTACATAGTGGCTATGGAGGCCATTAAGGAGGCTACGTGGTACAAAGGGTTGCTGGAAGAGTTGAAGGTACTGGAGGAGCAGGTTGTGGTGTTTTCGGATAGTCAAAGTGCATTGCACTTGTGTAAGAATCCAGTGTTCCATGAGAGGACAAAATACATGGATGTTCGGTATCATTTCATTCGGGAATATGTTACGAAAGGATGCATCCATATGGACAAGGTAGCCACATAAGAAAATCTTGCGGATTTGGGTACTAAAGTTCTACCTCTAAGTAAGTTCAATCATTGACTTAGACTACTTAGGATTGGATTTGTTTAATTGATGACTCAAAGATGAGTTTAGATCTAGAAGCTCTCTGCACAATGGTTCGGGTTTAAACACTTAGACAAAAATAGAGATTGTTGGTATTTGTTTAAGGTTTAAATATGTCTAAACATGGTTCATAGATGGTTAAAATCTAAACTAAGGTTGGAGTATTAAAATAAAGCAAGTTAAAAGATTGTACACAAGTGTGTGCATCACTTTGAAGCAAGGTAAGGGTAGGCACACTAGTGTGTGCAGTTCAGCACAGAAGTTGAAAAAGTGTGCGCACTGTTGTGTGAAGGGGCAGCATCAGTGTGCACCGCACCAGCCCTTCACCAGCATCGCACCACATAGAATGGAGACTCCCTAAACTGCACCAGTGTCGCAATGCTCCCCACCAATGCCGCACCATCCAGAATAGGCTGCAAGTGTGCTCTGCTCAGCGCTGCACCGCCCCCTGTTGAGCACCTAGGCGCTAGGCACACCAAAGCACACATAGACAACATGTTTTAACCTCCTCTTAGGTGCGTAATGCAAGGTTAAAATGCATAGTACCACTTAGGATTGATGGAGGGCCATGGTTAAGTGGCAATCAAGATCTAAGGGCGAAGATTGACTCACAAGATTGACGTAGGCACATTGCCGAACCTCGATAACAATTGCTTGTCTTCTTTCTTTCTTTGATTTTATGTTCTTGTCTTTGATTGCTATATTTCTTTCTACAAGTCATTCTAGACTTAAGTGTTTGGAAGATCACCACCCAGGCATCTTGTCAAGGTGATTTCCAATAAGACTTACCTGTATTTTCAGTCTTTCAGGTCAGAATTTAAAATTTTCAACATTTTGATTGGACGTCATTACAAATGGAACCACTATGTTGGAGGACCATAGTGTAAATTGATAGATACATATACAACAAATGATAATATACATCTAATATCATATGTGATTAAAATTTTCATCAAATTGTTTCATATTTGTGTAAAAATATTTTGATCAGTATTCATTCATAGGTCTTAAGTTAGTAAAGTTTATTGATAATTAATTAATTTATATTATTTTAATTTTTTAGTATTTTTATAATTTAATTAATATTATTTTATTCAAAATGCCCCGACGTTTCAAAAGGCTTACGCCCCAACACCTCGGGGCTTACGCCTCGCCTTATTGAGGCAAAATGCCTTGCCCAATGCCCTCGCCTCTGAAAACACTAGTGTGGATCACAAACTCCTTAGGCCAAAGGTAGTGCTGCCACCTCTCTAAAGCGCGAACAATAGTGTAAAGTTCTTTGTCATAAATGGGGTAATTCAGGGCCGCCCCACTTAGCTTTTCACTGAAAAAGGCTATAGGTTGCCTATCTTGCATTAAAACGGCTCCAATTCCTATTTTTGAGGCATCACATTCAATCTTAAAAGTTTTGTTAAAGTTAGGTAATGCTAACACAGGTGTAGAATATAACCTTTCTTTAATAGTTGCAAATGCGTTCACTTGATCAATCCTCCAATGAAATCCAACATTCTTTTTAATTATTTCAGTGAGTAGTGCAGCAATGGTGCTAAAATCCTTAACAAAACACCTATAAAAGCTAGCTAAACCATGAAAGCTTCTTACCTCAGTGATGCCTTTAGGCATTGGCCACTCCTTGATGGCCTTGACTTTTTCTTCATCTACCTCAATACCCTTTGTACTAACAATATAACCAAGAAAAACAACTTTTTCCAGGAAAAAAGTACATTTCTTAAAATTAGCATACAACTTTTCACATCGAACACACACTTAAATGCTCAATATGTTCATTTAAGTTCTTGTTGTACACTAGGATATCATCAAAGTACATGACTACAAATTTGCCTATGAACGCACGTAATACATGGTTCATTAATCTCATGAAAGTACTAGGCGCATTTGTAAGTCCAAATGGCATAATCAACCATTCATAAAGTCCATATTTAGTCTTAAAAACAGTTTTTCATTCATCTCCCTCTTTCATTCTAATTTGATGGTTTCAACTTTTAAGATCTATTTTACTAAAAATATATGAGTCATGTAATTCATTAGGCATATCATCTAATCTAGGAATATGATGACGATACTTTACCGTAATATTGTTTACCATTCTGCAATCAACGCACATCCTCCAAGTCTCATCCTTCTTTCTCACTAGTAGCACTGGTACTTCACATGGGCTCATGCTCTCCCTCACGTACCCCTTGCTTATCAAATCTTCAACTTTTGTTTAAAGCTCCATTGTCTCCTCTGGATTACTCCTATAGGCTAGTTGGTTTGGAATAACGGCTCCAGGTATGAAATCAATTTGATGCTCAATGCCTCTAATGGGCAGCAACTCACTCGGTATCTCCTCTGAAAATATATCCTCGAACTCCTGCAACAAAGAAACAGCCAAACTAGGAAGAGATTGATTAGTTTCATCAAGATTAAGATAAGATTCTTTGTAAACAAGAAAAAATCATAGGGTAATCTGCTAAAAGACCCTCTTAACCTCACTCTCATTTGCATAAAAACTCATCTCTGTCTTTCCTTTTCTTTCTGCAAGTTCTCTTTCTTTTTTCTCTCTTGGCTCCACTTTCTTTTCTTTATTCTCAGCCATCTCTCTATTTCCTTTTTCACCCTCTCTTTTTCTTAAGGTTTCGGTATTACCTTCATTTTTCTTTTCTCTCATTTTTCTTTCTTGTGTTTCGCCCTCACCCTATCTTTTTTGCTCAATCTCACTTTTCAGTTTCAACTGGTCCTCATAGACCTGTTTTGGGGTTAAAGGAGCAAGCTTGATTGTTTTTCCATTCTTTACAAAGTTGTACATATTCTTAAACCCATCATGAATCACCCTCTTATCATACTGCCACGGTCTCCCCAACAAATTAGGGCTAGCATGCATAGGAACTACATCACAAAGCAGTTCATCACTATACCTCCCAATGGTAAAAACCACCAACACATGCTTATTGACCTTGACCTCCCCACATTCATTCAACCAATGCAACTTATAAGGTCTAGGATGCTTCAGTAAAGGTAAGCTCAACTTCTCAACTAGGGTGGTACTAGCTACGTTGGTGCAACTTTCCCTATCTATAATCATACTACACACCTTGTTGTTTACATAACATCTAGTATGAAATATGTTTTCTCTCTACTGCTCCATATCATCTACCTTAATTTGTGTATTGAGAGCATGCCTAGCAACAAGAGACTCACCTTCTACGGGGTATTCCACTCCATCATCATCACTAGCATCGACCAACTCGGGTATCTCATCATTATCATCCTCACTCTCAGTCATCACCTCCCCTGTGTCACGTATAACCATCACCCACTTGTTTGGACATTGAGACGCGATGTGCCCTGAACCCAAACATTTAATATCTCCCTTCTTTGAAGGTTGGAAATCTACCTTGGGTTTGTTCTTGCTAGTTCCATCATCTTTTCCCTTAGGTGGTTCAGCCTTCCCCTTTGCTACAACTCGATTATTTCTATCTCACTTTGGTTTCCAATGAGTGCTAGAAACTAAAGTATACCTTGCTGCCCTTTTTCTCTTTAACTATCTCTCCACCTCATAGCCATGTGCACCATGTCTTCTACCTCCACATAATGTTACAACTCAACTATATTGACTATGTTTCTATTCAAACCACTTAAAAATCTAGCCATTATGGCCTCCCGATCATCCTCTGCATTAGCCCGAATCATAGCCACCTCCATCTCCTTATAGTAATCCTCTACACTCCTAAACCCTTGTGTAAGGTTTTGTAATTTTTGGTAGAGGCCTCTATAGTAGTGGCTAGGTACAAATCTCTGCCTCATGAGAGCTTTCAACTCACCCCATGTTTCTACAGGTCTCTGATGATTCCTCCTCCTATTGGTCACTAATTGATCCCACCAAATAATTGCATAATCAGTGAACTCAATTACCGCCAACTTCACATTCTTCTCCTCTGAATAACTGTAACAATCAAAAATCAACTCTATTTTCTTTTCCCACTCTAAATAGACTTCACGGTCATTCATGCCTTGGAAATATGGTATTTTCATTTTGATGCTCCCAAGGTGATGGGTACCATAGTGGACCGAGTCTTAAAGATCCTTTGCAAGTTCCAGATGGGCCAATCATAAGGTCAAAAGCTAAGAAGATCAAAGAAGCAATGCAAGGATTGGTGCAATCTACTTGGGCCAAGTTTGCAAATTTATTGAGCAAGACCCCAACATTTAAGATGGGCTTGAAAAAAGAAGAACCAATTTTAATCCATATGATACAAGCTACAAAGGGAGAGGATTAGCCTAGTGGTTTTGTGTAGACTTTTTATTTCATTAAGTATAGGCATGTGGGCCTATTTTATATTTCTATGGTTGTAGGCATTTGGGCCTATTTAATTCATTAATTAGAGTTTTTTTTATTAGCTATAGGCATATAGTTTAGGATGTTTTTCACTTAAAGATGTTCACCCTTATTTGGCCCTAGGGTTTCATGGAGGTATTCAAAAACACTTGCAGCTGCATTTTTTAGGGTAAGCTGAACGTGAATGAAGTTTTCTTCATCGAGAATTTTCAGTTTTCTCTACTTGTTCTTGATTGAACTAAGAACTTATCAAAGGCAAATCCTTTGTGCTGTTCTCACCAAATCTAGGTTCTTGAAACAAGATTTCAATGGGTCTAGATTATCTTGACTTGATTATTAGCTTTATTGGGTAAGTTTCATTTTGATTGTGGGTTCAAGGGATTTCCATCCCACGGGTTCACATCACAAGGTTCCTATCTACCCCATCTCGACCCCTTAGATTTCTCCTAGGTCCTCTTCCACATCTATCTCCTCTAGGTCTGCCCATTCCACCCATTCCAACTTCAGATGCTATATCTTCCTCATCCTCATCATCTTCTTCGTTCTCATACTCATTTTTAACGCTAGGCTCACGTCTCCTCCTATCTCGTCCACCTTGCAGATTTTTAATCACTACCTCTTGCTGATCCATCATATCTCTCACCTCCTCCAACACCAAATTCAACCGTTTAAACAGTTGTTGCATGGTCTACAACACAAAGAATGAATTATCCGTCTCCTCCTTAGGTGTTAAGTCACTCTTATGAGACATTTTTAATGCGCTGCAAAACAAAAATGTTAGTTGATAGGAACACATTGTGTGATGTTTTTAATGCATTTCCTACCCTATTTGGCTTTGTAATTCTCTTAACTTTGTTATTTTGAGCTTAGTTTCTATTCTTAGTGTTTAGAAAGCTTGTGAACGTGGGAATGGTAAAAGAAGGTGCAAAAATGAGTTTTCCTAGTTACTTTAGGAAATCTAAGTGGATTAAGAAAAGAGTCTTATCATTCTAAGAAACTTTCCTAATTTGGAAACTTTCCTTTTTGATATCTTTCCTTTTCTAATTATGGAAACTTTCCTTATTTATTATTTTCTGATTTCTTTATAAGAAATTTCCACCTTGGAATTACTTAGATAATATGTCAAAACACAAGAAAATATTGAGTCCACTAGGGATCCTATGCAGGCCATTTGTGTAGAAGAACCCTAATGCATGCATTTGTACATTATTGCGTGTATCTAAACGTGTTTAAAAGCTTGAGGAGTTTTTGGTTCAGCTTAGGAAAAGATCTTTGCACATAAGGAAAGAAAATTAAGCCAAGAATTCGGCCACCTCAATTGTGCTTGAAATTTAAAACTTGAAAACCCTAGTTTTCCTTCTAATTAAGCCCAACCAAAAACCCTACCTTTCCTTCTAATTAAGCCTAGCTGAAAACCCTAGTTTTCTTTCTAATTAAGCACAGCTGAAAACCCTAGTTTTCCTTCTATAAGAGCACAGCCGAAAACCTTTTTTAGTGGATCTTTTTTCTCTAACCGGCGGTTGAGCTCTCTACTCCAAATTCAAGAAGCAAGAGGCTGAAACACTCCACCATTCCATCTCCAATTGTGAGCATATAAGGACTTCTCCAAATTATGTTCTCCTTCATTCATCATCATAGCCGTGAGGATCATCACCATCAACATCTCAAGCTTACTTGAGTGCGTTAAAAAATTGTAACCCTTATGACTATTCTTTTTAATTGTTTCAAACCTGGTTGTTATTTGGATTAAAGAATACTAAGTTGGATTCTTATGTTGGAGATTATTGTTAATTCAATGAGTTGGTTAATTTTCAGATTTATTTTTTTTTATGTTTTTGAATTGTTCATGATATATAGATACATGAATTCATGATCTTTATTACATATGTTAAATTTTCGGTTCTGTTATATTGAAAACTTTGATATTACAATTCATTGAAGCCATAATCACACTTCATTTCACCTAGTTGATCTGGAGTACAATTTAAAGTGGTAAAAGCTATAACTTTGATATTGCAAATCATTGAAGCCCTAATCGCACTTCATTTCACCTAATTGATATGGAGTACGATTTTAAGTGGTAAAAGCTATGAACAATAGCCAATGTTCTGGAAATTGCATGTTCTTTATCCATAGATTTTTTTTCATAGGAATAAGGAACAGGTTATTTAATCATAATTACTTTTGATCTTAATAATTTGTTTAAGTAATTTTAAGGATGCAATGAGTATTAACTTGATTGCTTAAACAAAATAACTAGCTAATGGACTTTTCTTAAGCTTAGGGATTCTCTAAGAAGGAATTTATAAAATGCATGATCTCTTTAGGCTTGCATTTTGATTCAATTCTGATAAGTGATTGAGGCATGATTTCGCTGTCTACATTAAACCAATTTGATTTTCTGAAACATGAGAGAAAATGATTAATTGTAAATAATTGTTCTTTAATTTCCTTAGTAAAATTCGTAAAAAAAAATCAGATCATGAAAACCCCCTAATTTTGTGTAATATATTAATAGATGTAGATTTATATTTGTTTATAAATTGCTAGTTAAACCAACCAAATATTTTTTTTTATGACTCTTTAGTATAGAAGTACCCGCAATCCCCGGCCAATAACGATACCCTACTAATCACTTTACTACAATCTTCTGTAGGGTTTGTTGATGACTAAATTAATGGTTTATCAAATGGCGTCATTATCGTGGATTGCAAAATCCCTATATTTTACTGTCATTTAACTTGTTAATATTCTGCTTACTTGTAAAATTTGCATGTAATATACCTTGTGTTTTACTTGATTGCAATTTTAGCATTTGACTTCTTTAAAACCATTTGTAACGATTGTATGAAGGGAAACTCATTATTATTTGTATTTCAAACTTTAACTTACATATTGATGCCTTTGCGTTTGCTGTTTAGGTCCATGAATGTCAGCGGTTAGTAGAAAGACTCAGGAACTTTCAAAACGCTTGGCTTTGCTAAAAGAAGTTACACTTTCTACAAATCAACCCTCACCTCACCAAGTAGGGAGGGTAGAGTCGGAGAAGTCAGATAACTCTTCACATCACTTGTCAGATGAGGAAGAAGACATACCTGACTTAGAAGACGCAAGTAAGGAAGACAAATTACAAATGGCTGAAACTATTAGGCAAATATCTTCTTCAACTGATGGGGGAGCTGCACCAACTTGTATTACTTATCCAGAACCAGTAGTTGGAAAGGTAGCTGAGTTCGAGCTGAAGAGTGGGTTCTTACACAATTTTCCCAAATTCCATGGGCTCACTAATAAAGATCCTCACAAACATCTCAAAGAGTTTCAGTTTGTGTGTTCAAGTATGTGCCCACAGAATGCAGATCTCAACATTCTGAAGCTGAAATCATTCCCTTTTTCACTTGAAGATAGGGCAAAGACTTGATTGTTTGATCTACCCTCAGGTTATATTAACACATGGGAGAAGCTGATGACTGAGTTTCTGACTAAGTACTTCCCTGCTTCAAGAATTACTGTCTTGAGGAAGCAGATAACTGGAATTGAGCAAAAAAAGGATGAGGCGTTCTATGCCAACTATGAGAGATTCAAAAGCTTAGTTGCATCATGTGTTGGGACAAGTGTTAGACTTCATGGGGAAGATAACTGAGAGTGGAAAATTGCCTAGCAACACTATTCCTAACCTAAATATTGAGCAAGCTAAAATTGTTACCACAAGGAGTGGTAAGACCCTTGTGGATATTCCTTAAACTCAAAAGAAAGCCCAAGTGACCCATGATGAGGAAGAGGGCATTAAGAGCACCAAGAAGGAAATACAGAAAGATCCCGCCACCTCAATGGCGAAAGTGATTGGTCCTTCATTATCTGAGAATGCTTTGAAACCTCGAGGTAACGAACAAAACCCTAAACACTCTTTTGATTCTAATACTTTTGCTCATGTACCTTTTCCTAGTAGGTTTACCAAAACCAAGAAGGATGAATCTGATCAGGCCATCTTGGAGATTTTTAAGAAGGTACAAGTCAACATGCCTTTGATTGAGTGCTTGAAGCAAGTGCTAAGATATGCCAAGTTTCTGAAGGAGCTTTGCACTGCAAGGAGGCAAACTCGTGAGAAGGAGGTGGTGAAGATGAATGAGACAATCTCTGTTGTCATCCAAAGGAAATTGCTACCAAAGCTTAAAGATCCAGGGAGTTTTTTTGTTCCTTGTGTGATTGGTACCAACAAATTTGATAATGTCATGCTAGACTTAGAAGCTTCAATTAATGTGATGCCTTATAATTTTTATGCTTCTTTAGAGCTAGGTGTACTTAAAAGTGATAATGTTGTTATCCAATTGGCTGATCGATCTAATAAGTATCTTAAAGGACACATTGAAGATGTTCTTGTGCAGGTGAATCAACTCATTTTTCTTGATGACTTCTATGTCCTTGATATGGAAGATTCACCCCTAAATTCCACTTAATTGCTTTTAGGGCACCCATTCATAAGGACTGCAAGAACAAAGATCGATGTTTATGAGGGAACACTGACCATGGAATTTGATAATGAAATTATATACTTCAACATCTTTGAAGCCATGAGGTATCCATTGACTGACATTAAACCCTGTTTTTCTATTAATGATATTGATTCACTTGTGCAGAGGTCTTTGGAAGCAATGTTAGAGGATGAGTTAAAAGTAACGCTCTCTGTAGGAGTTGGTTATACTGAGAACGGAGAATCCATTTCTAGGGCTTAGTTGGATAAGGCTGAAGAGCCCATTGTGATCAAAACCGTAGCCTCCCTTGAGTGATCAATTCCTCCTTTGCCCCTTCCTATTTCCACTAACAAAATGTTACCTTCAGTGATACAGGCCCCTACACTTGAGCTTAAGATTTTGCCAGATCACTTAAAGTATGTCTTTTGGGGGTACAATGAGACACTGCCTGTTATTATATCCTCGAAGTTAGAGGAAGACCAACAGAAGAAGTTTGTGGACGTTCTGAAGAAGTAAAAGACCGTTATTGGTTAGACTTTGGCAAATATCAAGGGAATTAGCCCAACCATGTGCGTCCATATGATCCTGTTGAAAGATGGTGCCAAACCCACTAGAGAGGCCCATAGACGCTTACATTCACCTATAATAAAGGTAGTGCAAGATGAAGTAATTAAGTTACTTGATTGTGGTGTTATTTACCCTATTTCAGATAGTAAGTGGGTGTCTCCTATTCAAGTTGTGCCAAAGAAGTCAAGAGTTTCTGTGGTAAAAAATGAGCTTGTACCTCAAAGAGTGGTGACTGGTTATCGAGTTTGCATAGACTATATCAACAAGGAAGGACCATTTCCCTCTGCCCTTCATCAATCAGATGCTTGAGAGGTTAGCTAGTTATCCTTTTTATTGTTTTTTGGATGGATATAGTGGGTACAACCAGATCTGTATAGCTCAAGAGGACCAAGAGAATACCACATTCACTTGCTATTTTGGCACTTATGCCTACAGATGTAGGCCATTCGGATTGTGCAATGCACCAGGTATATTTCAACGCTGTATGTTTTCCATTTTCTCTGAATATATTGAGAATATCATTGAGATCTTTATAGATGATTTAAATGTCTTTGGTAGAGATTTCGATGCATGCTTGGGAAATTTGGAACTTATTCTGAAACGTTGTGTTGAAACTAACTTGGTTCTAAATTGGGAAAAGTGTCACTTCATGGTGACTCAAGGGATTTTTTTAGGACATATCGTATCTGCTAGGGGGATTGAAGTTGATAAATCTAAGATAGATCTTGTGCATTACTTACCCTCTCCCACTTGTGTGAGAGAGGTTCGTTCATTTCTTGATCATTCAGGATTTTGCAAGCGGTTTATCAAGGATTTCTCCAATTTATCAAGGCTCTTGTGCCGTTTGCTCTAGAAGGACACTCCTTTGAGTTTGATGACGAGTGCAAGAAAGCTTTTGAGAAGTTGAAGGAGTTATTGATTACTGCTCCCATCATGTCTCCACCTAATTGGTCCTTACCTTTTGAATTGATGTGTGACACCTCAAATTATGCTGTTGGGGTTGTTTTGGGACAAAGAATGGACAAGAAGCTCTACCCCATCGACTATGCCTCTAGGACGCTCATGAAGCTCAACTGGACTATTCCACAACTGAAAAATAGCTCATTGCTGTTGTTTTTGCCTTAGAGAAATTTTGTTCTTATTTACTTCAAACTAAAGTTGTTGTTTATACTGATCATGCAGCTTTAAAGTATCGATGACAAAGAAGGAGGCCAAATCGAGGCTGATTAGATGGGTGCTTTTGCTTCAAGAATTTGATTTGGAGATCAAGGACAAGAAAGGGAGTGAAAACTTGGTAACTGACCATTTGAGCAGATTTGTTCATAAGGAGGACATCCTACCCCTGCAAGAATCATTCCCAGATGAGTAGCTCTTTAGGATTGAGTTAAGTGAGCCTTGGTATGCTAATATGGTGAATTATCTAGTTACTACGCAATTTTCTAACACTTTACCTCGTTTTAATAAAGAAAAGCTTAAGAAAATAGCTAGGCATTACGTATGGGATGAACCTTATTTGTGGAAGCATTGTAGCGATCAAATCATTAGGAGGTGTGTCCCTGAATCTGAGCATAAATCGATACTTGTCTTTTATCATTCTGAGTCTTGTGGTGGACATTTTGGTTCACATAGGACATCCCGTAAGGTATTAGATTGTGGTTGCTTTGGGCCTTCTATTTTTAAGGATGCATACTTGTATTGCATGACTTGTGACATGTGCCAGATAACAGGTAACTTAGGCTCTAAGGATCAGATACCCATGGCCCATATTATAACTGTTAAGATTTTCGATGTTTGGGTCATTGATTTCATGGGACCGTTTCCTCCATCTAACGGTTTTCTTTACATTCCTGTGGCTGTTGATTATGAGCCTCCAGAACTAATAATTATAAAGTTATTGCAGATTTCTTAAGATCTAACATATTTGCTAGGTTTGGAATGCCTCGTGTGATTATTAGTGATGGGGGATTACACTTCTGTAACAGTACGATTGAGGCCCTGCTCAGGAAGTACAAGGTGACTCATAAGGTGGCAACACCTTATCATCCTCAGACGAGTGGACAAGCAGAGGTCCTAAATCGTGAGATTAAGGGGATTTTGGAGAAAATGGTGGGCCCTACACGCAAGGATTGGAGCAAAAGACTTGATGATGAACTTTGGGCTTCTAGGACAACTTACAAGACGCCAATTGGGATGTCTCCATTCAAACTTATCTATGGTAAGACGTGTCACTTACCAGTTGAGCTTGAGCATAAGGCATAGTGGGCTGTTAAGTCTTTCAACATGGACATTGATGAGGCTGGTTTACATAGAAAACTCCAACTGAATGAACTTGAGGAAATCATAAACGAGGCATATAATAGTGCATGGATCTACAAGGAGAAAACTAGAGTTTTTCATGATAAGATGATCTATGGCAAGGCCTTTGTTGTGGGCTAAAAAGTTCTTCTCTTTCATTCTAGACTAAATTTTTTTCTTGGTAAGTTACGTTCTAGATGGGTTGGTCCCTTCATTGTCACTAATGTTTTTCTTCAGAGTGTTGTGCAGATAGAAAGTATCAAAACTGGAAATGAATTCAAGGTGAATAGCCATCGCTTGAAGCCTTACTATGAGGCTTTTGAGGAGCGCACTGTGGAGGATGTACCCCTCCTAGAGGCGCCACTCACAAAGGACTAAAAACAAAGTACAAAGTCTAGGCTGAAAGACTGTAAACATTAAAGCACTGCTTAGGAGGCAACCCAATTCAACCGAAGCTCTGGAGGAGCCATCAACACAGATTTGCATTCTCTTTCTCTCTTTCATTTACTTTGGTTGATCTTTATATGTTATTTGTTTTGTGTGATTTTTGTAATACCTTACCCATGTTTATATTCTATATTACATGCTTATTCTGATATACATTGAGGACAATGTAGGATTTAAGTGTGGGGGAGGGATTTACATCTTTTTGAGTCATATCGTTGCTTTTTAGGACCATTTCCAACTCAATGAGGAAATTAATTCTTAAGATAGATGGTTTTTAAAAGAGTTTGAGCATACTTTTAAAAGATAAAACAAGAAATGAAATTAATTTGCTTATATTGTAGTCATACTTGGAAATTTTGATACATATTAGCCTTGATTTGAGTAATATGTTGTCTTAGAGTGAAGCATGGAGACATATTGAATGATACTTGCATAATTATGCAATATTTGTGAGTTTTTCGAGCCTTATAATTGATTTATTATGCATATCAAATCAAATTATCTTCTGAGTGCATCTTGTGAATATAATGTTTTCTAGAACTTGCTTTAAAACCGCTTGAGACGACCGTACATGTTCAGATTTGGAGAAGAAGAAGAAAAATTAGGATTTTACCACCATGACTAAATAACCTTTGTCCTGATCGTGATTTGACCCTCAGATAGCCTTTTGAGCTTGAATTAGCCTATTTTCTTCATTAACCCACATTCACTTACCCTTATGAACTTAAACACTTTACCTACCCTTTTTCCTTAGAACTAGTGAGCTTGGATCTTGTTTATGTTGATTTGTAACGTGGAGATGGTGGAAAATCATAAGTGTGGGGGAATTTCATATGGTTCTAAGGTGGTTGTGAAAAAAAAAAGATAAAATGAGTAGTAGGGACATGAAAAAAAGTGTTGTGATTCAAAGAATATAAGTTCTGAAGAATTTGGAGCATTATGAGTCTTTAAAGTAAGCTGAAAGCCAAAGTGATGAAATTTGCCCTAGAGTGATGGAAACGTGGTACTTAATAATGATGATCTATTTATAACGTTTTTGAATGCTTTCTAGTTCTGAGGAAATTTTGTGATATCCTTTCTCTTCTTTCTTATGAAACCTTGACCCCTTAGCCCCATTACAACCTTTTCAAAGACCTCCTGATCCTTTGATGTTCTGTTTTTGATGTGGAGAGTGGGTGCACAAGCAAGCCTATGGTTTAAACTGTTTTCATAGGTGATTGAGTGATTAGTATAGCGAGCACCACATTTAAATGAGTGAAAACCATAGTGATGCATTGTAAGAAGTAAAATTTGATACTATTTGTGCATTAACTTGAGGGTGGAATATTACACTTATACTTGGCTGATTATTCACACACACACTTAAAGTACTTAAAGTAATTGGCTGATTATTTAAGGTAAACTTGTGTTTTCCCTACTTTATTATGTCATATTGCCTAAAGGATCTCTAAGATATAAGTTGGAAGGATTAGAGTCATTTAATTTGTGTTATGTCATTGTGGTGTCATTTAGTTAGTTTCTGTTGTTTCCCTTGAGATTCTACTAGGTTATATATTGCTTTGTTTTGCTAATGGACTAACAAAAGCTAAGTGTGGAGGAATTTGATATGAACACTTTGTGTGACGTTTTTAATGCCTTTCCTAACCTATTTGGCTTTGTAATTCTCTTGACTTTGTTATTTTGAGCTTAGTTTCTATTTTAGTGTTTAGAGAGCTTGTGAACGTGGGAATGGTAAAAGAAGGTGCAAAAATGAGTTTTTCTAGTTACTTTAAGAAATCTAAGTGGATCAAAAAAATAGTCTTATCATTCTAAAAAACTTTCCTAATTTGGAAACTTGCCTTTTTGATATCTTTCATTTTCTAATTATGGAAACTTTTCTTATTTATTATTTTCTGATTTCTTTGTAGGGAATTTCCACCTTGGAATTATTTGGATGATGTGTCAAAACACGAGAAAATATTAGAGTCTACTAGGGATCCTATGCGGGCCATTTGTGTAAAAGAACCATAACGCATGCATTTGTACATGATTACATGTATCTGGACATGTTTAGAAGCTTGAGGAGTTTTTGGTTCAGCTTGGGAAGAGATCTTTGCGCATAAGGAAAGAAAATCAAGCCAAGAATTCGGAATTGTGATTGAAATTTAAAATTTGAAAACCCTAGTTTTCCTTATAATTAAGCCCAGTCGAAAACCCTACTTTTCCTTCTAATTAAGCACAGTTGAAAACCCTAGTTTTCCTTCCATAAGAGCACAGCCGAAAACCCTTTTTGGGGGATCTTTTTCCTCTAACCGGCGGCTAAGCTCTCTACTCCAAATTCAAGAAACAAGAGGCTGAAACACTCCACCATTCCATCTCCAATTGTGAGAATATAAGGACTTCTCCAAATTGTGTTCTCCTTCATCCATCATCATAGCCATGAGGATCATCACCATCAACATCTCAAGCTTCCTTGAGTGTGTTAAAAAAGTGTAACCCTTATGACTATTCTTTTTAATTGTTTCAAACCTGATTGTTATTGGATTAAAGAATACTGAGTTGGATTCTTATGTTGGAGATTATTGTTAATTCAATGAGTTGGTTAATTTTCAGGTTTTTTTTTTATGTTTTCGAATTGTTCATGATATGTAGATACATGAATTCGTGATCTTTATTACATATGTTGAATTTTCGGTTCTGTTATATTGAAAACTTTGATATTGCAATTCATTGAAGCCATAATCGCACTTCCTTTCACATAGTTGATATGGAGTACGATTTAAAGTGATAAAAGCTATAACTTTGATATTGCAAATCATTGAAGCCATAATTGCACTTCCTTTCACCTAATTGATCTAAAGTACGATTTAAAGTGGTAAAAGCTATGAACAATAGCCAATGTTATGGAAATTGCATGTTCTTTATCCATGGATTTTTTTTTCATAGGAATAAGGAACAGGTTATTGAATCATAATTCCTTTTTGATCTTAATGATTTGTTTAAGTAATTGTAAGGATACGCTGAGTATTAACTTGATTGCTTAAATAAAATAACTAGCTGATGGATTTTTCCTAAGCTTAGGGATTATTTAAGAAGGAATTTATAAAATGCATGATCTCTTTAGGTTTGCACTTTGATTTAATTCTAATATGTGAGATTCAATTCTGAAATGTGATTGAGGCATGAATTCATTGTCTACATTGAACCAATTTGATTAGTCATTTAATAAATTTGATTTTCTGAAACATGAGAGAAAATGATCAATCGTAAATAATTGTTCTTTAATTTCCTTAGTAAAATTTGTAAAGAAAAATAAGATCATGAAAACCCCCTAATTTTGTGTAATATGTTAATAGATGTGGATTTATATTTGTTTATAAACTGCTAATTAAACCAACCAAATATTTTTTTATGACTCTTTAGTGTTGGAGTACCCGCAATCCCCGGCCAATAACGATACCCTACTAATCACTTTACTACAATCTTCTGCAGGGTTTGTTGATGACTAAATTAATGGTTTATCATTAGTGACAAAACCTCACACACTCCCTTACATGTTTACGCTCAAATATTGTGACTCCACTCGTGTTTCACTCTTTTGGCCTTTTCTAATGCTATTCTCAACCACTCTTTCCTTTTACCTCACCTGTTTTCCCTTTCAAATTCTTTAAGAACTAGTTGAACTAAATCAAGACACAACCTTATATTATTCCAACCAGCAATAGATTCAAGAAACAAGAAAGGAATAAAATGATACGGATCTTAAGGAATTTGTATGAAGAAAAGAGCAATTAGGAAACAAGATACTAAAGATGATATATTCAACCCTTTTGAAGAAAAATATCAATCAACACCAAATCACTTCAATTTTTGGATTGCAAAGTATATCAAACAGCCAGTCCCAAAATTTCCTTCTTTCTTCTTTCTTTTCTTCTTTTTTTTTCTTTTTTAATACAGATTCGGTCACAAACAGCAACAATAATTGGAATTTTTAAAAAAGATTGATCTGATTTCAACAACAAGAAACGAAAATTGACGGAATCAAAGCAAAGATTACATATATGGAAATTATAGATCTGAAAATTAAAGCAAATATTCGTTTAATCTATTAAAGGAATCGCATATCTGAATTCTTGAATCAAGTACACGAGTAATCATATGTGAAAATCACATATCTGAACTCAAACACATGAAATCAACGAGAATGAAGGAGGAATCGCATATCAGAATAGAAAACCCTAGAACATGCCTAAGACAAAACCCTAATGTAAGAATTAAAAAAGATAAATCAGACCTGATTTGGGGCCTAGGCTTTGATACCAAATGATGTGAACCTGTGTTATAGAAATCCCTTAAACCTACAATCAAATTGAAACTTACCCAAGAAAGCCAAGAATCAAGTCAAGATAATCTAGACCCGTTGAAATCTTGTTTCAAGAACCTAGATTCGGTGAGAACACCACAAAGGATTAGCATTTGATAAGTTTTTAGTTCAATCAAGAACAAGTAAAGAAAACTGAAAATTCTCTATGAAGAAAACTTCATTCATGTTCAACTTACTCTCAAAATGTGGCTACAAGTGTTTTTGAACCCCTCTATGAAACCGTAGGGCCGAATAAGGCCTACATCAATTAAAAGACATGGGCTGAGCATCTTTAAGCCCAAAACATCATAAACTACACACCTATAGCTAATAAAAGAAGTCCACTTAATTAATTAAATAGGCACAAACGCCTACAACCATAGAAACATAAAATAGGCCCACACGCCTATGCTTAATGAAATAGAAAGTCTACACAAAACCACTAGGCTAAGTCGCCCCCCTTTATAGCTTGTATCATGTGAATTAAGGTTGGTTCTTCTTCTTTCATGCCCATCTTGAATGTTGGAGTCTTGCTCGATAAATTTGCAAACTCAACCCAAGTGGATTGCACCAATCCTTGCATTGCTTCCTTGATCTTCTTAACTCTTGACCTTGTGATTAGCCCATCTAGAGCTTGCAAGGGATCTTTAAGACTCGATCCACCATGGTGCCAATCATTAACAATGATTAAATTTTGGCCTATTGTTTGCGTTTCTTCTCCAAACTTTGTTGAATTGAGTTCAAAAATTGGTAATACTTTCTTTTTTTTATTTCCTTTAGTCATTTTCTCTTATAATTATTATTTGTTTAATTAATGTTATTGATGATATGATAATACTTAACATATTTGATATATTTACATGTTAATTTTTTTTTGTTTTCTTATTAGATTTTCATTTGTTCAAAGTTTCAAACTTTAATGCATTACATATTAATTCATCATTAATTTAAAGAGAGTTAAACCTTATTTATGAAAATCAAGCATGCTTGTCAAACAAATCAATCAATAAAAATTTAATCACTCTCAATGAAGAAGATAATAAAGATTATTATAGAGAAACTAATTAATTTTTTATTTTTTAATTAGTCTATAATCTCATGTTCAAACTCTAACCCACCACCACTTTATTAACCAATTGCTTCATCATGTGCTCACTCTTCAGCAATAAATAAAAGAGCATTTTTTTCGGCCATGAAGATCATAAAAACAAGACTCCACAACAAGATGTAATATGACTTTTTCGCAATTACTTTGCTTATGTACATTGAAAAAGAAATTTATGAAAATATTAGTACAAAAATAATTATAGATGAATTTGATTCGATGAAATATCATTGAGCACAGCTTTCATAAGGTCTTTCGTTTTTTTTTCATACATAGTTATATGTAAAGTTAAAAGAGACAATTTTTTCTATTAAAAAAATGAGACAACTTTTGTACACTCTTTTAAGTATAACCTACACTTAATTTAAAGAAATACACTTTAAGTTTAAATCTATTTGCACCACACATAATTAGTTTTCTCTTAGAACTATTTTACTTCTGCAAATTGAAATTCTTGGGCATGTTTATTTCGAGTTTTTGAAAACTGTTTTCAGTTTTCAAAAACTGAAAACAGTTTTTAAGAACTCAAAATATGTTTGGAAAGCAGTTTTTAAAAGTTGTTTTCGAAAACAGTTTTCAAAAACTGTTTTCTGAAAACCCAAAATTTGTGTTTTCTGATATAATTTTCGAAAAATAGCCCTAAAATCAGTGTTCACTTCTCTGTTTCATTCTTCTTCCATGATATATAAAAATTTTGAAAATAAAATAATATTAATTATTTTTAAGTATTTAATAAATATGAGAAATAAAATTAATATAGATTTTAAATTTAAACTTAAAACTGAAAATAATTACAAGGTGTTTCAAAACAATTTTCAAAATAAGATTATCCAAACAACATTTCACTGTTTTCTGTTTTAGAAACAATTTTCGAGTTACAGTTATCCAAACATGTTTTCTTCATAAAACTGTTTTCAGTTTTCATTTTCGAAAACTGAAAACAAAAAATTGTTACCCAAACATACCCCTTGATTTCACCCATGAGTCTTTTAATCCGTTTCAGTTGTAACAATTTAAACTTTAAAATTCAAAAATTATAACAATGTGAGAAATTTGTTCACCTCTCCTTAAAATTGTTATCAAAACAAAAAGAAAACTAACAATAAAAATTATAAAAAATCGCTTAAACAAACTAAAATTTGAAAGTTAAAAAACAAACCAGAATAAAACAGGAAGAGGGAAAAAAAAAAGTGAGGATGTTTAGGTTTGTTTTTTTTTTTTTTTTTCTCTCTTTGGTTGCATTTTCTTTATTTTTACTTCTTACTTTAAGCATTTTTTGTTAGTTCTGTTAAATTAAACTTAACAGGGATGTTTTGATTGCTATTGTTGAATGGAAATCGTGATTTAATGTGATTTTATGTGTAAGGCGTTTCAAACTTTTGAGATTAAAGTGCAATTAGGCGTAAGTAATGCAACGTCGCCGTTATGTCGAACCCCCCAAAATAGATATCTCATTTGATCTAAAACCCGGTGATTGCGAGAGAGAGAGAGATCGATCAGATAGACACACAAAAACCAAAGCCTCATCAGCAATGGCGCATATCGGCGCACGGCGCAGCTTGGCGTCACTCCTAACTCGAACCCTCTCTTTCTCTTCTTCTTCACTCTCTTCGCGTTCTCGCTTGGCCCTTGCTCTTCTCGACAAAACTCTACCCCAACTCGTGCCAGACTCGGCCAAGATCTCGACCCGGTCCAAGACCTCGACCCGGTCCAAGACCTCCGGTTCGGGTTACTCTCCCCTGAACGACTCTTCTCCGAACTGGAGCAACCGGCCACCGAAGGAGACGATCCTTCTCGATGGATGCGACTACGAGCATTGGCTCATCGTCATGGAGTTTACCAACGACTCCAAACCCACCGAAGAGGAAATGATAAACAGCTATGTCAAGACCCTTGCTTCTGTCGTGGGCAGGCACTGATTCTCCCATTTTTTTTTTTGCTCTTCTTTATTTTCTTTTCTCAATTGGATTGATAGGTTTTTAATCTTTTTGTTGGGCTGTAGTGAGGAGGCGAAGAAGAAGATTTACTCGGTTTGCACGACAACGTATACTGGGTTTGGTGCTTTGATCTCTGCGGAGCTTTCTTACAAAGTCAAAGGTATTAACTTTCTTTTTAGGGTGGTTGTTTCAGTTACTCCTTTGGTTGATTAAATTTATGGGTGCTTGGTAGAACTATAGAGGATGTGTTTTAGGGTTTGAGGAGTTACGGTGGTGTTTGTTTGCAATTTGGGATCTTGATTGAGCTTCTTTTGTTGGTTTTTTAGGATTTGTTAATAGAAGATTTATGAGTTGTTTCCTATTCCATTTATTTGCTCCAAATTATTGTTGTGTTATGCAATTGGGTAGATATGTTATTGGAATTTTTTTCTGGTTGAATAGGGCTGCCTGGTGTTCTCTGGGTTTTGCCGGATTCATATCTTGATGTGCCCAATAAAGACTATGGAGGTGGGTATTTCTGTAATTTGAACTTTAATGAGAAACTGGCTTGTCTTCAGTTTGAATTTCCTTGCAAATTGTGATGTACTTCATTGTCTGTTCAACTCTTTGAATTGATGATTAGGGGACTTGTTCATCGATGGGAAAGTCATCCATAGGCCGCAGTATAGGTTCAATGAGAGGCAGACAAGGAACAGGCCTCGCCCGCGGTATGATAGGCGGCGAGAAACAATGCAGGTTGAAAGGAGAGAGCCAGTGCAAAGACAGAGCTGGGCCCAAGATCAAAGAGGGTCTGTACAGCATCCAATGCAAATGAATAATAAGAGTTCAGCTAACAGTGGAGGGGGAAATCATCCTTTGAATCAAGGGGAGTTTAACAGGAACAATGCATGAGAATTTGGAGTATAGACCAAAATTCAGAACTTAAGGATTGCTGTTATGTTTCTTATTTGATGCATGAATACTGGGTTCCCTTGCACACTGTTATATGACAAATTAATGCATGTTATTTAGAATCTTTATGAAAAGCAATGTGAATATTTATGGTACTTGTGACGTTTTTTTGATAGAGTACATAAGTATGGTTGTCGGAACATTAGTATCATATCTTGATATGTATTCAAAATGACTAGCTGCTTACCTTTTTATATAACATAACTTCAAAGTGCTTTATTCACTCATGAACCTTGGGTAGATGAGATATTTTATCACATGCAATTATTTTGTTCCTACGTTTTCAAACCTGTTTAGAATGATGATCCATTTTCGTTTTGTGTAAACTGTTACAAGAAGTTGCTTGTGTAAATCATTATGTGCTGATTTTTCCTGTCCTACAATAACGCCATGGAGCTTGAAGGTTCTTGTGTTGCTCTAAGAGTTACATTTTTAATCATTGTTCTTATTCCACCATTATTGCTATTTACATATGTGTAGTTCTCTGATAGAAATTAGAAATTGGGATTTGCTCTGTGGGAGAGTGCCAGTTTAGGCCAGATGATTGAATTTTAGATACATGTACATAGTAGGAGTGTACCACTTAAGGAGGGGGGGGGGGGGGGGGGGGAATGGAATGCTTGCTTGCATTGGTATTAGTAGATGTGATAGATTTGCAAGAGTAACAGTTTCCTTAATTTTATGGTAGAGTAACTTTTCTAGGCAGGGAGCTGGATTTATTAAAAATGGTTGTCGGAAAATCTATGCACCGGTGATTAGATAGATGTTAAAGCATGATAACAGGGAATCTACAAGGTTTCAGCTATCAAACTTCGAGTGAAAGAAACCCCTCGAAAATAACCTTTTTTGGTACTTGCAACCCGTGGCCATAGTTTTGCTGTAAGTTCTAGGCAAAGATTTGCAGCCAGTTGCTGGTGCAATTAGCTGGCTTTCTTGAAGTATCATTGAGCTGCACCAGTTGCTTAAGCAATTGTTGTGAGTTCATCAAGATGATGTTTGGTTAGTGCATTAATGATTTATATGTAATGGGGCACTGACTTTGATCAACACTAGCAAATGCACACCTGTGCTGGCACTCACAGGTTGTGACGCTGTCGGAAATAGGGGTGAGCATGGGTTGGTTTGGGTCGGGTTATCCTAAAATTTCAACCCAACCAATTCATATCGGGTTGAAAAAATCTCAACCCAACCTACTAGTAGTTAATATGAATTTAATTTACTTTAGAAGACTGTTCAATTACGAAGAAAATCATGATTTCTGGACAGTTGCTAATAATATATTTTAATAACTTAGCATTTGTTGGCCGTGCTAGTGCTTTTTCACTAATCAATTTAATTTTTGGACTATGCTTTAATGCACTTTGAAGCGACATGAGGGCTTTTAAAAGGTCACAAAGAGGTAAATTGAATGGTTCAATAATGTTTGCATGAAAGGCTTCAAGCAAGTTGGTATTACTAAGCTTTATCATACGTTCAACATTTTTTCCATCAACATTATGGTACATCTTTTTGGAATATAAGTTTATCTGCATACATTGATCTCGACTAGAATCTTGTAGGTTAGTGTTAATTTCTATGTTTATTTTATAGTTACAACGGTACAAGAAATCAAAATTTTGTTAGCACAAGTTAATTGTGCATCAATTTATTCTGATTGAAGTTATGCTTAAGAATAATTATGAAAACTATTTCATAACTCGAAATCAGTATTTGTTTCTAGTGTAAATATTTGAAACTAAAATCTGGTAATTGAAAAATGTGAGACTTGTTTGGACATTGGAGTATTTGCTATTATAATTGTATACACTAGTAGTAATTAGAATGAACATTTTATGAATATATATTTTACAATTATAATATAATTATTTTTATAATATTTTATAATAAAATATATAATTATATATTTGACCGGGTTATCGGTTTGGGTCGGGTTGAAAATTTTGAACCTATGACCTAACCCAACCCATCGATTTCAAAATATTTTCAACCCAATTTCTAAAAAGACACAACTCAACCCAATCCATTATATCGGTTTGGGTCGGGTTCGCGGGTCAACCGGGTTTCATGCTGATGAGAATCAACAAGCACTATTAAAGGATCCATTGCATATTCCAGTTGGGCCAATTACTAGATCAAGATCCAAGAAAGTCAAAGAAGCACTTAATGGGCTGATTCAAGAGATTTGGGCTGAATCTAAAATGGGGCATTCCAAGCTTGGCCCAACAGGAGATGAAAGCATAATAAGTTTAATCCAAGCTATTGATAGTGACATGGGTATGTCCAACATAACAAGGGCCTGCCCAATAATAATCACCTAGTCTCTTGTCAACTAATTAAGGTGCAAGGTCCAAGCCCAAAGTGAAAGAAGATTCGGATGCAACAGCCTACTGAATTTAGGCTCATCATAACAGGCCCAAACGACATCCTTTTTAAGACTTTCTTAAGTCCAAATTGAAGATCAAATCGTCATCTTTCCAACCAAACAAGTTTCAGCCCATTTGGAGATGTGTGCAAGAAGATATGGCCATTTGAATTCTGGTCATTGGGTGCTCCTGAAAATCCGAAATTGTGTTCCTCTTTTTACTTTTGGCCAATTCCTTGATTCCTTGCATGTTTTAGGGATTGTTTCCTTTCATGTTTTATGGATTGTCTCCTTACATGTTTTATGCTGTTTTCTTGCTTGTCCTAAGCTTAGAGGGTTGTTCTAAGCTCTATAAATACTTGTGTGTTGTAAGTTGAAAGCATAATAGAATTCAGAAAATACTTGAGGTTTGCTTCCTCTATTGGTTCTTCAAAGAACTTTTGAACTTATCAAGGGTTCTTCCTTGTGGCGTTCAGCTCCGACTTATCAATCAATCCTTCCACAATTGATTGTGGCGTCTTCATTATACCAAGGTTCTTGCTTCCATACAAGCAACGGGTCGCGGTGTCACATAAAATCTGTTTTCTAGACGATTTCTGGGTAAGTATTCCAATATTGTTTGTCGGGTCTCAAAGCATGTCGATGAGGTTCGCATCATTT
>CM043699.1:95882035-96197035 GCA_023935145.1 Bretschneidera sinensis
ACTATTATACTTTAAGGTTGTTGATAGGAACACTTTGTGTGACGTTTTTAATGTCTTTCCTACCCTATTTAGCTTTGTAATTCTCTTAACTTTGTTATTTTGAGTTTAGTTTCTATTCTTAGTGTTTTGAGAGTTTGTGAACGTGGAAATGGTAAAAGAAGGTGCAAAAGTGAGTTTTCCTAGTTACTTTAGGAAATCTAAATGGATCAAGAAAATAGTCATATCATTCTAAGAAACTTTCCTAATTTGGAAACTTGCTTTTTTGATATCTCTCCTAATTAAGCCCAGTCGCATCCCTAATTTACGTTATAAACAAGCCTAGCCGGCCACCTCAGTTGTCCTTCCACATGTGCACAGCCGCAACCCAAGTTTCTCTTCTATATATACAAAACTGAAAACCCTTTGAGGGGATCTTTTCTCTGAGCTCTCTACTTCAAATTCAAGAAGCAAGAGACTGAAACACTCCACCATTCCATCTCCAATTATGAGCACATAAGGACTTCTCCAAATTGTGTTCTCCTTCATCGATCATCATAGTCGTGAAGATCATCACCATTAACATCTCAAGCTTCTTTGAGTGTGTTAAAGCAGTGTAACCCTTACGACCATTCTTTTTAATTGTTTCAAAAACCTGGTTGTTATTGGATTAAAAATACTGAGTTGGATTCTTATGTTAGAGATTATTGTTAATTCAATGAATTGGTTAATTTTCAGATTTATATTTTTTATGTTTTCGAATTGTTCATGATATGTAGATATATGAATTTGTGATCTTTATTACATATGTTGAATTTTCAGTTCTGTTATATGGAAAACTTTGATATTGCAAATCATTGAAGCCATAATCGTACTTTCGATCACCTAGTTGATCCGGAGTACGATTTAAAGTGGCAAAAGCTATGAACAATAGCCACTGTTCTGAAAATTGCATGTTCTTTATCCATGTTGAATTTTCGGTTCTTTATCCATAATCGCACTTTCGATCACCTAATTGATCTTGAGTACGATTAAAAGTGGCAAAAACTATTAGCAATAGCCAATGTTCTGAAAATTACATGTTCTTTATCCATGTTGAATTTTCGGTTCTTTATCCATAATCGCACTTTCGATCACCTAATTGATCTTGAGTATAATTAAAAGTGGTAAAAGCTATAACTTTGATATTGCAATTCATTGAAGCCATAATCACACTCCCTTTTCACCTAATTGATATAGGGTACGATTTAAAGTGGTAAAAGCTATGAACAATAGCCAATGTTCTGGGAATTGCATGTTCTTTATCCATGGACTTTTTCATAGGAATAAGGAATATATTATTGAATCATAATTCTTTTTTATCTTAATGATTTGTTTAAGTAATTGTAAAGATGTGCTGAGTATTAACTTGATTGCTTAAACAAAATAACTAACTGATGGACTTTTCCGAAGCTTAGGGATTATCTAAGTAAGAATTTATAAAATGCATGATCTTTTTAGGCTTGCACTTTGATTCAATTCTGATATGTGATTGAGGCATGAATTCGTTATCTACATTGAAACAATTTGATTAGTCATTTAATAAATTTGATTTTCTGGATTGCGAGAGAAAATATTTAATTGTAAATAATTATTCTTTAATTTCTTCAGTAAAATTCGTAAAAAAAAAATCAGATCATAAAAATCCCTTAATTTTGTGTAATATGTTAATAGATGTGGATTTATATTTGTTTATAAACTGCTAATTAAACCAACCAAATATTTTTTTTATGACTCTTTAGTATAGAAGTACTCGCAATCCCGACCAATAACGATACCCCACTAATTACTTTGCTACAATCTTTTGCAGGGTTTGTTGATGACTAAATAAACGATCTATCAAATGGCGCCGTTGCCGAGGATTGCAAAATCCCTATATTTTAGTGTCATTTAACTTGTTAATATTCTGCTTACTTGTAAAATTTGCATATAATATACCTTGTGTTTTTACTTGATTGCAATTTGAGTGTGACTTCCTTAAAACTATTTGTAACGTTTGTATGAAGGGAAGCTCATTATTATTTGCATTTCAAACTTTAACTTATATATTGATGCCTTTGCTTTTGTTGTTCAGGTCTATGAATGTCAGCGGTTAGTAGGAAGACTCAAGAACTTTCAAAATGCTTGGCTTTGCTAAAAGAAGCTGCACTTTCTACACATCAACCCCCACCTCACTAAGTAGGGAGGGTAGAGTCGGAGGAGTCAGATAACTCTTCACATCACTTGTTAGACGAGGAAGAAGACATACCTGACTTAGAAAACGCAAGTGAGGAAGACGAATTACCAATGGCTGAAACTATTAAGCAAATGTCTTCTTCAATTGATGGGGGAGCTGCACCAACTTGTATTACTTATCTAGAACCAACAGTTGGCAAGGCAACTGAGTTCGAGCTGAAGAGTCGGTTTTTACACCATTTGCCCAAATTCCATGGGCTCACTAACGAAGATCTTCACAAACATCTCAAGGAGTTTCAGTTTGTGTGTTCAAGTATGTGCCCACAAAATGCGGATCTCAACATTCTGAAGCTGAAGTCATTCCCTTTTTCACTTGAAGATAGGGCAAAGACTTGGTTGTTTGATCTACCCTCAGGTTATATCAACACATGGGAGAAGCTGATGACTGCGTTTTTGACTAAGTACTTCCCTGCCTCAAGGATTACTGTCTTGAGGAAGCAGAAAACTGGAATTGAGCAAAGGAATGATGAGACGTTTTGTGCCTACTATGAGAGATTCAAGAGCTTAGTTGCATCATGTCCTTCACATGGGATGAAGGAAGGGAATCTGCTCACTTACTTTTATGAGGGACTTCTCCCTCTTGAACGACAATTGTTAGAAGTTACTGCTGGAGGTTTTTTTTGTGGATAAGACACCTGAAGTTGCTAAGGAGTTGCTCGCCCAACATGCTCTTAATTACCAACAATACGAGGGATTGTTAAACTCCACTCATGGGGTCAATAGGTATTTTCTAACTCTGCTCTTGAGGAAAAAGTTAATCAAATGTCTACTCTTCTGTCTCAGGTACTGAACGTGAATGAAGCACTAGCACAACAAGCTGCTCAAGTTTGTGGTGTGTGCTGTACTCAAGGGCATTCAATTGACTAATGTCCCCAACTGATCAACAATGGAGGATGGGAGTCTCTTAACACTGTTGGGTTTCAAGGTAATCAAGGTGGACAAAGGTACAACCCTTTCTCTAATACATATAACCTTGGGTTTAGATATCACCCCAATTTTCGTTAGGCTAACAATGATAATGTTCAGAACCCTCAAGGTTAAGGGCAATTGTTTCCACGCCCTTCAGGTTTGTTTATGAGACCTTTGGTACCTTAAAACTTTGTCCCTAATCCTCTTGTGACTACAAATTCTGTTGCGTCTACTTATGATGAAATTTTAAAGTCTCTTGCTCAAGGGCAACAGAATTTAACTACTGCTACTCAAGCTCTTGTTACAGGTGAACAAGCTCACACAAAAGATATTGCAGAGCTAAAGAAGCAATTGGGACAAGTGGTGGACTTCATGGGGAAGATAACGGAGAGTGGAAATTTGCCTAGCAACACTGTTCCCAACCCAATTATCGAGCAAGGTATTTTGTTAAAATTAAGATTATGCATATATACTATTTATGTTAGTTCTATATATGGAATTTGATTAAATGCTCATATTTAGTATGATTTTTTGTTTTTCAATTCATGCTTTTGACATAATTGGAAGTTCAGATTTTGGCATAATTTTATTGATTTTCACAATTTTACATATGATTTGTACTTATTTGCAAAAATTATGTTAATGAACCCCCTGGGAAATTTTAGAAAAAATGGTTAACCCCGATCGCAAGGATTAGTCATTGAGACTAACTAATGCACTTTGGGCTTACCATACAGCCTTTAAAACTCCCTTAGGTATGTCACCTTATCAGCTTGTTTTTTGGAAGCCTTATCATGTACCCGTGGAGCTCGAGCATCGAGCCTGGCCATCAAATCTTTTAACTTTAATATGACCGAAGCGGGTAAGCTTAGAAAATATCAGTTGATCGAGTTAGAAGAGTTAAGAAACGATGCTTATGAAAATTCCAGAATCTATAAGGCTAAGATGAAAGTATTCCATGATAAAAACATTTTGAGGAAAACATTTAAACCCAATGATTGGGTGTTCTTATACGACTCTAGACTTCATAAGCATCCTGGAAAACTTCGGTCAAGATGGACTGGCCATTTTATAGTGAAAAATGTTTTTGAAAATGGGGTGGTAGACATTGAGGATAGTAGAGATGGCCAGATTTTTAAAGTAAATGGACAACGCCTCAAGATCTTAATCGATAGGCAAGACCCGGAAGTGGAAGAAATTCCACTTATGGATCCGGTCTATTTCTCTTCACTTTACCACACAAGTATGTTTTCATTTATTTTTCTTTCAATTTGTTTGTTTTATTTTTAATTACATTTTATTCAATCTCAATTGTTGGTTTTTCTTTTAGTGGGATTTAAATTTTTACGGATTACTTTTTAACTTCTTCTTTTTTTTTAGCAACCAAGCCATTTTGCAGCCTCTTTCTTCATTTCTTCTTTCACAAAACCAGCAGCACACTACTTCGTCCCTCCCCTTTGCCACAAATCCCTACTTGCCCACTCACTTGCACTCAAAACTTTCTTGTTTATACCATCATCTCTTACTAAATTGCTCACTCATTTTGCTGATTTTGCTAGCATTCTCTCTCAAAAGCTTGGTTATAAGAAGACCACTGGGTTCAACAAGTACACTTCAAGAGGTAAAAAGTCTTTCTTCTCTCCACCATGGACATCAAGTAAGACCATTTTCTTCCATTTTATTGTGCATTTGTGCTATTTAGTGGTTACATTTTGCCTTAAGTTTATTATTCTAAATAGTTGATTTCCATGGCACCTAAGACCAAGAGACCTAGGGGAAAATCACAACAAGAGTATGATGAAACCAAATTTGTGAGTTTTGAAGCAAGCGCGAGATATATTAGTATGTTGCAAAGTTGAAAACCCATTCCCGAAATCGGATTCAACATCACCGAGAGGGGCAATCCGACCTTATTTAGAATGATTCTAGATAGGAATTGGAGTACATTTACAAGACCACCACCCCCCTTCCTCCCGAATTTGGTTAGAGAATTTTACGCAAATGCGCCCGAGCAGAGGAATGGTCAAGTACGAGTCAAGGGGCGAACCGTTTCTTTTAGTAGCTTAACCATTAATAGCTACTATGGATTACCTGACATTGAACTTAGTGAGTATAATGAATATGTGTCTACCATCAATTATGATGAGATTTGCACTACCCTTTGCATTCCGGGCACTACATGGAAAATGACGGGTGATATCCCTGTCACTGGATGATGCCTGCTTTACACTATAGTGCCTTAACTGTTGAGTAATCTATGCAATTTTGATGGGCATGACTATTGATGTAGGCCGAGTCATCTATAATTCGATTAAACACATTATTCGACAAAAGTTCGGATTATATTTTCCTTCTTTAATAACCTAATTGTGCATCCGAGCTGGAGTCCAATACATCCCTGATGAAGAGACTCAACCATCTAAAAGACCCATTGATGATATCCTGCTAGCTCAGATTAAAACCTTCAGGCCACCAATTATGGGAGATGAGTCAGTATTTGCTGCTCATTCCCCCACCTCTAGGCATTTCACGGTTGCCGAGCGACTTGAGCGGATAGAGAGTCAACAGACATTATTGCTTGCTAGGTTAGATTGTCAAGACCAATTTTTGGCTCGGTAAGCCGATTATCAAGCAGCGGTCAACTCCTCCTTTGGTCAGATGTACCAATACCTTGCCTCCACTACTGGTTGTAATATGGGTCATTTTCCTACTATGCCACCCTATCCGGGTTCGTCGTTTGATCCACTTTTTTAGGAAGGTGAAGAAAGTGAAGGGAATGCAAATGATGATGAGATTTAGAGGCATGCTTTTGGGTTCTATCTCTTATTTTTTCCCTTTTTCCTTAGTTTATTTTTCGTTATTTTCTTTTTCTCCATTTCGTGATTTTTCTACATTTCATGTGCTAACCTAACATATGGGGAATCTTAAGGGTGCACCATAGTTTTTTTTTCTTTGTGTTCTATGTTGTAGATTGGAATTTCAGCACGAAGAATAGCAAGCAAATTCACCTGGTGGTCCACATTTTTCAGCACCTGTGCACTCGCGCTTACAAAGGGAGTTTCCTTAACTTTTGCTTTTATATTGAGGTCAATGCTTATTTTAAGTTGGGGTTGGGGGAAACATATTCCTGTTTTTCATGTTTTTCATTGAACTGCTTGGTATCATTTTTATCTTTTTGTTTGTTTTCAGCATGTTTTGTGTTAGCCTTAGAGTTAATTCACATGTTAATGATATGAGCTTAATTGAGATAGCATACAGCATTTAGAAGAAGTTAAATTTTGTTTCGGTTTGAGAATAATTTAAGTGTCAATCTTGATTTGGTTTGAGACTCTAGTTTGTGGTAAGATTGTATGATTAGTCTAAACATTTAGAGAAGTTTTATGTGTGATTGCTTTGTGAATACTTTTGTGGTCTCGACAAGCTCTAGAACTTACTTGATAACCACTTGAGACGAATTCCTAGAATGCACATTACTTAGGATATGATATAGGCCATTTTTGGACCGTTTGAGCCTTTCGAACTTACCATTGCTATATTTATCACTAGTCACCCATTTGAGCCTTTTTCTTGAAAAAGAATTTGAGCCTTGTTTCTTTCAATAGCCCATTTACTCACCTTTATGAGCCTAAAATATTTTATCCTTACCTTCCTTTTAAAAGAACTTAGTTATACACATTTGTTGAGAAGCACTCAAGAGGAGTAAGGATAAAAGTATGAGAAAAAAAAATATTACTACCATAGCCCAAATACATGAAAAGAGATAAGTTGGGGGTTGTGGAAAAGAAAAAAAAATGATGAAAAATAAGGTGAATGGTCTTATGTGCCAAAATAAAAAAAAATAAAAAGTGAATTATGGCAAAGAAAGAAGAAAGAAAGAAAGAAAAATGGTGATTTGTTGAAAGAAATGCTCGGAAAATGGTTGGAAGAGTTGGGTATTGAAGTAAGGTTATCTAGTGCTTAAAGAGTTGTGTTCAAACTAAGAAATTAAGTTCTTTTACTTGTTGAATCCTTCCCGTTCTTTCTTAACCTTTACCTTAGCCTAACGTTACAAGCTTAGTAAAGACCTATTGATCCAATGTAGTGTGATTTTTTTTCTACAATAGCGGAGAGTGATTTGAAAAGTAAGCCTATAGAGCTTGTTTTTGTGATTGATATCATGAAATTTATCATGTTTTAGAGGTCAAGACTTGTATTCACGAATCTTATGCATAAAATCATTCGGATGTTCGGATTAATGAATTGTGGTAAGATGGATGTTAAGAGTCAATAACGATTTTAAGATTGATGTTTGGATTACTTTCGAACTTGAGTGAATTTAGATGATTCTATGTGCTATATGTTATGCGAAATTTTTGAGACAAAAGTGAATTACTCTTGGTTAACACTAATATTGTTTTACTTCGATTCCCACCATGGATTTCATCTCTTATTTCCATTTAAATTTCTAGGGACTAGCAATAAGCTAGTTGGGGGTTGTGATAAGAGCCATAAAATGCATCTCAACGATGTTTAATTGTTAGCATTTTATGATTCTTCTCGGTCTTTATTGCACTTTTATGTGTTGCTAACTCTTAAGTAATATTATTGGACCACTAACTTATTTCAGTGCATTTTTAGGTATTTTGAGCCCAAAGAGAAGAAGAAGCGATTGTTGTTTGAAAGAACCAAGGTTCCATGCACGACGAAGCAAAAGAGTGGCTGCAGAGAGGCAAAACTTGAAGAAAAATCAAGCTCAGCTCAGCACCGCGGTGCCCCTTAGTCAGCACTGCGGTGCCCAAAAACTCCTATATGGTGCCCCTCAGCCAGCACCGTGGTGCCCAGAAGCTCGCCCAACCAAGTCCATGCCTAGCACCGCGGTGCTCCTCAAGCAGCACCACAGCGCGCACACGGGACTGCATCTCAGAGTTAGACTTTAATTAGGGTTTTAAACATTAGATTAAAACCCAAGAACACCCCTAGGACCCTTATACTATAAATAGGACACTTAGGGCTTAAGAGAGGTATCTTGGTTGTGGAGAGAAACCCAGAAATAAAGGCAGCAGCTCTCATCCATAAAAGTGTTTTAGCTATGAACACCATGGCTAACTAACTTCCAAGCAAGGCGAAGGGATGAATCCCTAGATGTAGTTGTTCCTATCTTCCCTTATTTGATTCAGTTGTAATAAGAATTTATTGTCATACATTATCATGATTTACTCCTTTATCTAATTAGAAGATCTTATCTACTCTGGTGATTGTATCTTTTACCTTGATATAAATTTAGTCATGCTTCTCTTATATCAAGATTGTTTGGGTATAATTGAGTCCGGTAAATCTAGCCTTTAGGTTTGTCCATTACTGCAATATTGTCGACAAAGATATATTTTCGTTTCTTGATAAACCTATAGGATAGATCATATGTGCATAAATCAAAGAAGTATTTCATAACAATCATATTAGGGTTTATATATGTGCTCATTGAATACTTGCTGGTTGCATGTTTGGGATGTGAAACTTGCAACCGAGATAAAAATAACTGAATCAAGTTAGGGACAGGACAACGAACCTAGGGAGGATTCCTGAATCTTTATTGTCTCCCTATCATATTTTACAATCTATTTTACACGATTACTTCATTACCCAAAAGTTTATATTTTCTCACTTAATTCTTTATCCTTTGTGTTATTGTTCACACCTTCTTTTGTAGTTAACTTATTTTCCTGTGGAATCAACACCCCAAAGCCGTGCTACAACTACCGCGTTAGCCTTTGGGCGTAATCACCTTTAGATATGACAGATTTTGATTTAATTCTGGGGATGAATTGGTTATCTACATATCATGCTTGGGTAGATTATTTTAGGAAAAATGTGGTGTTTAAAATACCTGGGCAGGAGGAGTTTAATTTTCAGGGAGAACGAAAAATACTTTCTAATTATCTTATTTCTGCTTTAACTGCTAGTAAATGGTTGAGAAAGGGTTGTGAAGGGTATTTGGCGCATGTAGTAAATTCTAACAAGGAGAGTAGAAAGTTAGGATAAATCTTGGTAGTAAAAGATTTTATGGATGTTTTTCCTGAAGAGTTGACTGGGTTGCCTCTCAATAGGGAGATTGAATTTTCTATTGAAATGATTCTAGGATCAGCACCCATATCCATATCACCCTATAGAATGGCCCCAGCTAAATTAAGGGAATTGAAAGTTCAGCTTCAGGAATTGCTAGATAAACAGTTTATCCAACCTAGTACGTCATCCTGTGGAGCTCCTGTGTTGTTTGTTAAGAAGAATGACGGGACAATGAGGTTGTATATTGATTATAGGCAGCTGAATAAGATCATCATCAAGAATAAATATCCTTTTCCCAGGATAGATGATTTATTTGAGCAGTTGCAAGGAGCTAGAGTGTTTTCTAAAATAGACCTGAGATCGGGTTATCATCAATTGAGGATAAAGGAGGGGGACGTGCCTAAGACTGCTTTTAGGACACGTTATGGTCATCATGAGTTCTTGGTGATGCCATTTGGGTTGACTAATGCTCCTGCAGCATTTATGGACCTTATGAATCGGTTGTTTAAACTATTCTTAGACAGATTTGTAATTGTGTTTATTGATGATATTTTGGTATATTCCAAGAATGAAGAGGAGCATATGCGACATTTGGAGATAGTTTTGAAAATTTTAAGGAGAGAGAAATCATATGCGAAGTTCTCTAAATGTAAGTTTTTGGTTGAGTGAGATATCTCTCTTGGGGCATGTTATGTCGGGAGAAAGGATAGTAGTTAACCCACAAAAAGTATAAGCAGTGTTGAATTGGGAAAGACCCACGAGTGTAACTGAAATTAGAAGCTTTTTGGAGTTGGCTGGTTATTATAGAAGATTTATCTAGAATTTTTCTATGATTGCTGGACCTTTAACTAAATTAACTAGGAATGATGTGAAGTGTAGGTGGTCAGAGGAATGTGAGAGAAGTTTCTAGTTGTTGAAAGAAAAATTTACTACTGCCCCAGTATTAGTGCTTCCTTCTGATGATGAAGGATTTGTGGTTTATAGTGATGCGTCACATCAGGGGTTGGGATGTGTATTGATGCAACATGGGAAAGTTATAGCTTATGCATCTAGGCAACTGAAAAATCATGAGAGGAATTACCCGACCCATGATCTAGAATTGATTGCAATAGTTTTTGCTTTGAAGATTTGGAGACACCATCTATATGGAGCCAAGTGTGAAATTTTTACTAATCATAAAAGCTTAACGCATTTACTAACCCAGAAGGAGTTGAATTTGAGGCAGAGGAGGTGGATGGAATTGATTTGTGATTATGATTGTACAATTCATTATCATCCCGAAAAGGCTAATGTAGTAGCTGATGCATTGAGTAGAAAAGTTACAGGGAGATTAGCTGTTATTGAGAGTCATAATACTAGCCTGATGATAGAATTAAGAAGAATGAGAATGCAATTGAGTGTCAATGATAGAGGAGTATTAATGGCAAATATGGTGATACAATCTCCTATAATTGACCGTTTATTACAGATGCAGAGTGGAGATGAGAGGATAGAGAAGATCAGGCAGGAAGTACTGAGTGGGAAATCGACTGAATTTAGAATTAGAGAAAATGGAATGGTAGTATTGGGGCATAGAGTTTGTGTTCCCAATGATGTGGAGATTAGAAAGGATATATTAAGGGAGGCTCATGATTCTGTATATTCCATGCACCCAGGTAATAATAAGATGTACAGGGGATTGAAACAGAATTATTAGTGGTCAGGGATGAAGAAAGATGTAGCAGAATATATCTCTAGATGTTTGACCTGTCAACAGGTAAAGTTTAAGAATAGACATCCCACAGGATTATTGCAACATTTTCCAATACCTAAGTGGTCATGGGAAAATGTGAGTATGGATTTTGTCTCTGGTTTTTCCTGTACCCAGAGAGGGCATGATGTTGTGTGGGTCATAGTGGATAGAATTTCTAAGTCTTCTCATTTTCTTCCTATTAAAATTACTTGGAGTCTAGAAAAGTTGGCTGAATTGTATGTAGCTGAGATAGTAAAATTACATGGAGTACCCTTGAGTATTGTTTTAGATAGAGATTCTAGATTTACTTCTAGATTTTGGAGAGGTTTCCCAGAAGCAATGGGTATGCAATTACAGTTTAGTACCGCATTTCATCAGCAAACAGATGGGCAGACAGAGAGGATTATCAAAATACTAGAAGATATGCTAAGGGCAAGTGTATTAAGTTTCTCAGTAAGCTGGGATGCTTATTTGCCTTTGATCGAGTTTGCATATAATAATCAGTATCAAACTAGTATTGGGATGGCACCTTTCGAGGCTTTGTATGGTAGAAGGTGTAGAACTCTAGTACGCTGGGAAGAAGTTGGAGAGAGAAAGATATATGGCCCAGAAATGATAGACTTGACTACTGAAAGGATCAAACTGGTTAGGGAGAACCTTAGAGCAGCTCAGAACAGACAGAAAGGATATGCTGATAAAATGAGACGACCTCTCGAGTTCCAAGTTGGTGATTGGGTATTTTTGAAGATATCTCCATGGAAGGGAGTGTTGAGATATAAGAAAAAGGGAAAGTTGAGCCCAAGATTTATGGGGCCCTATGAGGTGATTGAGAGAAATGGGCTCGTAGTATATCATTTGAATTTGCCTCCGAAAATAAAACAGTTACATAATGTTTTCCATGTGTCACTATTGATGAAGTACTTGCACGATGAGTCCTATAATACCACGAATCAGGCGATAGAAATTCAGAAAGACTTGACTTTTATGCTAGCACCAGTCAAAATCCTAGACAGAAATGAGCAAGTTTGACACAATAAAGTCATTCCTTTGATTCAAGTATTATGGCGCAATAAAGATGCTGAAGAAGTCACGTGGGAACATGAAGAAATAATGAGGAAGGATTATCCCCAACTCTTTACTTGATATTAGTAAGAAAATTTCTGGGATAAAATTTTTGTAAGGTGGTAGATTTGTAATAACCATATTTTAAAAGTAAGAGTAAATGTGTATTTTTAATAAATATGACATAGAATTAAAATCTCATAAGGCTGAATGTGGATGGAGGAGACAAAAGTTGAGAAAGACAAAAAAAAAGGGGGCAAAATCGTGGAAGTCGTGGCTGCCAAGAGAATTGGGGCATCATTATGTTTTTTTTAGGTAATCATTATGTTTCGTAGGCAATTATTTCATGTTATGGAAAAATAGGGGAAAGTAAAGTAAAGAAAAGAAAAGAAAAGCAAAGGTGAATCATTATGTTGATAAGGCAATCATGTCTTATCTTCAAATTCTCCAAAACGTGGAGACCATAAGAGAGGGGGGGTTGCTGAAGCTCTCTTATATAAATTATACAATAGGCTCAGGAAATTACGCGAAGGAAATTTGTTCAGTTCATGTAATTCATCTGTTTTCTCTAAACTCTTGAGAGTTCAAAGAAAAGTTGAAAGATCAAAATTTTGAAGGGATTTTTGGGAATATTTTATAGAGAATTACGAGAAGATATCAGAATAGTATAAGGTAATGTTTATTTTAAAATTTTAACATTTATGAAAGTTTCAGAAAGTTAAAGTGAGAATTTTCAAAGTGTATGGTTTATGCAGAAATGAAGAAATAATTAGAAATTGAATTCAAATATTATGTCAAGTGTGGGCGGTCAACAATCAGAGGAAGTTTTGGAGAAGAACAAAAAAGGCAAGGAAGTGATCCACGGGTAGCTTAAAGTGCTACGTGGTGAGTTGAATTTACTTTAAGTAGTCTAAGTAAAAAAAATGAAATATCTGGTGAGAAATAATATTTTTGGGAATAATAAGTTTATTTGAGAATAAAAGCGATAGATAAATTATTGATGAGATATATTAACGTTTTAATACGAATTATAATGAGATGAATTTTAGTGGATCTTGACAAGCTTTAATGGATTATCTTATGTGATTTGGGATGAGAGGAATTTTTTAGAATAATCAGGATAGCCAATTTAAGTCTTTTGAATTTATATGTTGTTTTTATATTGTTGTTTATATGCATATTTCATATCATTGCTCATATACATATGCATTAAATGAGAAAGAAAAGAACCGGGAAGGTAGTCGGTATATGCTGGAAATAAAAGGGACACCGTGCCAGCCGGTATATGCTAAGAAAATTTTCGTGGCAACCGGGACAAGTTGCAAAGTAAAGAACCAGGAATGGGTCGGTCTAAGATAATAACAACCTGTCGACATGTGGGAAGACGTTCCCATCATAATCATTCATGCATTTGCATCTGTTTTAATTATTGCTACATTATTAAAATGTTGAGATGTGATGAATCATCGTGAAAATAATTAAAGATGATTGAGTCTCACAGAAAGAGACAGTTATGATGAAAATATTATTGAAATGTTGAGGTGTGATGTATCATCGTGAATATAATTAAAGATGATTGAGTCTCACGGAAAGAGACAATTATGATGATAGTATTATTAAAATGCTGATGTGTGGTATGTTATTTTGAAATTGTTTATAAATAATTTGGTCTCACATAGAGAGACAATTATGGTAAGCAAGAAGCAGAGAATGATAAGAACCATCTAAATGATGGATTTTTTTATGAGAGCCTCATTACGAGATAATTATGAGATAATTGATGGTCTTAAGGTGGACCAATGATTGAGAAAAATATATTGATAGAGAATGAATCGTATAACATGTGTAATGATAGTAGAAAGTTGTTATCAGGTTAAGTGAAAAATAAATGATTAAATATTAAATGACTATTTATGGAATTTAGAATACTTTTAATAAATTTAATTCGCTGAGCTTGTAAAGCTCACCCCTCATTGTATAATGATTTCAGGTAGCAGTCAAGACAAGTAGTTTGGTGGGTCCAAAGTCAGACAAAATCAATTTCTGTAAGCTACATATGTGTCAATATCCTCACTAGAAAAAGGAAATAAATATTTTTAAATATTCATGCATCTTACGTTGTAAATTAATATCAGATTTATATACCTCCCCTGTTGAGGTTGTAAATGAAACTTTTTGTTAGTATTATTTTTATGGTTGCATATATGTGTCATGCTGGGATTCTCAAAATGTGATGACATCGTTTCAGGATGGCTAACCCAGGATGGGTCGTTACAGTTCTGTTATATGGAAAAATTTGATATTGCAAATCAGTGAAGCCATAGTCGCAATTTCAATCACCTAGTTGATCTGGAGTATGATTTAAAGTGGCAAAAACTATGAATAATAGCCAATGTTCTAAAAATTGCATGTTCTTTATCCATGTTGAATTTTCGGTTCTTTATCCATAATCGCACTTTCGATCACCTAATTGATCTTGAGTACGATTAAAAGTGGCAAAAGCTATGAACACTAGCCAATGTTCTGAAAATTGCATGTTCTTTATCCATGTTGAATTTTTAGTTCTTTACCCATAATCGCACTTTCGATCACCTAATTGATTTGGAGTACAATTTAAAGTGGTAAAAGCTATAACTTTGATATTGCAATTCATTGAAGCCATAATCGCACTCCCTTTCACCTAATTGATATGGGGTACGATTTAAAGTGGTAAAAGTTATGAACAATAGTCAATGTTTGGGGAATTGTGTGTTCTTTATGCATGGACTTTTTCAGAGGAATAAGGAACATGTTATTGAATCATAATTCCTTTTGATCTTAATGATTTGTTTAAGTAATTGTAAGGATGCGCTGAGTATTATCTTGATTGCTTAAACAAAATAACTAGCTGATGGACTTTTTCGAAGCTTAGGGATTATCTAAGTAGGAATTTATAAAATGCATGATCTCTTTAGGCTTGCACTTTGATTCAATTCTGATATGTGATTGAGGCATGAATTCATTATCTACATTAAAACAATTTGATTAGTCATTTAATAAATTTGATTTTCTGAATTGCGAGAGAAAATGATTAATTGTAAATATTTATTCTTTAATTTCCTTAGTAAAATTCGTAAAAAAAATATAAAAAAAAAATCAGATCATAAAACTCCCTAATTTTTTTTAATATGTTAATAGATGTAGATTTATATTTGTTTATAAACTGCTAATTAAACCAAGCAAATTTTTTTTTTTATGACTCTTTAGTATAGGAGTACCCGCAATCCCCGGCCAATAACGATACCCTACTAATCACTTTACTATAATCTTCTGCAGGGTTTGTTGATGACTAAATAAACGGTCTATCGGTTGTGCCAAATCTCCACCATAGAGTGGTCCAAAAGGCAGATCCACTACATAAGCATTGTCATTAATTTTATGCAAAATCTTATAGGGTCTGTACTTCTTAAGCTTTAGTTTTTTGTAAGAATTGATTGTAAACCTTTCATACCGTAAGAAAACCATGATCATAACGTTATCTTGAAAGATTTAGACCGACGATGATGATCAGCTACGGCCTTATACTTAGCATTAAAAGCGTCGAGCCTCGCCGTAACTTCCTCTTAGACAGAACAAACCTATTCAACCATTTGCTTCGCAGCTATGCTCGAATCAAAAAGCCTTGGTAACTGAACCAAATCCAACACATGACATGGAACTTTCCAATAAAAAGCAGAAAAAAATGAGAGATCACAATAGAACTATGAAGGGCACTGTTGTAGGCAAATTCTACTTGAGCAAGAACATTGTCCCACTGCTTCGGTTTACCCCCACATATGCTGCGAATTAAATTTCCCAAGGTTTGGTTCACAACTTTAGTTTGTTAGTCAGTTTGTGGGTGAGCAGTACTACTATACTTTAAGGTTGTGCCAAGTCTCCTCCATAGAGTGATCCAAAAGACAACAAGGAATTTAGTGTCACGATCTGAGACAATAGAACTGGGAACACCATGCCACCGCACGATAAAGAATAACTTAGCGACATGGACTACATTGGAGGTCTTTCGGAAAGGAATGAAATGTGTCATCTTGGAAAATTTGTCTACCACCACGAACACATAATCAACACCTCATTGGGTTCTTAGAAGTCCCAACACAAAGTCCATACTAAGGTCCTCCAAAATACCTTTTGGAGTGGGCAAAGGCATGTACAATTCGGTATTCTGACTCTGACCCTTGACCACCTGACAAACCAGATAACTTCTCATATTTGTTGTGACATCTTTCTTTAGTTGTGGCCAATAATATCTTTCCTCGACACTTGCGACAGTTTTGTCACGCCACAGGTGTCCACCGCCATGTAGGTCGCGAATAACCTTTTCACGCAAAGACATTCTCAGGATGCAAAGCTTGTTCCTTTTTAACAACTAGCCATCAAACAAATGAAAGTCACTTACATGTTGCTTTTGCAAGCATTTCTCCTATAGTTCAGCGAAGTTCTTATATGTGGCATACAACTCTTGTAGGCATTCAAACTCGATAACCTCACTGCGTAAAGTAACGAGGAGGGTAGCTCGTCTACTTAATGCATCAGCAACCCGATTACTAGCCCTAGATTTATGCTTAATGACATAGGCAAATTGCTCTAGATAGGCTGCCCACTGGGCATGCATTTTGTTAATGTGTTTTTTACCTTTGAAATACGTGAGGGACTGGTGATCTGAGTGAATGACGAATTCTGTTGGAATCAAGTAGCTTTCCTAAGCCTTCAAAGTGTGAAAAACTGCATACAACTCTTGCTCGTAGGTGGACCATTTCCATCTGGCTTCATTTAATTTTCCACTGTGGAAATCCACTAGTCTACCTTCTTAGGACAGAACAATATCAATTCCTATTCCATAAGCATCACACTCCAAGGCGAAGACCTTTTCAAAGTCTGGCAAAACAAGGATCGGTGCGGTGGTTAAACTTCCTATTAATCAAAACAAAGCTTTAAGTAGCCTTGTCAGTCCATTGAAACCTCCTCTTCTTCATACAGTCAACGATAGGGGCCACAATACTGCTAAAATTCCAAATGAATTTGCGATAAAAATTTTCCAAACCATGGAAACTGCAAACTTTAGAAAATTTTTTTAGGACTGGCCACTCTATGATAACATGCACCTTCTCATCATCAATATGAATTTCGTCAGCACTAACAGCAAACCCCAAAAACACTAAACGGTCTGTCATAAAGCTGCACTTCTTCAGGTTGACAAACAATTTATTACTTAACAACACCGTTAGTACTTACCACAAGTGGTCCATATGCTCTTCCTCACTATGACTATAAATCAGGATATCATCAAAATAAACAATGGCAAATTGTCCAGCAAAAGGTTTGAGTACCTGATTCATCATTCTCATGAAAGTACTAGGAGCAATGGATAACCCAACAGGCATCACCAACCATTCATATAGTCTTTCTTTGGTTTTGAAGGTTGTCTTCCACTCATCCCCATGTCTAATACGAATCTGGTGATATCCACTGCGAATGTAAATTTTTAAGAACAATTTGGAGCCTCTTAACTTGTCAACCATATTGTCCAATCAAGGAATCGAAAATCAGTATCGAACTGTAATTTTGTTGATAACCCGACTGTCTACACACATCTGCCAAGAACTGTCTTTCTTTGGTGTCAATAGGGTTGGAACGGCACAAGGACTCATACTCTCCCGAATATGCCCCTTTATTAGCAACTCCTCAATTTTCGCCTTCATAACCTTTGCACTTTCGCTGGAACATCCACTAGTTGGATAGTCTCACCCTTCACCACCAAGACTAAAGCTATTCCGACCTCCTTCACATCTGTAATGAACTCACTACAACACGCAAAAATAGAAAGAAACGACTTCCCTTCTACTTTGGGCATGTTGGGTTGGCTTCCCTTACCTTCCCTCGATAAGATGGCAATTTTATTCTTATTCCACCAGAACATATAAATATTTTGCTGACCTCTATAGGTGGCATCAACATCATGTTGCCACGGCCGTCAGAGCAATAAATGGTAAGCATCCATGTCTACAATATCACAAACTATATCATCATGATAAAACTTTCCAATAGAAATAGGAACTCGACAGATTTCAGTTACCTCAATGGATGATCTTTTCTTAATCCAATGAATTTGATAAGGGCAAGGGTGAGGCTCTGTTGACAGTTGCAAATGCTTGACCAATTCTTTTGAAACAATGTTCTCACAGCTCCCACTATCAATGATTAGGCTACACACCTTTTGTTTAATAAAGCTTTGTGAATGGAATATTTGATGACGTTGGGATGAGTCAATTTGCTTAAGGGTGTACAACAAATTTTGAATGACACATGAGACATGTTCTCCTTCCTCCTTAGCAAACTTGACCCATTCCAGTTCATCCTCAACCTACTCGTATTCATCTGCACCTTCTTCGTGATCGGCCAAACCCACAGGTCGGCGCGTAGGACATACATTGGATTTATGTCCTGGCTCACCACATCGGTAACACTTATCAACAGTTGCCTTGGCATAGGGGTTAAACCCAGCTCCTTTATAGTTCGTATTACCCCCAGTTGGTGGTGCACTGCTACTACTACCACTATTTCTAGAACCGCGATTTGGAACAAAAGTTCGAGCGAGTACAATAGTTGGTTGTTTATCTGTGCTTGATGATGGTAGCAAGACCTTTGTACGGGAACGTCGAATGGGCTACCGTGTTAACAAACACTGTACTTTTAGAGCCATATTGTGAGCCTTGTCCACTGAGAACATAGTTTGTAATCCTATACGATCCTGGATCGAAAACTCCAATCCATTGACGTACCTCGCTACTTGTTGTTCCTCTATCTCTGAAAAGTCACATCACGAAGATAACCAAATAAATTCCTTGGTGTAAGCCTGTAATACCCGTGTTCTTAAAGTGAGGGTAAAGAAGTAATTTGATAGATATTATATGAAATTAAAATAATATATACCTGAAAGATTTATTATTAAATAAAATAATTCTTTTGAAAAAAAGGGACTTGGACGTTGTTACAAAAAGAAGAAAAAAAAAGTTATGGACGTTGTCACAAAAAAAAAGGGGCCAACACCTGGATGTCCAGGTGTTGGCTGCACAACATGCATATTGCATGTGAAACAGTTAAGCTAACAAAATGAGGATTTGTGGCAATAGAGGTGGACGGTTTTATATTAAAAAGTTAGTTTTTTTGTTTTGTTTTGATTTTCTTACCAAATCCCGTTTGGTTTTCTTCTTTATTCAATTCAAATTTCTCTCTTTCTTTAAATACCTGGGGACTCAAAGAAATGTTAAAAGATTGAAATTTTGAAGAGGTTTACGGAAGAATTTTAAAGAGATTCGAGGGAAACTTTAAGAAACACAAAAGGTAATAATATGAATTATGGAAGAATTGAAGAATAAATCAGAAATTTTAATATAAATATTATGTCAAGTGTTGACAATCAGCAATTGGGTTAAATTGTTGAAAGGATAAGGAAATGCGAGGAGGTGATCCACGGGTAGCTTTAAGTTCTACATGGTGAATTAGAATTACTTTTATTAATCGAGATAAATATGAAATACAAAGTGATGATATTTGAATTAATTATTGAATTACAATGATTAGATTGATTGATATTATATGAATAATTGATATGTTCAAAATTTATTATATGATAAGTAATATTAATGAAATAATGAGTTGATAAAATATATAATGAAAAGATAAATGAAATTCTCGACAAGCTATGATTGATAATTTGATATGATAAATGAAATGACAAATAGATTGTTGAGCTGTGATTCAGACCGAGTGATTATCTGTAAGCCTCATGGTCCACATCTTCAAACTAATGGAAAGAAACAAAAAAAATATTTGTAAATAGTCATGCATCATATGTTGTATATATTATTTCAGTTAAAATTTTAATAATGTAACTCTCATGTTGAGGGTTGAGGATTGATGTATAGATATATATAATTTCAGTTGATATTTTTATATTTTTGCATATATGTGTCGTGCTGGGATTTCAAAAGGTGACGATACCGTCTCGGGGGAGGCCAACCCGGGATGGGCCGTTACAAAGCCGTAACGGTTCGAGCTCCCTGAATGCAATTTCGATATTGCTGAAATAGGTATTGTTGGTAATTAGGGGATAAGAATCGACCTTGCAAAAGTTGCTTCATCTGATACCACGTTCTGATATGACCCTTTTCCTTGGTGTTGACGGTTATTCTGCAATTGATCCCACTAGGCAGAAGCTCCTCCTTTCAACTTATAGGCTATGATTTTGACTTGTCTCTCTTCAGCCACTTCCATCATATCGAAAAATTTCTCAACCTAATAGGTCCAATCGAGGAACAATTTGATGTCCAAATTTCCTGAGAAATTTGGAATGTCTACTTTCAAATGATATTCATCAGTGTCTCAGAGGCCTTGATACGCTACAAATCTATCGTCTTCATCTTCTGAATCATCATCATAGGTAAGCGGCCGTCGTGGGTTCCCATGAAGACGAGCAAGTCTACCTTAATTAAAACCGCCAGCATGATTATTCTTGTCGCCTTTGTGGTTCCCGATGTCATTGAGCCTTAGGTTGGCAATAGAATCACGGATTTGTTGAAACCCACGCTTCATAGCTTGTTGCTAAACCTCCAGTGTTGCCCAAAGTGCGTCAACCCCACATGGGAGTTGTGCTTCGTCTCCGTCGTTAAACATACCAGATCGCTGAAGAGCTTTGATACCACTTGACGCAGTCGAAAGTTATAAACGGATCTTTGAATACACAAGGTATAATAAAATCTAGAATCCACCATACAGGAAAAAGATTTTCGGGAATAAGAATAGTTTATTGATATTCAAAAGTGCCTTACAAGGAAAGGCTGATTGATGGGCTTTATATAGGCGGGTCAACTTACATACAGGGAAATAACGAAAATTAAAAAAAAAAAAATGCTGCCAAAATTTAAGGAAAGCAATTAGGCTAAAAATTAAGCTAGCCTGAAATTAGGCTACCGAATCAGTGATTTCGGGTGGATAAAAATCTTTTGAAATCTCCTCTACATCAGTTTGAAAGGGTACCTACTGTAGTGTCTACGCCACAATGGTTTGCTAATTGCTATGCAGCATTTTTTTTTTAAATTGATGGGAGTTGAACTCATGGACATCGTGTTCTCTTGGTGTGGTTACAATTTTCTCATGAAGCCAAGACTTTTATGTGTATTTGTTGTGCATTTTGCTTGGCTTTTTAGAAGTGTTCTTCATGACATAAGCTTAATTTGATTTGGGATTTTCTTGGAACATATTGTGATTTTTCTAGCAGTTTAGCAATGTTGAAATGGCTTTATTTTGTTAGACAAAATGTCATTATCCGTTCCTTTCAACAATCCCTACTCTTCATTTCAATTTAACTAAATCTTGTCCTCAATAATGTCACTTACGCTGAACATTGCATTGTGGATGGTTTTAGATAGGGATGGAGAAGAAAGGTTGATAAACACTAAAGGTTGACTTAAGAATTGTGTAAAAGATATATGTTAACTTATATTCTTTTCCATAAGAAAAACCAATATGAAAAACTGAATTGAAACTTGTAAAATTTGATTCAGTTTCATTTTATTTTGTTGTTTTTTTTTCCTTTCATATGTGTATATCTTAATAAATTTTAAAAAAAAATCATTTTGTTCAAAATAATTGATCACATTCAAGTTTCAAGTTGATTCAAAATAAATCGAACCAACTAAACAAAAATTAACCGAGCCGAACCAGAACGGCCCTTTCTAAAAATAGACCAGATGAATGAGGATCCCAAAAATCCCCTGCACAGACTAAAATAACTAAATCCTACAAAGTTCCACGGAAACGATAATTGCCCTTGATCAGACCACCGAACCACCCATAATAATAACTCCCCCCCGCCAACCCCCCCCCCCCCCCCCCCCCCTTCTCTCTCTCTCTCTCTCTCTCTCTCTCTCTCTCTCTCTCTGCGCTCAGAGATCGCTAAGATCACGGTATCCCTATGTTTCTCTGATCCAAACTCTGATCTCGATTTCACAAGGTACGTTCTAATTTGACCCAGATCTAAATTACCTCTCTTTGATCCAAAGATTTACATTGATTCTGCTTTTAAAAATAATAAAAACAAAGCATGAGCTCGAATTACGGTAAAGGATCATCTGGGTCACTCAACAACTTCCAATTTGATTTCGGGATCGGATCGACCCGATCCAAACCCCTCAATGACCAAAAGAATCAGTCTTCTTCATTTTCATCTTCTTCGTATTTAACAACGCAATCAAAGCCCGCGTGGCAACCCAACAAGCCCTCATGGACCCACCAGCCAGCGCCGAGTCAGCCGACGCGGCCCGGTTCGGCGAGTGGATCCACTTCCTTGGTTGGTGATATCTTTGGGAAGAGCTGGGCCTCTTCGGCTCCCTCTGTGTCAGCTTCTACTATAGGGATTGTTAATAAAAACCCCAATTTGTTTGGGGATCTGGTTAGCTCTGCTTTTGGGCAGGGTAAAAGTAACAGTAATCTTCCTTTGAAGAATGCCACACCCACATCAGAGTCAATGTCATCGAATAAGACCCCGTATTCGATGGGGAATTTGGCTGATTCTTTGCCCAAAACGAGTAATTCAGTGAAAAATGGTGGTGGTTGGGGATCTTCTGAGAATTTTGGTGGGTTTTCTGGTGGATTTAATAGCAGTAGTACAAATGTTAATGTTAATAATAATAAGAGTCCGAATCTTGGGGGTCCTTCGTTGAGGAGTATGCCTGGAGGCGGAGTTGGAAGTGGGATGAGTTCAAATAAAGACCCATTTGGTTCTTTGGTTGATTTTGGATCAAAACAATTGAGTAGTCGAAATTCGGCGAGCAAAACTAACAAGGCAAATGCTGGAGATGACTCCTTTAAAGATTTCCAGAATGCTTCAAAATCAAGCACAGCTGCATTCCCATCGAGTGGTTTTAGTTCGAATAGTAACAGTTTTATGGGATCCAGTTCAAGTGCTGATTCAAAAATGGGTGACTTTGGGATGCCCACCAAAGATTTTACGTCTCAAAATCAGCCTTCTGTTCAGTCCTCTGGTGGTGATCCATTTAGCATGTTCTTTTCAGTGTCTTCGGCTTCAGCTGGAGGTGCTGCAACAGCATCTGAAGGAGCTGCGGGACAACAATTCTCAGAAGTTGAGGATTGGGGGTTGGATTTGGAGTTTGGAGGAGGTAATGACTCAGGTGGCGCCACTACTGAGCTTGAAGGGCTCCCTCCTCCTCCTGCTGGGGTAACAGCCTCCTCTGCAAAGAACAAGGGTATCCATAACCAAAAGCAGGGGCAATATGCTGATGCCATTAAGTGGCTGTCTTGGGCTGTAGTTCTTATTGAGAAAACAGGTGATAAGGCAGGTACCATGGAGGTTTTGTCATCCAGGGCTTCATGCTACAAAGAAGTTGGGGAATATAAGAAGGCTGTGGCTGACTGTTCGAAGGTATTATCATCTCTTCTTTTTGCTTGATGGTTAATACTACTAGTTGTTTATGATTGGCAATATGTGCCTCGCATTTATTCATATGGTTTACAAGAATCAGACCATACTTTAAATTAGTTTGGGAACTAAGAATCAACTAACTGCCACGTAGTCAGCAGTCAGACCTCAATAAGGAAGAGGAATGTTAACACTAGGCAGTAAAGTGGGTGTCAATTCAAGATATTCTTTAGATCCATTATTATGTTACCAATTTTTGAGAACCAATTTGGCAAGTCACATCCCACTTTCAGGTTCTTTACTGAGGTGTACAATTTATCAACTAACGCAGCATTTATTTCTTATATTAATTCATTAATAAGTTCCATTGTTGTGAGTAATTGACCTATTCCTGTTCTAAAGATAGCAGCCAGATGACCAGTGCAAAGGTGTGGTATAATTCCACTGCACCTAGGCACTACAATTCCTATAAGCTTTCTGACCATGAAGGATGTTATAATTTGGTTTCTTTTTATGTTAATCACATGAAGTGGTTCCACTTTTTGAAAAGAAGAATATTATTGATCCATTTACTTGGCCAGAGAAAAGACTTACCATCTGCATTGTGCTGTGCAGGTGCTAGAGCACGATGATGCAAATGTATCTATCCTTGTACAGCGTGCACTCCTGTATGAAAGTATGGAAAAGTACAAACTTGGGGCAGAAGACCTGAGGACTGTTCTTAAGATCGATCCTGGTAACAGGATTGCAAGAAGTACTGTTCATCGATTGACTAAGATGGCAGACTAGAGAGGTTCTGAAATTTTTTTTTTCATTACTCTTCATTTAAGTTGATACCTTTTCCCCTGTTTGTGTCAAAAAAAGATATGGGGAATAATAACTTTTAGCTTGAATACATGTTTCAACTGTTACGCATGGCCTTGTGGTGGGTTTTACTTGTATGATGTGTTGATTTTATTACTTTTGTTAATTTGTGACTGGAAATGTTTTTCTCGGATACTTCAAAATGGATTTGGAAAGTTTCATTCAAATTGCTGTGTGTACCTTGCTGTAGAAAATGGGTGTCTACACTTGCATATTTGTAAGAAAGTTACTTTAATTAGACAGCTGATTGATCATATATTTTGTTTCTGTTTTTTTACACATTGGTTCATCATGCTTTCCAGAACCTCAAATTTCTTAGGATTAATAGTTTTGGAATCAATTTCTTCTTGGAAACTTGGAGATGTATGTTAAATATGAGCAAATATATTCCTTGTTGCTTAATGGGTGGGTATAATTATTGGTGCTGTGATCTCTAATATTCTGAAGGAGTAGAATTTTTACTTACTTTAATCATCTAATTTGTGCTTTTGCTTACCATGATTTCCTGTCAACACCCACATATATAAACAAGATCAGTTATCCATTCATGTAGAATCAAATGTGTATCACAATGTTAGCGTTCTAGCCGTATGGATCATCAGTGTATGACCAAGTTCTATAACCTAGATTAGATGACTCTAGTTCCTAGAACTAACAGCTGGGTTGACATGTGAGGAATTATATGTTTGAAGTGCGCAATAATTTAGTTGAGTCTTTATGATGGTAGTTGACAATGAGATGCAAATTTTTAGGGCTGTGGCAAGGTTGGCTTGATGGAGCTCCTGTCAATATACAATACAGATAAGTGCAATATTCATTTCACCGATCTGTGATAAGCATAGCTTGAAGAAACTAGTGCCCTTTTAATCGTATTTTCAAATTCAGCGGCTGATGTACAGATTGTTATGTCTTATGTTCTTTACCAGTAAAGTTGAGTTAATTTTTCTGTCTATTGATTTTGTGATTTCCACAATTTGTTTAGCTGTTTTGAGGCCCACTTGCATGATCTCTGTTCCCTTGGATAAATTTTCCGTGAAATCATTGTTCCACCAGTATTTTCCTGCTGAACAAAAAGTAATTAAGTATGCTTGTGCCTTTTTATTGCACGACCAAATTCCCCCGTCATAGCTGCACTTGCACAGCTTAGTGAGTGATATCAGTGGACAGAAATAAAGAGGAAAAAGTCCCTTTTACTTTCTGTACTCTCTGGAATGTTGATGGTGAATGTGACTAAGATGCTACACTCAAATGTGATGAAAGGTGATGCAGAACTACTTTTTTTAGGATTGAATTATGTTTCAAAACTTATATCTTACTTTCGTGAAGTTGATACTTGATACCGACTCTCTCCAAAGATTAGGTCAAATGAAGATTGGAGGGAGAACCTATCTGAGAGATAAAAGGAGCAAAATAAAAGTTTTACAAAAAGCTTTGGGGTTCAATTTCAATCTTTAATTGCCAAAAAAGAAAAAAGAAAGAGAATGGATTTGTATTGTACCAATTGATTTGCATGCCTTAAGTGAGTGAATGTCAATGCAGAATTGCAGATAGCTCACATTTATTTGTTCTCCTGATGTCAGTCCTGCCTTTTGCTTTAAAGAGAAAGGAAAACGACGACATAAGGTTATGATTATGATTTTCACATTTCAAAGAGAGCACTGCACTGACCTTATAATGGGGAAAAAAAAAATAAAGGTCATTTATTAAGATTCTGCCAAATTTTTCTCCAACTTTCATGAAGAATAGGTAGTACTAATATAGTAAAAAAATCAAAAGAGATGCCTCAAAATTGAAAAAAATATATCCTCTGGGTGGTCAATACCCCATATACATCATATACGGAATATGAGAGAGACAAAAAGAGTCTTGTTTTCGTTTCTCAAGAAGAGGCCATAGGAGGAATTAGAAGGCAGAAACGGAAAGGCTTTCGTTTCCAACTTTACTTTAGCTGTTTCCTAAAAGACTGCTATATCTTTTTGGCTCTTCTATATGAATTGTGATGCAATATTATCCCTCATGAATTTATCATTTTCTATTTTTCTCCAAGAAAAAGATATTGCCCCCTAAAATTGGGCTGTATGTTTGTATGCTCCTCTCTTTTGTTGATCTTCTTATCTCTTAATTAAGCCCAAACCTTATTCCATGGGCTAGCTCCCAGATTCTTTCCACTTCAACTGTCTTTCTGCAGCTTTGAGGCAGATTTCTGTTCCAATTTGTTGGACCTTTATTTTTTCCTTAACAAAAATGATGATTACTTATATGCTGCCAGGAAAAAAAAAAAAAATCCTATTGTACAGGGGCGTAAACATGATAGCTAGTTTGTTTACTAGAAACAGTTTATATTTTATAAAATAGTTTTTAAAACAATTTATAATAAAATAGTATTTGAGTTATAAACTATTTAATGTCAATGGTTTATGGTTTAATTTATGATTTTTAAAATAGTCTGTAATAAAATAATATTGAGCTATAAACTATTTAACATTTGGTAAAACAATTATGAATACAATTTTTCTGAGAGAAATTCAAGTTTTAAAAGCAAAAATCATTTATTAACTATTTCATAAATCGTTTTTTCAATAGTTTTTGGTCTAGTTTCTATTTATATGAAACAAAAATTATTTCATAAACTATACTAAACAGGTGAAAAAACAGTAAAAATGATTTTTCAAACATAAATTCAGTTTTTTATAAACAAAAATCATTTCATATATAAAAGGTTTTGTATTTGACTTAATTTTTTTTTTAAATAAAAAACTTCTATTTATAATAAAATAACCAGTTCAAAAACTCTTCCAAACGGTTTCAAATCTTCAGTAGAACCAAAATGAACTTGAAAGTTTTTAGTTTTTACTTAATTGATTAATGATTATTATTGTTGTTGTTAAATACATTGAATGAAAGTTTTGTTCACATGAGGTTATTTAAGCTTATGATTACTCAACTTATCTCTCTTTCTTATCTTTTATTTTTAAAGTAAACAAAATTCAATTTTAATTTTTTTATACAACATATAACTTTATCAATTAAATTAATTAACAGTTAGCACTCATCATAAAACGATTAATCTTACTTGAATATAAAGTTTGAATTGATAATTGTTTTCATAAAAAAAAAAAATTATCGCATTAAAATTATTTATCTTTAATCATTTTAAATAAAGTGATTTAAAATTGTTGAACATCGCTATGTTTTACTAACTTAAAAAGGTATCCTTCAATTTTCGATATAAGAAAAACAAAAAAAAAAAATTAACATGGAAGAAATCTCTAAAAATATCTGGACGGATGCTGATAATTGTGGCTCGATGTACGTTAATTTGTTTGGATACATTTTGACCCAACTAAGCGGATGACGTCTTCGTCGTCTCATCTAACCGCGATGTAATCCTCGGATTAACTTAAATGTATTCATTCTTCTTATTCAGTGACTGCTTCAACAAGAATATATATATTTAAAATAAATAAAATAAAAAGTATTCTAATATATGTTTTTGTATTTTTATGAAGCATAAAACATGAAAGAAATAGTTGTTAGAATTGAAGTATTATATATAACGAAATATCAAGAGATCAAAATTAAAATTTATACTTATTCAAAATAATAAAGAATAATTTTAAAATAAATTTAAAGTGTTCAAAACTTCGACGGTAACTAGCTCCCCTCTCCCAACAAGCGTTTCATCCCTGAAGATAAGAGTGTCTTTAATAGAAAGAAAAGTGAGTATGGGAATATGGAATAATAAAAAAAGTAAAAAATTATTTTTAAAAAAAAATTACATTCACACCATTGAGGTACAACGTATTCTACACTTGCATTATCGTGTTTTAAAACATACACTTACACAACTTGTCTTATTCATAGTTTGAATTTTGGTTACAAAAACACCATTGTCGTTATCTTTTAGTTAATTAACTGTGTTTTTTAGTCAAAAACATGACAACTCATCAATTAATTTTTGAAAACCCAAAAGTACCCCTAGATATGTTTCAATCATTTCCATCTTGATTACATATTTTGAAAACCTAGTTTGACCCCATCTTGACCGTTGTCATTGTCTTTTTCATATCAGCGTACCATCTCCATTTGCATTGTTTAGAAGCTTCAATTAAAGAAAATTGCAAATCTTTTGAACACACCTCCAGGTATGACTACATGCGTTTTTTATTCAATTTGTCCAACGAAAATCATTTTCATGGTTTCCGTTTGGCACATTGCATCTGAAAAGCATTTTCATGGTTTCCATTTCATGTCAATTGCTAGGTTGTTTTCCTATATGCTTTGCAATAGGGGAAATTGTTGGGGTTTTCACATTTTGGCTCATTTGGTTGGTCTTAATACTAATTTTGGTTAAAAATTTCATATTTCGACACATTTTGTTGGTCTTAATACTGATTTTCCTTGAAGATTTCAAATTTTGGCTAATTTTTATTTGGTCTTAATACTGATTCTGCTTGAAGATTTCACATTTCAACTAATTTTTAGCACTGATGCTAGCGGATTTGAAAATGATTTCCATGGGTTTTAACATATTTTTCAATTGTTGGATTTTGAGGTACATGGTCAGTATATGATAAATCCTTTGGTTTTAATACTGATTTTGTTTGGGGTTTCACATTTTGGTTGTTTCAATTTTGATACAGATATAGGGAAAGGGCGGGATTTCTATATCTAGTGTCACTGATAATGAGTTCTATATGAAATACATGAATTTGTACTGTAAATGAAGTCGGAGAGCTGCTGTGAAGATATCGGAGTCCGATAAGAAGAAAGACAGACTGTATTACTTATGTAAAACTCGGGAATGTAGATTCTTTATTTGGTATTTGACTACAAACCTACCAGTTGCTAGAGAGGATAATGGAGGAACAACAATTTTGCGCAGAGAGATTGAAAGGATTAGAGAGGATACCCAAACAGTGTTTGTACGACTTCTATCAATTGACAGTGGGGTTGGGTTTTTGAAAACTTTATTAGTTGCAAGCATGGCTTGTAATGTTATGGTTTTTCTTCTTTCCCTAAAGTGTTGGGGACATTAGTTGATGTAGTTTACAATTGTGTGCTCAACAATGTAATGATCTTACTACAAAACTGCTATTTGTAATTCTCTTTGTTGCTACCACTTTAATTAATGAATGAAATCTATGCTTTGCTTATTTGTAATTCTTTTTGTTGCTACCACTTTAATTAATGAATGAAATGTGCAACCTCATGTTTGCAAGCTTAACTATGTAATGACAGCAATGCACAAACGTAATGGTCCCCATATACTATATACCACCTGCCAATAGATTCCATTTCAAAGCACAAGAAAAATGTAAAATAGAATCATAGTTCACATTTCAAACCCAATAATTATGTACCTGTAAGTCATAATGGGAATACTTTAGTTCAAAATACATTAATTGTTGTTGCCATTAGGAGAATATATTAACCATTCTGAAAATAACAGTTAAAAAAGACAGCATAATAATACCCAAAATACATAAACTAATACTGAAATGGGGGGAATACATTAAGTATTCAAAAAGGCATCTGGTAGTAATGCTTTCTAGGGTGTCATTATGTCAAGTGTGCACTCTACCACCATTCACAGCTCCAGTTGGTCTTACTCTTCTGCCTTCATTCACAGCATCATTCACAGCTCTAGTTGGTCTTGCTCATCTACCTCCAATACCAACACCAGATCCTCCACCTCCAACACCAACATCAGGTTTTATTCCTCCTATACTACCACACATTGCTTCAGCTCCTCTGCCTCCAACACCAACACCAATACATCTTCCTCATATATCCCCACACAAAGCTTCAGATCCTCTACCTCCAACACCAACACCAACACCAGTACCTCTTCCTCCTCTACCACCATGCACAGCTTTAGATCTAACACCAGATCCACTTCTACTTCCACAACCAACTCCTCTACCACCTCCACCATCAACTCCCTTGCCACCTCCACCACCAACTCCTCTACCAATACACCCTTCTCTATTTTTTCTCCTACTTTCAATTCTTTTACCAGTGGCTCTTCCGACACCTCTACCTCCCCTGCTAGTGGTTTTGCCCCCTTTTCCAGTGGCTCTTCCCTCCCTATCAGTGGTGCTTCCTCCATCACCTCTACCTCTACCTTCACTTCCCCTGCCAATGCCACTACTAGATGCGCCCTGCAAAAAGATCCCATCCAATCGTAACAACACATATAACTTAACCATATATAAACATACATAAGCAAAAGAAAACAATATATGGTTCAAATCCAAACAAAAAATGAGCACGATGTTCAACCTGGTTACTTGCACGATATAATTAGTTTGATCCATCTGCTCTATCATTTCTCTTTCTCTATACAGATGATTACAAGGTACAGGAATCAGAAAAACTTAAAAAAGTTATAAATAATTTATTTTTACATATAACATAGCAAAATATAATACATTTTGTCCTACATATGCTCTCTAACAGCCCCTGGCATTGTGACCCAATTGATTGCAAATTGAACATCTAACTGTGCAAGACCTTGCACTTGCAGTAGCAAGTCTAGGTTCACCAGCTTTCCTCCTCCTATTCTTTTTGGGCCTACCGATCAATCTTTTTAAAATGTATAGCTTAGATGTTCTCATCATCATTTCTTGGTGTTAGATCTACTTCAGGTAAAGGATGTATGATTTCGCTATAAGCCATCATATGGACACTGAAATACTCATTACAGTAGCCTTCTAATGGTTTTGCCAAATAGTTAATGCAGTTTGCTGCATGCTTATAAGGCAGCCCTGGTTTCACCATCTCACACGGTATTCTACTACATGACCCACTATTAAGCAGAATTCTATTCAATTTATCTTTCACCTTTGGTGTTACCTTCTCATTCTCCCAACTACAACCCTTTCCATATCTCTTATAGATCTTAAGGGTAATTTTCAATCTAATAATCTCCAACAACATAAACACTGACTTATTCCTCAACTTGGTCACCCATGCATTGAAGGACTCAGCATGATTATTAGTTATCTGCCCACTCTTTGAAGTTGTATCAAAACTGTGTCTTTACCATGACAATGGTTTCTCCATTATCCATTCCCATGTAGCTTCATTATTCTCCTTCCTACTATCCATGGCTTTCTTGAAATTGTCAATGTGAAAAGCCTTGACAACCCACAAAAAGTAACCCCTTAACTCCAACCCTAGATGCTATGCTCTGAAGTTACTATAAACATGCCTAGCATAATTTCTATTATAGGTAGTTGGAAAGAACTCAACAACTACATTCTCCAACCCCTGTTTGCATAAAATCAACATGTCAATATCATTTATTTTCACACAAATGACATAATGCATGAATGGATAAACTATATTGAAACTAAATTTGTTTAGACTGGCATTTTGCTTGTCTTCGGTGATCTCTGTTTCTGCTATGTTTCTCATCTGGGTCGTTCAAGTTATTAGAACAAAAGGATATATATAGAGATCTGCAAGTGAGATCAGCAGGAGATGGAAATAGAGGTAAGAGATATATATGGTTTTTATTAGGGCAAAAAGACATAACATAAACTAATGAAAATATGAAGAAAAACAATTAGAAAGAAAAGTAATGATCTTTTGAGAGAGAAAGAGAAAGAAGACGTAAGTAGAAAACTGAGAGCTTGACAGTTTCAAAACTTCAACTCTTCAGCGCTTTTCTCTTCTTGTATATCAAAAAAGACACAACAAGAAAGGTATGGTGTTTATATGAAACTTGAATGCAATTTGCATATCATATAAATAGGAAACCCAAAATGGAAACCAAAAACCAATGTTCTAAGAATAACAGATAATACCTAAACTAGTTTGTAATGAAGAAGCAAGTTGAGACTAGGAAAAAAATATATTTTTCTTCTTACATAACTAGACTTTGCATACTTCAATTTTATTCTTTTTATATTTAAAAAATGATGTTTGATGAATTGATTATTTTATTGTAGATGCCTAAGAATAGCAGACCTAGTAATCATCTTGCTTAAGCATGACAAATTGGTTTGCACAAGAGATTGGTTGTATGAAGAACAAGGTAAAATTGTTTTTGGCTTATGCCTTGTGTTATAGTCAAATTTGCAAAAAAGTTTGCTTGTTTTAACATTTGTTTTATTTTTCTTTGTTGAAATGCAGCAAAACCAATGGAGGAACTTGCTTTTGATATAATGGATATGATTATATGAACATGAATGAGAATGAAACATATGCACCTCCATTTGAGGATTCTGATGCTAATTTGGTTGGTTAATATTGTGATTTGATGGCGTGTAATAATGTGGACTTGTAATTGGATGGCTTATGCTTTATGGTGTTATTATTTCTCTTTTTTAATGGTTTATAGTATAACCAATATGGATGGTATTGTAATTGATGATGAATTAATGTTTCATGTTATTAGATTTTTTGCGTCTTTGGATCATGATTGATAAGATGTCTGGTTATACAATAAAACTTATATTGCTTATGTAATAAACATGTCATGTCGGGTTGTGTAACATGACCTCTTTATACGTAAACGGGTTAGTCGTGTCTTGTTTTTGTGTCGGGTCTAACACGACCCGTTTATTAAACGGATTAAGCGTGTCGTGTCGTGTTACCCATTTAATAACTAGTTTGTGTTAGTGTTGGGTTTTTTTTTTACACGATTAATAATCGTGTCGTGTTCATATCGATCTATTTAGTGTTATACCCAACTTTGACATGACTCGAACACGACTTGTCAACTTGAATTGCCACCTCTATTTATATCAAGAGCATTGACAACAACTATTGGAGAGTAATTGCAAAAGGTCTTTACAAACACACCAAGATGCACCTACTATAATGTAGAATCAACAAGAATCAATTCAATCGAATTCAGTAATGTGAAACTGCTCAAGAAATTTGGAACAAGTTAGAAGCTGCTTTTGAATGTACGAACAAAGTAAAACTAACCAAAAATCAAAACATTAATGTCATCTTTTGAATCTTTTAGGATGGATTTGTGCGAAAGCATTCTGGATATGACTTCATAGAAATAGTGAACGAATTAAAGTCACTTTGAAATGAGTTTACTCAAATCGATCTAGTGATCAAGATTGCTGAGAGTTCTAATTAGGTTTAGGTTTGAGAGTCTTAATTAGGTTTTCTATTATGTGTCGTAGGTTTTTTAATCTTACTTAGTTTGTGTCTATCTTATCTAGTTATGTTTGTTAGTCTTATTAGGTTTTCTATTCATAAGTATATATATATATATATATATATATATATATATATATATATATATATATATGATTGTTGAATTGTATTCAGATCATCAATCAATAATACAAAAAAAAATCAATTCTTCTTGTTAACAGGGTATCAAAGCTCAAGGTTTTAGGATCCTAGAGATGATCTAAGATAAACATCATTAATATATATATATATATATATATATATATATATATATATAGAGAGAGAGAGAGAGAGAGAGAGAGTTTAGAATCTTTTTTGCTTTATTTTGTTTTCGGTAATTTTTTTAGCGTGACTCGAAAAAAAAACTATAGATCGTTCACAGGTACTGTTCATGGTATTATTTTCAGGTACTGTTCCCAAGTAGCAGAGAAAGGTTGATAAATAGATTCATACAGAAGAAAAAAAAACAGTAAAAAAAAAGAAAGGTGTAAAAAAACAAAATAGACAAAAAAGTGCAGTAAAAAAAGTCTCAGTATTAAAAAAACAGTAGTTAAAAAAGAAGAATAGTAAGAGTTCAACAAGAAAAAGAAGAGTTCAAGAAGAAGAAGAAGATTTCAAGAATAATAAGAAGAGTTCCTCACCCCGATGTTGATGTTGTTGACCCATCGATGTTGATGTTGTTTCTTCCAGACTCAATGATTGCACCCCATTCAAATCAAAGTCAAAGTTAGTAAAAAAAATACAATACAAAAATTTAAAGTCTTGTTAATCTAATGTTCTCGGATCTTGTCTCGTTAGGTGGTACCAACGTGGTGATCTAACCGTTTATCGTGGGTTTGGAGCCCTGATGTGTTGTCATGGATTATTGTAATTTATGATTTTGGGTTTATTTGTTTCAGATTGGATGATGTTTGTTGTTGGTATGGGTTTGTTGTGAGTTTTAAATTACTCACAAGCGCACGAGTCGTTTGCAATATAGTGTTGTGCAAGTGCGAGGTCGAATCCACAGGGAATTGCATTATGAAAATATTTTTATCTAAACTAAGCCTATTTTAACCTAGTTCTAAGTTTTGAATTGTCTTTTTCAAAACAAATATAAACTAAACTAAATCGATTTAAAGACTAATGATAAAAACACTAAGGTTTCTGAATCTACCCCACCAAAGTAAAGCATATATCTTCATGTTCTATATAAAAATAATCTATCAAAACATTCCATGAATCCAACTTTAAACAAATCACAACAAATATCTCAATTAAGCCAAAACAATCTAATGTATCCGCTTTTAACAAATCACAAAGGATATCCAATTTAATCAAAAATGATTTGATGTATCCATCAGATGAAATACACGAAATATCCAATAGAACAATTTAAACGCAATCAATCATAAGATTTTACTCAAATAATTGAACAGAACATTTATACTAAAAAAAAAAATCAGAATTGTATAAACGAATCTGAAAATATTATACCAAACAATGGTAAAGCTTCATCTTCAACCTTAGCTGAAGATTTTAGTCACTCATAATCATGAAACTAAAGTTCACAATAACAGTGTTAAACATTAAACTTTAAAACTAACAAAAGTAGTAAATTAAAAACTGATTATACATGGGGAGAAATTCCACTCGCTGTTGGGTAGCGTTTCCCCTCGTGGTAGCAAAGCCTTCAAGATCCACCATAATGCTAGCAGAAGTCCTCAAGATTGCACACCGAATGATGAAGTGAGATGGGGCTTTTATAGGGGAATTCCCGTAGTATAATGTGTTTCAAATTCGATGTGGGATACTGCCCGAGTGTGCTCGATCACAGTCTGGTGCGCTCGAGCGCATACTGGTGCACTACAAAGCATTTTTAACTGATGTGGGATGTGCGAGTGCTCACTTGCGATCGATCGCAAGTCTGGTTTGCTCGAGCGCACTAGACATCTTCAGCTTAACCCTTGTCTACTAAAACTGTCATAACTTTCTCTAGAAAAATCATTTTTACGAGCCGTAAAATTCCTCAAAAAATAGACTTCCTGATCTTTCCAAACATATATGGCTTATCTCTTGGTTCTTCCTGAATCAATACAGTAAAATCCACAAAAATGACTGATCTGTACAGAAAATTCTGGCAATTTTAGTGAAACTCCTTTCCCAGTGCTTGTAAACCTGAAAAACAACGAAAACAACTCAAAGTAACAAATTCATAAGCTAAAAAATGTAAATTAAGTGGCCAAAATATGCAATATTTGGCACTCATCAGGGTTTCTTTGTAACAAGTTGGTGTATGTGTATGCTCCAACTTAAGGGGGAGTGTTAAGAGTCCTAATTATGTTTAGGTTTGAGAGTCCTAATTAGATTTCCTATTATGTATCCTAGTAGATTTTTTAGTCTTACTTATTTTATGTCTATCTTATCTAGTTATGTCTCTTAGTCCTATTAGGTTTGATATTCCTAAGTCTATATATATGACTATTGAATTGTATTCAGATCATCAATTAATAAGAAATTCTTTTTAACTCTTCTTGTTAACAAAGATGATAAGATCTTTACCAAGAGAGTGGTTACCCAAAATGTCAGCCATCAAAGAATCCGAGAAGATTACTTCAATGACACTGAAAGATCTTATCGGCTCACTCATGACACAAGAGTCAACCTCAATGCTTTAAAGGTTGACGAAGACAACTTGAAGAAGTCCATTTCCCTGAAAGCAACTAATGACAATGAAGGAGAGCTATCTGATGAAGATGACTAGACAGTTCAAGAGAACTCTTGAAAGATACAAAAAAGGGTAAGAAATTTAATATGATTTTTCTTCTAATTATTATGCTCGTAAATCATCATATCAAAAAGGTGAACCATCAAAGAATAAAGAGCTTGTTTACTTTGAATGCAACAAGACTGGACACATGAAGGCCGACCGTCCAAGGCTTAAACGTTTACACAATACAACCTTCAAGAAGAAAAAAGCTCTAGTGATAACTTAGAGTGAAGGAGAATTCTAAGATTCAGATGAAGATGAGGAAGTTGTGAATCTCTGCCTCATAGCCATAGACATTGAGGAATCTCAACTAATCAACGAGTTAGAGGTAAACGAATTTTACCATTCTTCTACATACAACGAACTAGAAAATATATTTTTCTCTCTTTTAGATGAATATATGAAGCTTAAGACTAAATACAAGTCATTAAAAGATTCATCATAAAAAAATCCAAAATGAATTGGATTTAACTACGATTGAAAATCTGTCACTAAAATCTGAAATCACAACTCTGAAAGAAAGCTAATCAAAAAGTTCAAAATGAAAATTCCAATTTAATAAGAACTTTTACTAAATTCAATGAAAGTGGAAAGAGATTTGAAAAACTACTAGGTTTTCAAATTTTTTAAGTGTGTTTGATAAAGCAGGATTGAGATTCAATCAAGAAGGAAAAGAAAAACCTTACAAAAGCATTATTGATAACATGAAAGATTTATCACCTAAAGAAAATAAACAGTATATAAATGTTTATTCTATAAAAGAAAAGGTCACATTTCTAGGTTTTGCTTTGATAAATTGAACACTCGTATTTGGGTTCCAAAAGGAACTTACATGCCTAACCCTAAAGGACCCAATCACATTTGGGTACCAAAAGCCTCCACATAAATGATTTGTTTTGCAGGTTGAGATGTCCAAGAATAAAGACAATCAATAGTGTTTGTTTATTCGATATTCTATAATTATTTATTTTGTTGTTTGCTCTTTTCTGTGTTCTTTGTTCTGTTTAATCCCCACATGTTTTGGGGAAGCTTCTTACCATTTTTTTATTTTAGACAAAAAGGGGAGAGAAGTTCTGAAAATGTTTAGTGTTTTTTCTAATTCCATATGTGTATATTTGTTTAAATTTGTCACACTTATATGTCCTGTTTTTTAAAAGTTTTGTCTAAATCAAAAAGGGAGAGATTGTTGGGATATTTATGTTTAATCGTCGGTTCAAATATTTTGATGTAGCAAAACTAGGCTGTTATTATTGATATGTTTACTTAAGTGTGCATGACATTTATTGTCAGATTGCAGAATCATATATTGTTAGATTACAGAATCAGACATTTGTTGGCAAATTGTAAAAATCAAATATTTATTGTCATAATCAGATATTTATTGTTAGATCGTGAAATCAGAGAAGATTGTGGAATCCGAAATGATTGCAAAATCAAAGAAAATATTGTGGAATATGATAAATGAAGTTGAAGAAGAGCTAAGCGCCTGCATAGGCGTCTGACTAGAAGAAACTAGATGTCTGCATAGTTGTCTGACGAGACTAAGCGCCTGATGAGGATAAACTAGGCATCTAACATGGAAGACTGGAAAAAGGTGAGTCGCTTATTGAAGAAAGGTTCGATGAAGTTTGCAAGCAAGGATTAGGCACCTGCCTAGGTGTCTGAGAGAGGGCTAGGTGCATGTCTAGGCGTCTAGGAGAGAACTAAGGGCCTGACAAGGTGGATGTTCTTGCAATCAAAAGATTGAAGACTAAAGTCTTGAAGAGCCCCGATCTGCATAGAAGCTAAAAAAATCTAACAAGACGCTTGGTTAGACGTTTGAAGACACCTGTTGGAAAATGATCACCGTCATAAGTTCAGAAGATTTTTCAAAATCACATAAGAGCAAATTTCATAATTTCCTTACTTTAAGATAGAGGTGAAGGCCATAAATAGTGGAAGTTGACATCAAGATATGTATCAATCTATAAGATTGAAATCAGTTTAGTTTACCACTTAGTGTTTAGTAGTTATTTAGTGAGCTGTGAGATTGTGAGTTGTAAGTTGTGAGAGTGTGACTCTTTGTAAGGTTTGTTTTGTACCTGTGAATTCAAGCATTGTGTAAGGTTCGTTTGGTACCCATTAAATACAAGCACTTGTAAAGTTGATCAACTAGTGAAACTTAGTAGACAGGAGAAGCCTATTGAAAAAACGGAATAGGCACAATCATATTACCGAACCATTATTAAATTTCGTGTCTAATTATGTTCTTCTCTAACTCTTTACTTTAGCTAATCTCTCAATTCCAATTTTAATTGTGTTTAATTTTGATTTGATTTTATTGTATTAATAACTTTGAATTATTTTGTGGAACAATTCACCCTTTTTACTTTTCCTAACATATATTTTAGTCACAAGATGAAACTAAGACCTTTCGTTAAATTAGCATATATTTCATGTCCAAAGTAATTATATTTTTATTATCATACACACATCGTTGCCTCATTTTGATTTTTGCCAGGCTTAAACTCAAATTGTGCTAAAGTGTGGATTATGCGATCTATATTATTCAGTTAAAAACACTTGCTCTAAAAAATTTGTTAACTGAACACAGTAATGAGTAAGTATCACGAGACACGTGATGCTCGTCTTTCACGTTTTAATCACAAGACAAAATTAAAACTTTCCGGTTAAATTGCCTCATTTTAATATTTATCAAAGACCTAGACTCATATCGTGCTAAAGTATGGATTACGCAATCTATACCATTTATATATTACTAAAAACATTTACTCTTAAAAATTTGTTAACTGAACACGATAATGAGTAAGCATCGTTATACACGTGAAATGCTCTTATACTTCATATTTTAATGACATTACGAAACTAAAACTTTACAGTTAAATTACCATATATTTCGTGTCTAAAGTATTGTCTTTTATCGAATATATAGAAGGTAATTAGCCTTTTATATTTTTTTATATAATCTTAAAATATGAGTCGAATTTCAAATTAAAGAGAACAAATCAATTATAAAATCTTAAAAATAATCCTAAAAAAAACAAAGCTGTCTATAAAATAAGGCTTAAATAGTAGTAAATTATATATACTTTATTTAAATAAAAAATTTGCATTCCTTTTTTAATTATATGTTTTTCACATTTTTTCTCATTGTTTATATATATATATATATATATATATATATATATATATATATATATATATATTTGTGTGTGTCTGTTTTTTGTTGAGCATATCTAAGTCCTAAGTTTTTATCTCAAAGTAACTGTATTTTTTCCCTTTTTAGGGGTATTTCTATTTTTCTCAAAAAGCTAGGGGAGTGAAGAGACATTTACAAGGTTGACGGGTATGATTGCAAATATAAGCTAAACCCAAGGGACGTTTGGTAACAATGAAACCAAGGCCGTTACAATTTGGAACCATTCTCAGCTCTGAAGTGCGTTACACCAAAACTTTTCGCTCGCACACAACAGAACACCAATGCGCCATACAGACAGTACCGTCATTCACTCCCCCAACAGCAAACCGCCACGTATGAAATTTTCTCAGTCCCACTTGTCATTTGAGGTCCCACTGCGTGGACCCACAGTTCACTCACTTCCAAAGAAAAAAAAATATCGTACGGTTCATATCGATTCTACTCACGAATCCCTCTTAAGAGTCCCTCTTAAGAGTCTCTTGACCTTTTATGGGCTCTTTCTCTCTAGATGGCTAAGTTATTAGGTCCTCAAGAATTAGGATTTGTTTCAATTTTTTTATGACTCACTTTAATTTTAAAACTCGTTTTTTATTCTTATTAAACGTTGGACATTCTTATTAACGTCATTAAGTTTTATAAGTGAAAATTCACCAATTAACCATCTAAATTATATTTAAACTTAAATTTTTCTACATGTTTGAGAATATATTTTAAAAAATATTTTTTGTTTTTAAAATGTAAAAACAATTTTAAACTCTAAAAATTTGTTTGTTTTTTATCAAAAGTTGATTTCAAAAACTATTTTTAAAACAAGTGTTTTAAAATACATTTTTAGAAAACTACTATGGGTTGTTTTTAGCTCTTTTTTAAAACTATTTTGCAAAATTTTGGACAAAGGAGGAACAACTGTTTTTCATTGTTGAAAATGGAACGAATTGTGACTTGAGTGGCCTGAAACCCAAACAAATCAAGCCTTGAGCGCCCAGGTACTCGAGAGACCAAAGACCCATGCGACCTGGTTCTTGAGCGACCCTGATCTTGAAACTCGAGTGTTTCGAGATTCGAGTGACCAAAAACCTGTGCGATCCCATTCTTGAGAACCCAGATCTCGAGACCCGAGCGTTTTTGGACCTAAACACCCCGAGACTCGAGTATCCTGGGACCCAAACATTCTTGGCCCTGAGCATCTAGATCGATCGAAAACTCGTGCGACTTGAGCAATCCGGGTCTCGAGCATCTTAGGACCAGATCAGACCGAGACCCAAGCATCCTGAGACTTGATCATTTGGAGACTACAACAACCTAGGTCCCAAGTGTCCCTTAGACACATGCATCCCAGAACCCAAGTGACTGAAGACTCGAGAGTCTTGAAATCCGACAGTAGCGTCTTGAGACCCAAGAAACTTGGGTCCCAAGCGTGTCATTCGAGCAACTAAAGAGCCAAGCAATTGGAGACTCCTGCTACTCAAGTTTTGAGTAGCCCACCCGTACCTAACCCAGTTATCCAAATGAATTTTAACTATTTTAAAAACCTTGAAATTTGTTTTCAAGTCACAATTATCCAAATATGATTTTTATAAAATAAAAAAAAATCTAAAAATCATTTTTTATTTTCATTTTCAAACAGTTGTTGAAAATAGAAGACAAAAACCTTTTTCCAAGCATGTCTTTCATTTTTTCACTTTTTCTTTTCCTCTCTGATATGATTATTCTAGAGTAAATTGATGTTTAAATATAGTTGAGATAACCTAACATAATTATTTTAAGGTAAATAAAAGTTTATATATAGTTGAGGGGATTACTAGGTGGATTTTCATCCAATTTTTTTTCAAAGAGACTTAACAAGAATATATCCAACATTAATAGCGAAATAAAACATTGAGTCTCATATCTAAAGTATTAGATGGTTGGATCAAATTGAAACTGTTGATGCCAAAAAAAGGTAGGTGCTGACGTGGCCAGGGCGCTGATGTGGCCTGGGTGCTGACATAGCCTGGGCACTGACGTGGCTTGGGCTCTGTACAGACAACAGGAATGAGCTAAAGGCTCTCGGAAGGAGGGGAGAGGGAGACCCCCGAGGGCACTCCGAAGCTTAAGTTAGCACGAGGGCTTAAGGGAGGGATCGAGGGCTTAAGGGAGGGATCGAGGGCTTAAGTAATTGGGGTGTAAGCAAATAGTCTAAATCTATGTAAATTCCATACCTTGGCTTATTTATAGCCATCTGCCCGTGGGAGGGCATTGATTACAAGCTCAGGAGAGGTCGTGTTGTAGGGTGGCTGTAGGGCAGCGTGGTGTAGGGTGGATGTAGGCGGCGTAGGGTGGTTGCAGGGTTGTGTGCGTAGAGGGGGCCCAGGTGTGGGTTAGCTAAGCTGTTCTTCATTGGGCCGGAGAGTTTACTGGGTCGCTCATTGGGCCAGAGTGTTTACTGGGCCAGAGTGCTCATTGGACATGAGAGTTTATGGGCTACATTAACGAGCCACTTCTTATTGGGTCGGAGTATTTTGGGCCACATCACAGGCCCCCCCACTTCTACAGGTACTTCTGCCTTGAGGAAGTAAAACATGATGTTGGTGTCGTGGCCGAGCGTTTATACTTAAGAGATTTGGGAGGTTGGTGGCTAACGACTTGGAGATTCTTGGTCGAGCATAGGCAGCTCATATGCTAGACCTAGGACTTAGAGATGTTTGACCGAGGGTATGACAAGCAGCTCATACGCTCAGCCCTGGAGATGCCTGGTCAATGCTCGGCCCTGGAGATGCTTCGCCGAGGCTATGACAAGCAGCTCATATGTTCGGCCCTGGAGATCCCTGGCCGAAGGTATGACAAGCAGCTCATACGCTCGGCCCTAGAGATGCCTGGCCGACGCTCGGCCCTGGAGATGCTTGGTCGAGGGTATGACAAGCAGCTCATACGCTCAGCCCTGGAGATGCTTGGCTGAGCGTTTGACAATCAGTTCAAACACTCGGACTTGGAGAAACTTGGCTGAGCGTTTGACAATCAGCTCAAACGCTCGGACTTGGAGAAACTTGACCGAGTGTTTGACAATTAACTCAAACGCTCGGGTTAGAGAAACTTAGCCGAGCATTTGACAATCAACTCAAACGCTCGAACTTGGTGAAACTTGACCGAGCGTTTGACAATCAGCTCAAACGCTCGGACTTGGAGAAACTTGGCCGAACGTTTGACAATCAGCTCATACGCTCGGACTTAGGGGTGCAAGCGATTGCTTAGCCGTGCACACTATTGTGCACGAATGCTCGGCCTGTGTGCACTAGTGTGCACTGATGCTGGGACGAGGCCGAGCTTATGAGCACATATACCATAGCTTGGACTTGAGTGTGCGCGCGATTGCTTGGTCATGCGCACTATTGCTCACTGATGCTCGGCCTATTTGCACTAGTGTGCGCTGATGCTAGGACAAGTTCGAGCATATGAGCACATATGCCATAGCTCAGACTTGGGCGTGCGCGCGATTACTTGGCTGTGCGCACTATTGCGCACTGATGCTCGGGCTATGTGCACTAGTGTGCATTAAAGCTTGACCTTGTCTGAGGGTCTGCACACATATGCCTTCTCTCGGCCTTGGGTGTGCGCGGCTTAGTTTGGTCATGCGCACTATTGTGCACTAAAGCTCAGCCAGTGTGCACAAGTGTGCACTGAAGCTCGGCCTTATCAGAGGGTCTGCACACATATGCCTTCTCTCGGCCTTGGGTGTGTGCGCTTAGTTTGGCCATGTGCCCTGTTGCGCACTGAAGCTCGGCTAGTGTGCACAAGTGTGCACTGAGGCTCGGCCTTGTCCGAGGGTCTGAACATATATGCCTTCTCTCGGCCTTGGGTGTGCGCGGCTTAGTTTGGTCATGTGCACTATTGCGCACTGAAGCTCGGCCAGAGTGCATAAGTGTACATTGAGGCTCGGCCTTGTCCGAGGGTCTGCACACATATGCCTTCTCTCAACCTTGGGTGTGCGCAGCTTAGTTTGGTGGTGCGCACTATTGCGCACTGAAGCTGGGCCAGTGTGCACAAGTGTGCACTGAGGCTCGTCCTTGTCCGAGGGTCTGCACACATATGCCTTCTCTCGGTCTTGGGTGTGCATAGCTTAGTTTGGCCATGCACACTATTGCACACTGAAGCTGGGCCAGTGTGCACAAGTGTGCACTAAGGCTCGACCTTATCCGAAGGTCTACACACATATACCTTCTCTCAGCCTTGGGTGTGCGCGGTTTAGTTTGGCCGTGCGCACTATTGCGCACTGAAGTTGGGCTAGTGGGCACAAGTGTGCACTGAGGCTCGGCCTTGTCCGAGGGTCTGCACACATATGCCTTCTCTCGGCCTTTGGTGTGCACGGCTTAGTTTGGCCATGCACACTGAAGCTGGGCCTGTGTGCACAAGTGTGCACTAAGGCTCGACCTTATCCGAGGGTCTGCACACATATACCTTCTCTCGGCCTTGGGTGTGCGCTGCTTAGTTTGGCCTTGGGTGTGCGCGGCTTAGTTTGGCCGTGCGCACTGTTGCGCACTAAAGCTGGGCCAGTGAGCACAAGTGTGCACTGAGGCTCGGCCTTATCCGAGGGTCTGCACACATATGCCTTCTCTCGGCCTTGGGTGTGCGCGGCTTAGTTTGGTCATGTGCACTATTGCGCACTGAAGCTCAGCCAGAGTGCATAAGTGTACATTGAGGCTTGGCCTTGTCCGAGGGTTTGCACACATATGCCTTCTCTCAGCCTTGGGTGTGCGCAGCTTAGTTTGGTGGTGCGCATTGTTGTGCACTGAAGCTCGGCAGTGTGCACAAGTGTGCACTGAGGGTCGGCCTTGTACGAGGGTTTGCAAACATATGTCTTCTCTCGGCCTTGGGTGTGCGCGGCTTAGTTTGGCCGTGCGCACTGAAGCTAGGCCAGTGTGCACTGAGGCTCGGCCTTATCCGAGGGTTTGCACACATATGCCTTCTCTCGGCCTTGGGTGTGAGGGGCTTAGTTTGGCCATGCGCATTGTTGCGCACTGAAGCTGGGCCAGTGTTCACTGAGGCTCAGCCTTGTCCGAGGGTCTGCACACATATGTCATCTCTCGGCCTTGGGTGTGCGGGGCTTAGTTTGGGACGTGTGCACTTGTGTGCACTTGAAACTCTAAAGTGTGCTACGTGGTGTTGGACGACTTGGCATCGCAACAGATGAGTTCTTTAGACTTATTCGCTTCTACTGTTCAGCGAGAGATGGTGATTTTCCACAGATGGCGCCAATCTGTTGATGCCAAAAAAATGGTAGGTGCTGACGTGGCCTGGTTGCTGACGTGGCTTTGGCTCTGCATAGACAACAGGAATGAGCTAAAGGCCCTCGGATGGAGGGGAGGGGGAGACCCCCGAGGGCGCTCCGAAGCTTAAGTTAGCACGAGGGCTTAAGGGAGGGACCGAGGGCTCAGAGAAACCGAGGGCTTAAGTAATTGGGTTGTAAGCAAATAAGTTTGAATCTATGTAAATTCCATACCTTGGCTTATTTATAGCCATCTGCCCGTGGGAGGGCATTGGAAGGGTGGCGTGCCGTAGGGTGGCTGTAGGACTGTGGATGTAGACAGCTGTAGGGCGGCGTAGGATGGCTACAGGGTTGTGTGCGCAGAGGGGGCCCAAGTGCGGGTTTGTCGGACTGTTTTTCATTGGGCCGGAGAGTTTACTGGGCCGCTCATTGGGCCGGAGTGCTCATTGGGCCAGAGAGTTTATGGGCTACATCAGTGAGCCGCTTCTTATTGAGCCAGGTATTTTGGGCCACATCAGAAACCAAATTGAGGACCAAATTAGTAATATAATCTCTCTTAATATTGTATTGGCCTTTGGTGGTCCTCCCTACACCGTCTGATCAAAATAGCATAAGAAAACAAAATAAGACCCCAGAAAAGAAGTTAACGCTGATTTGGCTGTTTATGGGGAGTGTGGTTGTAACCGTCACTCTATAAATCTAGACCCATATATAGAAGCCCTGAGTCGATTGCGTTTACACATCATTATCAAACACACACAAAGAGAACTCTTTCTCTCCCTCTCTCTGTTAATTTTTCTTTCTTAAGAGGAAACTCGGAACCCGAAAAGATGTGTGGAGGTGCGATCATTTCAGATTTCGTTGCCGTGAAGAGAGGCCGGAAATTAAGTGCAGAGGAGTTATGGTCAGAGCTTGACACCACCACTGACCTCTTCGGCTTTGAGTCTAATGGGAAGGATCTTTTACAGCAGTTTGATGATAATAAGCTCCCTCATCAGAAGGCAAAGCAACTTAACAAAGGTCACTTTTTTTTTTTTTTTTTTGCATCTTCTGGGTCTTGCATAAATTTCTCTCTTTTTGTGTTCCTTGCATGAATTTGATACTTGGGTGTTATAAAAACTTGTTTTTTTACTAATTTATTTCATGTTTCTTTTATGTGGGTTTTTTATTGAAAAAAAAATACTAATTCTTTGGTTTTCTTGCATCATTCATTACTATTTCTAGCTAGTTAGTTTCCAGTAATAGGTCACTTTTTAGCTGAATATGATTGAATTTAGCATTTTTGGTTTCTTCTGGTCTATATTTGTTCCAATCAACGTTTTTTTCTTAATCGTTTTTGTTAATTTTGTTGGTAAAATAAATCGGTTATCGTATAGTATTTTAAAAAATATATATCCTACTTCATTAGAGAACAAGTAAAAGAAGAAAAAAGGAAGAAAAAAAAAATACTTTCCTTTGTTGCTGCCTCCTTGTCTATTAAAAAGAGTACTCTGTTTTGCAATCAAGAAAAAGAGTACTCTTTAGTCTTTTCCATCGGAAAAAAAAGTGATTTTTACTCCCTGACAATTTGCAACTAATTGCACGTATAAAATACATTTTGTAGAACCGTAGAAGTATAGTTTATTGCCCTTATCAACAAAAAGTTTTGATTTTTCTTTGGGATTCGTAGTGACGAGCGAGAAGAAGGAAGGCAAGACTAAGCGAACTCGCAAGAACGTGTACAGAGGGATCAGGCAGAGGCCCTGGGGCAAATGGGCTGCCGAGATCAGAGACCCCCACAAGGGTGTCCGAGTCTGGCTCGGCACCTACACCACAGCAGAGGACGCCGCTCGAGCTTACGACGAAGCCGCCAAGCGCATCCGTGGCGACAAGGCCAAGCTCAATTTCCCCATATCACCATCAACGCCGTCAGGTCAGTCTCAAACTCAGGCTCAGTCGCCGTCTAAGAAGCGCTGCATCTTAACTCAGGCGAGTTTGCAAACCACTGGGCCACCACCACCACCAATACCAACACCAACAGCAGCATATATGGGTTTTGGTGGGTATCCGAATGAGGTTTACAATTCGAATGGACAGGAGAACGAGTTTGAGCTGAAAGAGCAAATCTCTAGCTTGGAATGGTTTTTGCGGTTGGAGCTAGAGGTGCAGCCAGCGACTCAGCTGAGTGGAGGCGGTGAGTCTGACTCGGTGGACCTCTGGATGCTTGATGACCTTGTGACGCATCATCAGCAACATCGCCAGCTAGTTTATTAATAGACGGAAAATAAATTAATATAAACAGAATTAACAGGAGTGGTGTTTCATGTTGTGTCGTTTGGCTTTTAATGGCTAGTTTTATTTTAATGCTTATGTCTGTATTTTTTTTTTTAGTACTTTCTGTGTGTTTATGGGTGCATCGTAAATATATGGTATTAATAAACAGCGTGTGGTTGTTGCACGTATCATATTTCTTGTCCTTTTGCTTGGGTTTGTTTCGAAATCTTGGATTTACGCCCCTCATCCATGTCTCTGCATTTACCAGATCTTCTTATTTTAATTAGTTCCATTTTACTTTTTATAAAAAAAAAAAATGGTTTGGATCTTAATACTTTTTTTTATGGACATGTCTTAAATATATATAAAATTCAAGATATCTCATATCAATAAGCTAGAGCTTTGCTTCACAATATCAAAACTCAAAAAAGTATTATCTTTTCCTGATCTTTAAACAGTCAAAAAGGAGTCTTCGTGATTTTGATATGTAACTAAGAACAACTGCCCCATCCGTCATGGATATGCATTTAAAGGAAAATGAGTGACTTCAAACAATGAGTCTTTTATTTGTAACAGTAGTTTTGGAATTTATATATATGAGAACGGAACGAGCTATAAAATTATTGAGACAAAAGTTCATATTCCTTCATGATCTTCAACATAAAATAATAATAAAACATGAAATTATATATATATATATATATATATATATATATATCAAATAAAATTTAGTGGTAAATATATTTTTGATAATACTGATCAAATGAAATTGATTAAAATTTGATAAAAAAACGAAAAATATTGTAATATATTGTATAAAGTTTTTTATTATTGCGTTATGAGAACGGAACGAGCTATAATATTATTGAGACAAAAGTTCATATTCCTTCATGATCTTCAACGTAAAATAATAAAAAAAACATGAAATTTTATATATATATATATATATATCAAATAAAATTTAGTGGTAAATATATTTTTGATAATACTGATCAAATGAAATCGATTAAAATTTGATAAAAAAAACGAAAAATATTGTAATATATTGTATAAAGTTTTTTATTATTGCGTACAAATGTTTGATTTAGTTGTAAGAGTTTGTTCATCTTGTTAAAAAAAATTGGGTTCAAATCCCTCCATAAGTATTTATTGGGTTTAAACCTAGACTTTCATAACACAGAATACAAAAGTGATTCTTAACTTCGATCCCGACGTAAGTACGATAGAGACTACTCCATATTCACTTTATATATTGAAGTCAAAAATACTTTTTGACGGACATATAAAATAACTTATCTTTGATTCATTTTACTACTTAAAAAACTTTTTATTATTAATTATTCGACATAATTGTTAATCAAATTCTTAACATTTAACTGGAGGATTTTAAACAAAAGAAAATAAGCATCCTTTAAATATCAAACATGAAATAAGATAGTTGTTTTAAAAAAAGATAGATAGTTGTTTTAAAAAAGATAGAGAGAAATGTCCCGAATACTGTATCTTCAAAGTGTATTTACCTCTAAAATTTATAATAAATTTTGGAAAGGTAACTTTTCAAAAATTGTTACACCAAAGTAAACAAGTCATAGCTTGGGTTTCTTTCAACAACTTACTCAGTCCTTTACCTCTAGTCCATACCTTCCATGATACGATTGTTTCAGTAATTTGATTGCACCACACAAGGAATCATGTTTTCTTTTCCATCGAACGCATTGAAAAGAAAGGCTGGAGAGATTGTCGGCCAATTAGGTACACGTGACAATATAAGCTGAAACCCAGCCACAAGTAAAACAATTTGGCAACGATAATACTGAAATTTCAACAAGAAATCCAGAAATTTTGAGAATGTAACTGCACCCAACTCAAGTGAAACCGTATGACTCAATTAGATAAAATTCTAAACAGCACCACAAACTTTGACATATTGATCAGTCTCATTAAAAAAAAAAAAAAAGCATATAATTAAGTGAAAACAAGTATTAATTCAGACCAATCTTATAAAAAAAACATATAATTAAGTAGAAACAAATTTTGATTAAGATTTTGTTTGGTTTGCTATCTAAATCAATTCAAAGTAAATTGAAAAAAATAAATTCAAGGCACCAAATTGGTTTAAATGAGTTCAATGTTATTTTTGCTCTGAACTTATTTAAGCTAATTTATTTTAAATTGATTTAAATAATAAACTAAATATCTCTTAAATGTCTAATTGTTAAAAATTATCATTAAATAAACCTCTAAACCCAAATCTATTTAAATCAATTTAGTTTAAATTGATTTAAATAAAAAAAATTAAATATCTATTAAATATCTAATTGTTAAAAATTACTATTAAACATGTCTCTAAATCCGAGTCCATTTAAATCAATTTATTTTTAAATTAATTTAAATAACAAATCAAATATCTCTTAAATATCTAATTACTATAAATTCCCACTACACATATCTCTAAACCCGAGCATCTTAATTTAATAATAATTAGCTACGTAGAAGACTCGGATTATATTTCCCTTCCTGAGATATACCCAAAAAAAAAACATTTTCAAACTCCTTTAAAAAGCATTTTCATTTATTAATGAATATTGTATATCCACAAGAGAAGAAGATGCATGAACCAAAGCCTTATGCACGTCACTAAAATTCAAGTGGGACCTCTATCTAATCTCGGACACTTTTAAAGAGCATTTTCATTTATTAAAATATAGTAATCAATTCAAACTCTTCACTTTTTTTTCTTTAGGTTTGATATCCAAACAAATTACAATCATTTGTCTAGTAGATCATTCTCTAATTACGTTTATGTCAGCTGAGTCGGCTCTATCCAAAAATATATAATTATCATTACTAACTCAATTCGGCAGTTAACTTGGTCACAATTAGTTGTATTCTTATCTTATGGGCCCTAAGTACGGACCTCCAACTTGTATAATTTTACTAATTTTTTAAGAGCCCCATTATTATTTATCTCTTAACAGGAATAACTATTTATCTCTTAACAGGAATAACGATGGCTGCAGAGTGAGAGGTTAAAAGTTAAAAGTTGATTAACCCGACTATTTCAAATCATTTAGGTTAAAATAATTTGATTAATTGATATTAAATTAATTAATTAAATATTAAATAATATATATCGATTAATCAATTAATTAATAATTTTTTTAATCGTTTTGATCTTTTAATCAATTAAAAAATTAATATTAATAATATATTAAATATAATTATAATATCTACAAATATAATAAGTTAAAAATATTAAATATAAATTAAATATATAATATATAATAAATTAAAATTTTAATTATAAAAAAAATATTAATTAACCGATTGTATCGATAAAAATTAATTTAATCGATTAATTTTAAAATATTTAAATTAATTCGATCGAAACAATTAAAAAAATTAATCAAAAAAAATCTATTAAAATTTTCAATAGACCGTTTGCACACCCTTAATTGTATAGGGCTTTGGTTGCTCTTATACTTGCCTAATAAAAAATGACTATTTAATTCAATCCAAAAACTTTTTCGTTACACTTTAATCACATAAAATAATATTAAAATTAAAATTGAGATCAATCCATGAATTTTACAATTATAATTTTACTTTAAATCCAATTGGATATAAACCTGTAACCTGGATTCCAGCTTACGATGGGCACCAATTGGATATTTTTACCTAGCTCCATAACCGTGGGGTTGCCTTAACCCGAAGGTAGACTATCTATTGAAGCACCTCTTGTATGCCATCACGTTACTCGATGCATGACAAACTCCTACAAAATCCATTAGATTATATTCATATGAAAATTAACCTATAAAATCATCAAATCTACATACACCATGTTTCCACTTTAAGCCAACTTATTGTATAGAACTTCCAGAAGTGCTGCGACCCATAGCAGAACAACATATGCTATTCATAAAAATACAGAACAATTGCGTAAACTAAACCCATTTAATGCAAATGTGATCACTATTTTTACAACTGTTACAATACAAGTTTAAAGTTGAGACCCCAGCTATGGAGAGCATGCGGTGTATCACACTGCAACCATAAGAAAAGAAGCACAGATCCTCCGGTGGCACCTGAGAAGGGAAAATACAACGAAATCCATCTCAATCAAAGATGGGATCCGAAATTAAGGAAACACTTCACTAGAGAAAAAGCCTACGCATAGTCAGTGACAGACTATACTGTTCAATCCCCAGCATTCCCATGAACCCCGCACATGAGGGTAATGCTGAAAGAATCACGATCCTCTCCACTTGAAAATTAAAATTGAGTCAAATTTATAGTGAGATTGAATACCACATCGTCAAACGAAGAATATTCAAATTCAAATTTGTCAATGTGACATTTAACCTCACAATGAACTTGACCTCCATTTCAATTTTTAAATAGAAAGGATAATGATACATATTGAAAATACAGAGGCGGGAATTCACCAGATAACCATATCACGTTCATATTTACATGCAGACCAGAAAGTAAACCAGAAACTCCCCACTCTTGGATTTTGCCCTTAAATTGTGTTCATGACTGACCATTAAGTAATGAAACAAGTCTATGGACCATGACCATCAGCTGGTGTGACATGCATATTTTCCTTTTCCTACTAAACGAAGAGATCTTTAACTTCCCTGATAAAGACTAAAAACTTCACTTGAAATTGTTAGAAACTGTGTTGGGTATACTTAGGTCAACAACAACAGTCCTACTTTGTAAAGCAAGCTTCAAACTACCTTCAAACATGAATATAATTTCACCACGTAGTTATGTTACTTATCATTCTCAAACTCCATAGTTCCATTTTCTATCTAGCACTCTGATCCATATGCAAAATCTTTCATATATTTTACCCAAAAAAATCTTTATCAAATAAAAGCTATTACAGTCGAGGCTTACGAATCAGTAATTATTGAATCTGTTACCTCAATATGAATGGATGTATCTGTTGCACAAGTATGGCGGAAAAAAATTACAGTAACAACGTAGTCTCCAATAAGTTATCTCAAGTACCAAAGAAAATGATGTCGTACAGTACAAAAGAAAGAGTACAAACAAAGAAATTAAAGATAAACGATTGAAATCACATGGAAACCGCAATTCAAATCATATGAATGCAAACACTGCAACCAAATAATATGGTGCGAAATAACTCAGAGTTTGATTTCAATACTCTTAATTTATTTTATTAATTTCAAGCTGACTATAAATGACATAGGAACGTCTTTTATATAGAGATCTTAAACCTTAGTCCTATACCGATAAAGAAACTGAAATATAATAAAATTAACTACATCTAGATACCCATAATATTTATTGATTACATAATTATCCCCATATCTCTCAATTCCTGCATTAAAATCCCTAATTCTAATCTTCCTCGTGTTCCCCATCATTCTCCACCACTTAGAAATAATTCATCCTCGAGTTGAAAAATATTTCAGAAGCAAAAGCTCCGAGGTGTGGAGAAATAAAACATAGTTGTGAAACTCAAGAAAATCGAAGTCACTAGGAGGTGAAAAAAATTGAGCTAGGAATGCTTGTTGCCGAGTGGTGTGAAACCAAGTAGAAGGCTAAACTCAATATCACGAACAAGTGCATCAACTCGAACCTCAATCGAACAATCAAGCTTGTTATCCTGTTTGTCTGGAATCTTTTCAACCGCTTCAATGTGCTTAACAAACTCGTTATCTTGCTGAACTGGTTCGAATAATATAACCTCACATAGAACTGGTTCAATATACTCAACAACATCAAGTTGGTCGTCGACCAGTTCATTATCTTGATCGGCATCTTTACTCAATGGGCGTAACTAAGTCATCATCTGGCTGACATGGTTCAACTACGACAACTTCACATGAAGTTAGGACAACATGTTCAACCCCGACTTGAATCTCTTCTTTAGTATGAACTTCAACCTTGCTTGGGACTGTTTCATATGGCCAATAGACGTGTGCCATAACTGACTACTTAACATGAAGACAACTACCAAGTACTTTATATTCCTCTTTCCAACGTTGACAAAAAGAGTGTGATCCGTACTTTGTCCATAGAGATCTTAACTCGCACATACACTCGTACTAATCAAAAATTTTATCTGTCAAATACCGAATCTTTTCCTTCGTAGTAATAATCATAATACTAAAATAGCTTAAACATATTTTTTTTTTCTTCTCTTTTTTTAAATAAGAAAAAAAAATACAGTAATTGCAGTATACTAAAAAAAGAAAAACTTATTTTTTTAATAGGATTGGCTTAGCTGGTTTTAGTCGGTTCGGCTAGGCTCTACTTACTTCACAGCTCGGCTTGGCTCGGCGTTGCTTTGCATCACGGCTTGGGTAGGCTCTGAAGGAACTCTGCACCTGAACTGGATGGTGGCTGGGCCGGGTGGTGGCCAGAGGAGTCAGATCTAACTGTTAAAGGATTGGAACGATCGTGGTTGTTTTGGGCTTGAAGGAAATGACAGACAAGACCGGGCTTCTTGGGGTTTGGTCACCCGAGAATTTTGAGCAATTTGGTGGTGGTGTGAGCCTTTGTAGTGGTAGTTGCCAGCAGCCGCAAGAGATGGACGACGGCTCTAGACGACAATGAACTTGTTCTGCTACTGTAGGCTTGATTTGAAATTTCGATGTAGAAAATTGGATTAATTTGGTCCGATACCACTTGATGTTGTATAGTAAGGAAGATAGCATTAAAAAAAACAAAGAAATTAAAGATAAACGACCCAAATCACATGGCAACCACAATCTAAATCACATGGACGTGAACACCGCAACCAAATCACATGGTGAAAAATAACATAGAGTTTGATTTCAATACTATCAATTTATTTTATTAATTTCAAGCTGACTACAAATGACATAGAAACGCCTCTTATACAGTGATCTTAAACCCTAGTCCTAGACCGATAAGAAAACTGCAAAATCAAATTAACTACACCTAACCCATAATATTTCCTGATTACATAATTATCCCTATATCCTTCAATTCCTAAATTAAAATCTATAATTCTAATCTTCCTCGTGTTCTCCATTAGAAAACTTTGGAACAAAGTTGCCACACAAGTTTGACTAGTCAACCGGGAAGTTAAAAAAGAATAGGATTTACAATTATTTGCGCATAAATTTCAAAATTGATATCCACCTGTCTCCACATATTACATAACTAGGAGATATACCAATAGGGAACACATGGAAGAATAGAGTTAGGGATTTTAATTTAAGGTATTTAGAGGTTTAGAAATTATTATATTTTAGTAGTTAATTTCCTTCTTTAAGTTTTCCTTATTAGTCTATGACTAGGGTTTAAATATCTATATAAGACGTCCCTGTGTTATTTTCACTCAACTTTGAATTAAGAAAAACCAGATTATTGAAATCAAAACAACTTTGTGATTGAGTTTGTTCTTCGTACCATTAGTTGTGGTTTTTCGCATCAATGTGATTTGGATTACGGCTCCCATATGATTTCGAAAGATCCATGTGATTTGGATCAGTTTTTATTTATTAATTTCTTATTTTAACAATTTCTTTGCTACTGTCCTACATCACTACCTAGATTATTGACATTCAATGTTAGCCTAGTTAATGCATGACTAGCATAATAGCATGTAGTGAAGGAAGGAAAATACATTACCTCTCAGCTCTTCCTGTTTTTGATCCTGCTCTCCCATTAACAAAGACTTATTTGAGTTCAGCTCCTCAAGTACCTAAACTGTTACCCTCAACCATGGCACAACTATTAGGGAGGTGTTGGCATTTGTCACTCCCAAGACTACCTATACCTATTATTTTTGAATTCATCCACAAGCCCTTCATGTTGTGCAACACAACATCACCCTCTCTAGGACTTCCACATAACTGCATTCTGCATGAGCCACTCAGCCTTGCTTATTACATTCTTAATTAAATTGGTGTATAAATGGATTTCCCATAGGAGATGAGAAAGAGTATCAATCATAGTTGTTAAAGGCACGCTTCAAGTGCACCTAGGCTCAAAGCTTAGCAAGGCCCAAAGGCCTGCGCCTGTGCTAGCCCACAATGTGACCAGTATCGGATGCGGGCGTAGGCGCTCAGGGGCACCCTTGACCAAGTGCGAGGCGCACAAAAGGCGCGTCTGATGCATAGTTAACTCTTTTTTTTTATTCATCATTTAATCTCAACCATTGGAGCAATTATATGTATGATTTAAAGGATATGAGCAACATATGGAAATAAACCTCGAGCTTAAAATCTCTTTAAACACATCTTAACTCTAACCAATTGTACTCGTTATGGTTGACTAACACAACCCTACTCTTCTCATCTCCTTCCTTTATTACTATCTCAGCAGATACAATTATATATCCACAACTTGTTAATTTGTGGTACTTGTACAAACTCTTATATTGTAATGTGTTTGTTGAACACTTGAATTATGCTTGGTAGTTAATATTCTCTTTGAATTGGTAATCTACTATTGAACTTTTAGTGTGTTTGTCTTACGCCTGGCGCCTTTAACAACTATGGTACCAACTATGCCTTCAACAACACAGCTCATCCATATAGACAATAAGATAACCAATATGGTACAAAAACCTACCTTATGGTGATCAGAGTTTCATCACCAACCCAAAGTTTATAAATGTACCTGATCAAAAGAAGAATAAGAAAAAGCCTAAGAATTCCACTCCTAGACCCTCCCAAAGCAACCAATCTTTAATTACGCAGTTTTATCATCCACTAGTCCTGCATTCAAGAAAATTAACCTAACACATTTACACGTAACTAAGTCATGCTTTCCCTAATGGTTGAGTTCTAATCCAGCGGGCTTGAATTTATAAACCTTAACAGGTAGCTTCGAGGTTAACAAGGTAGCAAAAGAACATTCTATCAAAATCTAAACTAACTTGCAACTTACGTCTAAACAGAGAAACAATAAACATATTTAAGAAACTCAGGGGAATATATACAACATGTACAGTAAACTAAGAAAAAAAAGACATAAAGCATAAAGTTCAACTATAATAGCCCATTAGATACACAAGTTAATACCACAATTCACCTCCATTGATCTTCATGGACCTCGAAGAATCAGCAGACAGAAGTAAATCTCATAGGCTCTTTCTCTCTCTCACTATCGGCCACAATCACCTTCTTGAACACAAAATGCACACAGTTGGACAACGCGATCCAAAAAATCACCTCATAAACAAAATCCATCGTCGAATCAGATCACGACAGCGACGAAGATTCCTCCCAATTTTGCCCCCCAAATCCATCGAAATTCCACCCACTGCCACCCCAACCACTACCACCACCACCACCACCACTACCACCAAACGGACCGTTATAACCATCGCCGTCACCATAGCCAAAAAAGCCACCATCTACTCCACCTTCCTCGAAATCCCCGTTGAATGATCTATGCTTCGTACACCGCTTCTTGTGGAGGAGAGTACGGGCGGAGGTCTTGTAGGAATTGGGCTTGACCGGTGGCAGAGCAATTACATCAACTGGGAAGATAACGGTCGAGATTTGGGGGATTCCAACGGAAGAACGATCAGCAGAGTTATCGTATAAAAATATGTGGTTATTTGAGGTAAAATCGTGGCGTTTTAGGAGGAATTTTGCAAATGTTAGGCCTTGTTGTGCTGTGGCTACAATAGGGAATCAATGACAAACGAGATATCCACAATTAAGATGATTTTGAGTTATGTTGATGCCAAAAAACGGTTGGTGTTGACGTGGCTCGGATGTTGACTTGGCCTGGGTGCTCGCGTGGCCTGGGTGCTCACGTGGTCTGGATGCTGACATGGCCTGGGTACTGGCGTGACTTGGATACTGACGTGGCCTGGGCCCTACACAAGTAACAGGGATAAACTAAAAGCCCTCGGAAGGAGGGGAGGGGGAGACCTCCAAAGGCGCTCCAAAGCTTAAGTTAGCACGAGAGCTTAAGGGAGAGGCCGATGGCTTAAGTAAATCAAGTGTAAACAGATAAGTCTCAATGCATTTGAATTTCATACCTGGGCTTATTTATAGTTATCCACCCATGGGAAGGCATTGATTACAAGCTCAGGAGAGGGCGCACCGTAGGGTGGCTATAGGGTGGCGTACCTTAGGGTGGCTGTAGGACTGCGGATGTAGGTGGCTGTAGGGCGGCGTAAAGTGGCTGCAGGGATGTGTGCGTAGAGGGGCTGCAGGGTTATGGGGGTTTGTCGGGCTATTCTTTATTGGGCCGGAGAGTTTGCTGGGCCGGAGTGCTCATCGGGCCGGAGTATTAGTTTGTTAAGCCGCTCATTGGGTCGGAGTGTTTACTGGGCTAGAGTGTTTACTAGGTTTGGGAGTTAATTGGGCCAGAGTATTTTTGGCCACATCGGAAGCCCCCCATTTCCCTGAGTATATTTATGTACTTAAGGAAGTATTGTGTGGCACAGGCTTTTAATGGAGCTGAAGATGTGCGCGTGAGTCAAACTTGTGTTTGGATGGCTGTCTTTGGGAGCTGATTCGTCATTCTCGGGGAGTGAAGAGTCGTATGGAAAAGTGTGAGTGGCCTCGAAACCGTAAGGTCTCATCTTTTTCCATTTTTTGCATTAAATCCCCTCGTTGAGCGTGTTTTCCCTTATTATAAAAAGGGGTCTCTGATACTTTTTTTTTTAAAAACTGAAACAAGTTTAGTTTCTTGAGAATTGAGAGGGGTTTGGCCTTACCTTCTGACTGAGGGGTCATGTTTCGATGTAAAAAATTCTGAATGGTGATTGTCCCGGAGAGGGAGGGGAGTCAGCAGTTCCTTGAGGGATTTATGGAAACCAAAATGGTGGATGGGCCTACTTTGGAGGGGGAATGTTGCTCAACGAGTAAGGACCTCCTCCTAATTCCAAGTGGTAGTCAATACCTCTTTCAGATTCCGAGCGGGACAAAGATCTCTTCCAGATTCCGAGCGGGAGCGATTGAGGAGGTCCCCTAGGCTTAGAGCTGCTCATGGCAGGTGAGGCCTTTCAAGCTCGGGAGGGAGCCCGAGGAAGACCTAAGAGGGTGAGGCAGCTTGTGTACTGGACTGCCTAAAAAGCTTGGTGTCTCGGTTTTCCCTTTGTACTTCGAGGCCGTTAGGGCCATATTTTCCTTGTACTTCGAGGTCGTTAGTTGTAATTCTTTGAATTAATAAAATATCATTCTTTCAATTTTTGTCTCGCATGATATCCTTGCCTTTCATACTTATTCAGTAAAAGGAACTTGATTCTGAGTAAAATGCAGGAGAAGCTTCAAATGCTTGAACTAGGAGAAGTCTTGGCCGAGCATTTGACAATTATTTCGCGATGCTCGGACCTGGAGAACTTGTCCGAGTGTTCATGAAGGGACCTGGAGAACTTGTCCGAGCATTTGAGAAGCAGCTCAAACGCTCGAACCTGGAGAACTTGTCCGAGCGTTTGTGAAGCAGCTCAAACGCTTGGACCTGGAGAACTTGTCCGAGCTTTTGACAAGCAGCTCAAACGCGCGGACCTGGAGAACTTGTCCAAGCGTTTGACAAGCAATTCAAACGCTCGGACCTAGAGAACTTGTCTGAGCGTTTGCCAAGCAGCTCAAATGCTCGAGCCTGGAGAACTTGTCTGAGCATTTACTAAACAGTTCAAATGCTCAAGCCTGGAGAACTTGTCCGAGTGTCTGACAAGCAGCTCAAACGCTCGGGCCTAGAGAACTTATCAGAGCATTTGAGAAGCAACTTAAACGCTCGAACCTGGAGAACATGTCTGAGCATTTGACAAGCAGCTCAAACGCTCGGACTTGGAGAACTTGTCCGAGCGTTTGTGAAGCAGCTCAAACGCTCGGACCTGAAGAATTTGTCCGAGCTTTTGACAAGCAGCTCAAACGCTCGGACCTGGAGAACTTGTCCAAGTGTTTGACAAGCAGTTCAAACGCTCGGACCTAGAGAACTTGTCTGAGCGTTTGCCAAGCAACTCAAATGCTCGAGCCTGGAAAACTTGTCTTAGCATTTACTAAGCAGTTCAAATGCTCGAGCCTGGAGAACTTGTCCGAGTGTCTGACAAGCAGCTCAAACACTCGGGCCTAGAGAACTTATCAGAGCGTTTGAGAAGCAACTCAAACGCTCGGACCTGGAGAACATGTCCGAGCATTTGACAAGCAGCTCAAATGCTCGGACTTGAAGAACTTGTCCGAGCGTTTGACAAGCAATTCAAACGCTCAGACCTGGAGAACTTGTCCGAGGGTTTGACAAGTAACTCAAATGCTCGGACCTGGGGAACTTGTCCGAGCATCTGACAAGCAGCTCAAACGCTTGGACCTAGAGGACTTATCCGAGCATTTGACAAACAGCTCAAACGCTCAGACTTGGAGAACTTGTCCAAGCATCTAACAAACAGCTCAAACGCTCGGGCCTAGAGAACTTGTCCGAGTGTTTGATAAGCAGTTCAAACACTCAAACCTAGAGAACTTGTCAGAGCGTCTGATAAGTGGCTCAAACGCTCGGACCTGGAGAACTTGTCCGACCATTTGACAAGCAACTCAAACGCTCAGACTTGGAGAGCTTGTCCAAGCGTCTGATAAACAGCTCAAACGCTCGGGCTTAAAGAACTTATCTGAGCGTCTAACAAACAGCTCAAACACTCGGACCTGGAGAACTTGTTGGAGCATCTGACAAGCAGCTCAAACGCTCGGACCTAGAGAACTTGTTAGAGCGTTTACCAAGCAGCTCAAATGCTCGGACCTTAAGAACTTGTCCGAGTATCTGACAAGCAGCTCAAACGCTCGGGCCTAAAGAACTTATCCGAGTGTCTAACAAACAACTCAAATGCTCGGACCTGGAGAACTTGTCTGAGCATCTGACAAGCAGCTCAAACTCTCAGACCTGGAGGGGCTTGGTCGAGCGATCAAGACTTTGAGAAATTATGTTCATGTCGTTTTTTCCTTGCAGATGTTTTCTCCACTTTGGGCCTACTGGGTTTTCCCTTTTTTGCAAGCGCAACAAACGATGATGGCTAACATTAAATGACGATGCATTCGAGACAGCAGGGGTTATGTTCAGATTGACAGCTGTCACCTCGAGGTACGGAAGCGGCACCTCGGTGACAACAAAGGGCGCGTCGCTTCGTTTGGAGAGTTGAGTCAATCCCTCTCGATTTTGCTGCCCCGGCTTCTATATAAGGGAGTTGCTTCTCATTTTCATCCTTGCATTTTGAGAGACAAGTTCAGTAAAAGATAGTTCGAGAGTGCTTGGCCTTTTTAAGAATCTTTCTCAAAAGCTTTTCTTGGTGAGTAGAATGTCCATAGACAGTGGGGATTTGTCGAGGGAGTTGGAAGAAGCTATGAGTGTTTCCTCCAATGACGGAGTCTCTTCCTTGGAGGCTGCCTTTTAGGATATAGGGCCCTCGCACTGGTGCCCTATGTCCCAGAGGGAGGAGACGGAGAGAGTGGTGATGAAGAGTTCTCTGGAGATGAGGATGTCCGGGCATCAATGATAATTAGAGATAATGCCTTGGATACTGAGAGGGAGGAGTGGAATTTTGAAGTGAACTCCATCCCAATTGTGGTGGAGAAGGCCAATCTCGTGGGGATGAGAATTAAGTATAGAATTCCCTTGGATTACCACATAAGGGTCCTGGAATGAGGGGAAAGGGCTTGCGATGCCCTATCAGGCCAGGTGCCCTACGAGTTGTGTGTTTACGAACGTCAGCTTAAGTTTGGGCTTAGGCTCCCTCTTCACTCGTTCTTCTGCTCGGTGCTTAGATACTTTGGTATTGCGCTAAGTTAGCTGGTGCCCAATTCGATCCGATTGATCCTGGCGTTTATTGTCGTGTGCCAAGAGGTTAGAGGGGTAATGAACATTAACGTGTTCAAAGCCCACTTCCAGTTGGCCCGGCTCGATCATACAGGGTGGGTGATTGTAAGTTCGAGGCGATGAAAGAGAATATTGAAGGATAAGCCTTCTTCCACAAAGAGGTGGAAGGGGGTTTTTTCTTCCTTCGGAGTGCTGAAAGTTTCGACATCCCCCTCAATTGGAGCCTGGAGTGTGTTGGCAAGTGCAAGAGGCCGCACCTCCTGCACTGAGAGCAAGAGACGTTGAAGGCTATACTGGCCGCGCCTCTGGATGTCGAGGTGCTTGGAGATAACGAAGAACTCCATAGGCGCGGCCTCTGTCCTCCCAGCCTCCCCTAGACCCTCGAGCACTGTAGTCCATGGTTTTTTAGTTCATATAAATTTTTGTTTTCTTTTCAAGGCACTTAATGTTAACTCTTTGTGCAGATATGGAGATGGCTGCGAGGGCTAGGCGTACGGCTCGTGAGAGAAAAAAGGGCCGCTAAAACTAGTGGTTTCGGACAGGGGCAACAGAAGAAAAAAGCTAAGGCCCTAACCACGGTGCTAATACCAGTGAGCAGTCCTCTGAGGCCTCCAGGTTCTGAAGAGCAGGCGGGTCCTGTCGCTCCCACCCCTCCTCCTGGGCCTTCTTCATTCAGGGGAAGGCCTGAGTTAGCTGCCCCTTTTGCGCCTCGGTGGGCCTTAAAGGTGCATGACTCTGTGTTCGCCCATCCGAAGGTTACTTGAGAGCACCTTGTGCTTAGGATCCCCCCCGCGAAGGTCAACTTATCTCAAGTAATGTTTCATTTCCCTACCCTTTTTCCCTTGGATCTCATACTGCCAAATGTTTTTATAAGGCCATTTTTTGTTTTAGGCCGGAGTCCTGACCGGGGTGCTTTCTCGACCTGCCCTGGATATGGCAGACTGTTTGGCCAAGGTTGAACATAAATTGAAGGAGTCCCAAGGCTTAGTCCATGACCTAATATCTGCTCTGGAAGGGGCAGAGCGAGCTAAGGCAGATGCTATTTCCGAGAGGGACCACCGTCATCAGGTTGAGGAGGCCCTTAGGGAAGAGATTGACCAGATCCAGTCCGAGCTTGGAGAGTATCGGAGGAAGGCAGTAGAACGAGACCTGATCCAGTCTGCACTAGATGAGGTTCACCGCTAAGCCGTGGAGAGGGAAGAATCCTTGCTTAATGATGGAGCCACCCAGTACCTTGAAGATTTTAATGAAGCCAAGAGGAGGGCCGAATCACTTTTTCTGGAGGCGGACTTTTCTGGCCTCGACTTGGGGGGTGGCTTAGGAGGATCTAGTGTTGCCGCCTTGGAAGAGGACAAGGAGGACACCGCTATGGCCGATGCTCAGGAGGCTCTAAAGAGCGAGAGCCAGAGCCCTAGAAGGTGAAACCAGGGAGGTGGGAGATGACGAGGCCCAGGAAGCTGAGGAGGGCGAGGTCCCGGAGGCTCCTACCCCCTAGGATAGATTTTCTTATTTCCATCTTGTAGCCAAGGCCGATAGTGCCTATTTTTGTACTTCCCACTTTAACTTAATGAATTTTTTGGAGTTTTCTCAACCCTTGGACTTTATTAATTCGTTTATTTACATTATATACTACTGATAGAATTTGCGGAGGTGCTCTGCATTCCAAGTACGAGGGACTGGCTTGCCATTCAATTCCTCGAGCTCGAAAGTGCCCACCCAACAAACTCTTTGGACTCTATATCGGCCTTCCCAATTTGGAGTGAGCTTTCCCATTTGACGAGGGTGAGACACTTCACTCTTTCGTAGGATGAGGTCATGGAGTTTGAAGCCCCGACTTCGAACCCGGGAGTTATAGTATCGAGCAGCCCTCTGTTGGTAGACAGCTAGGCGGACTTGGGCTTTATTTCGGGCCTCGTCGACCAAATATGTATTCATCCTTAATCCTTCTTTATTGTTACTTGGCTCAAAGCATTGCACTCATATTGAATGGACTCCGATTTCGAAGGGAATGATGGCTTCTGATCCGTACGTCATGAAGAATAGAGTTTTTCTCATTGGTGTTCTTACAGTTTTTCGATAGGCCCAAAGGATATTGGAGAGCTAGTCAACCCACTTTTTGTCTGCCTCATTAGGTCTCTTTTTGATTCCTTGGATAAGTGTCATATTAGTTACTTCGGCTTGGCCATTGGCTTGTGGATACCTGACGGATGAGAACTGATGCTCGATGTAGAGGTCATCACAGAATTTTTTGAACCGGGAGCTATCAAATTGCTTCTCGTTATCAGTGATCAATACTCAAGGGATCCTAAATCGGCATATTATTGACCTCTAGACAAAATTCTGGGTTTGGTGGTCCGTGATGCTGGCTAATGGCTTTGCCTCAACTCATTTGGTGAAATAGTCAATGGCCACAATGAGGTACTTCTTCTGCCCAACTGCAGCGATAAACGGGCCTAGAATATCCATCCCCCACATAGTAAAGGGAAGTGGGCTAGTGATTGAGGTGAGGAGATTAGCAGGTTGGTGTGGCACTAGTGAGTATTGTTGGCAGCTTCTGCACTTTTTGACCAAGTTGGCAGCGTCTTCTTTCATCTTGGGCCAGTAATACCCTTGGCGTAAGACCTTAAAGGCGAGGGTTCGAGCCTTTAAGTGGTTTTCGTATATGCCTTCGTGGACTTCTCGGAGGGCATAATCGGCCTCGATAGGGCCAATGCATCTTAAGTACGGCATGGTCAGAACTCTTTTATATAACTATCCATCTATGATAGTGTACCGGGAGGCTCGGGAGATTAACTTTTTGGCCTCGTTCTTTTGCTCAGGGATTTTCCCATCTTTCAGGCAGTGCAGGATTGGGTCCATCCATGTTGCTTCATCTTCCACTGGTAGGACTGGAGCTTCGTCTATACTCAGGAAGGAGAGGGTTTCTCAGTAGACAGCTTGGGTGGGTACCAGGTGCTGGGAGGAGGCCAGGTTGGCTAAAGCATCTGCCTTGGAGTTTTCATCTCGGGGGATCTGAGTTATCCAGAATGTCTTGAAGTTGGCGGTGAACTTCTTCACTTTTTGAAGATATTGGGCGAGCTTCTCTCCTTTTATCTGACTTACTACCAATTAAGAGTCGCTAAATACATTCAGAACCTCGACACCCAATGCTTTGGCCAATCTTAGACCAGCTAGGAGGGCTTCGTACTCCGCCTCATTATTGGAGGTCTTGAACTCAAACCTTAATGCAAACTAGATCGTAAAGCCTTCTGGACTACAAAGAATGAGTCATACCCCACTCCTTAGTGAATTTGAGGATCCTTCTACATGGAGGGTCCACCCTGGAGGGGATCTACTGGTCCCTGATGTTGTTGACTCATCCGGATCTATGAACAAGGTTGTTTCTACAATGAAGTCGGCCAAAGCCTGGCCTTTGATCGCTTGTCGGGGTCGGTAGAGGATGTCAAACTCTTCCAGTTCTACCACCCATTTTATCATTCTTCCAAAAACATTTGGATTATGTAGGACCTGCCTTAGGGGTTGATCTATCAGGAGGGTAATGATATGGGCCTGAAAATGGGGTCGAAGCTTCCGTGCAGCTACTACTAGGGCGTAGGCCATCTTCTCAATAGGAGGATACCTTGTCTCAGCTTCGTGGAGAATTCTGTTGACATAGTAAATGGGCTTCTGGATGCCTGCTTCTTCTCGAAAGAGGACAGAGGCCACGGTGCTCTACCCCGCTGACAAATAAAAGAATAACTCCTCATACGGGAGCAGCTTGGTTAAGAGTGGTGGTGAACTCAGATATCTCTTCAAATCTTCAAAAGCTTCTTGGCAACTCTTGGACCAGGATAAATCTTTTGCTTTCTTGACGGCCTTAAAGAAAGGCAGACACCTTTCTGCAGATTTGGACATGGCTCTGCCGGTGAGCCGCTGGACTTCTTTTACGGACTTAGGGGGTCATATCGAGGACGGCTTTTATCTTCTCCATGTTGACTTCTATCCCTCTTTGGGTGACCATGAACCCTAGAAATTTACCCCCTGTTACCCCAAATGCACACTTGAAGGGATTCAACCTCATGTTATGTTTGCGTAGTACTCCGAATGATGGTTCTGTGCTTCTGTGCTTTTAACCAGCATGTCGTTCACATAGACTTCCATATTCTGCCCTATCTGTTCCTTGAAGATTTTGTTCACCAACCTTTGATAGGTCGCTCTAGCGTTCTTGAGCCTAAAGGGCATGACTTTGTAGAAGTACAGCTCTCGATCAGTGACAAAGGTTGTTTTGTCTTGGTCTGATTTATGCATGAAGATTTGATTGTAGCCAGAGTATGCGTCCATAAAAGAAAGAAGCTCATGTCCTTAGGTGGCGTCCACCATCTAGTCAACCCGAAGGAGAAGGAAGTTGTCCTTTGGGCAGACCTTGTTTAAATTGGTGAAGTTAATACAAATATGCCACTTGCCACTAGCTTTCCGGACCATTACCACATTAGACACCCACTCAGGGTACCTTGCCTTTCTGATGAAACCAGCTTCCAATAATTTATCTACTTCAGTGTTGATAGCCATCTGGCGCTCGGGGGCAAAGGTCATCTTCTTTTGAATAACCAGTTTGCACTTGGGGTCCGTATTCAGGCGATGCGCGATGGTTCCAGGGTTGATCCCCGACATGTCTGATGCTGACCAGGCGAACAAGTTATCGTTTTCCTAAAGGAATGAGAGGAGTTCTTTCCTGTGCTCTTTAGAGAGGATTGCACCTATTTGGATGGTTCGGGTAGGGTCCTCCCTGAGGAGTACTGGGGTTAGCTCCTCCACAGGTTATCCTTTTGGGGTCTTTATCTTGTCCCTGAGATCTTCTACTTCAAGAGGCAGGGCCTCAGTCTTCTTTCGTTCTTTGACAGTGTTCAGGTAGTAGGCCTGTAAGACTTTCTGATCTCCTCTGATCACTCCTACACCCTTACTGGTGGGAAATTTGACTTTCAGGTAATAGGTGGAGACAATGGCCTTCAGTTTGTTGAGGGTGGGTCGACCGATGACGATATTGTATGAGAAGGGCTGCTTGACTACCAGGAAGGTGGTCTGTACTGTGGAGGTCCTTGGTGTTGTTCTTGCAATTACTGGGAGGACTATACTTCTTTTGGCGAACACTAGAGATCCGTCAAAACCATAGAGGGGGGCTAAGTCTGGCTCTAGGCGCCCATCCTTCAGCTCTATGCATTGGAAAGCATGATAAAATAATATATCTGCGGAGCTTCTATTGTCAATCAGGACCTATCGTATTTCATGGTTGGCCACCAAGAGAGAGACCACTACCGCATCGTCGTGAGGAGTCTGCACGTCTTCTAAGTCATCTTCTATAAAGGAGATCACTGGCTCGGTTCTCCTTCTCTTATGAGGACCACTAATGAAGGCTACGACCCTAGCGTATGTTTTACTACTCTGTCCTGAACTGCCTCCCGCTGTCGTGCCTTCGCAAATTGTTTTGATGATTCGGATGGTGGTTGCCACCTCCTATTTTTTCTAACTGGGCCCTTCTTGCTCGGTCTTGGGATTTTTTTGAGGGTCCCATCGCTCTTGCTGTTGGCGGTAGGGATACCCAGCATCTCTTCTTGATGTTGCAGGCTCATCCCTTCTCCGAGGCTCAATAAACTCTTTTAGGATTCCCCGGTTGATAAGAGCTTCAATTTGCTCCTTCAGGTCGTGGCATTCCTCAGTGTCATGACCGTAGTTTTTGTGGAACTAGCACCATCGTCTCTGGTCCCCTCTGAGATACGACTTCCTGGGTGGCTATTGGAGAACAGACTTATCTTGGAGTTGCATGAGGACGTTGGTCCTCGTCGCATTGAGAGGGGTGAAGCCGTTTACTCGGAGGTGGGGTCGATACCTGTTCTCTTGATGGGGCCTCTTGACCACTCTTCTCTGAGGGTCGAGGTCATTTCTTTTCTTCTCTGTTTCTCCCTCTTTCTCCCTTCTGAAGGCTTGGTCATCCTCTGCCAGCATATACTTCTCAGCTCGGGCCAGAATCTCATTCATGTCTCTAGGTGGGCGCCGAGTGAGTTTGGAGCTGAAGATACCAGACCTTAATCTATTCTTAAATACCATTACCTGGATATTTGGATCGAGGTCGGGAATCTCCCATGCCGCTGTATTGAACCGAGATATGTAGGCTCGGAGCCTCTCCCCTCGATGTTGAATAATGTTGAAGAGGCTTTCTGAAGTTTTCTTTGGCCCCTTACTACTGAGGAAGTGCGAGGCGAAGGCGTAACTGAGTTTTTTAAAATTGCTGATGCTTCCTGGTTTCAGATGGGAGTACCAAGTACCCGCTGTTCTCGAGAGTTAGAGGGAAGGCACGGTATATGATTGGGTCAGAGTGCCTGTGCAGCATCATAGTTATTTTATAGTGTTGTAGGTGGTCCATGGGATTTGCGGAGTCGTCATACATTCTGACTTGAGGCATCCTGAAGTTGGGTGGAAGCGAGGTCTCGAGAACATCTTCCATGAATGAAGGGTCTTGGATGTTGAGCTCATCCATGATACTGAGATTCTTGTGTCTCGAAGCCAAGTCTATCTTTTCTTCCATTTCTTCAAACCATCTGTCCAAGTTGAGGTTGCTTTTTGAGGAAGAGCTCTCATTGGATCGGTTGCAATGCAGCGAGGGCTCGGTAGGGGGTTGGTTATAGGTTGGGTCATTTCTGTCGGATGACTTTGCTTGCTCTGAAGCTTGGTGAGGAGAGAAGGAATATTGCTGACCTCCTCCCCAAACCTGGGCCGCTAGGTTGGCTATCATCCTGGAGAGCTCCTGGAACTGAGCTTGAGTCACTGAGGCTTGAAGGTGTGCAGCTGCTTCCTCGTCATTAGGAGAGTCGATTTCGGAGAGATGATGGCGCTGCTCTCTGGCAAGGGTGGCATGCTCGGGCATTAAAGGGAACCTAGGTCCAGATTGGTGACTGCGAGCGCTGCCTCGGATAGGAGCTGAGCATGCTGTTGGAGCTTCATTGTTGGTCCTTCTGTTACTGCTTCTTGGCAGCATTGTGACAAATGAGTTCTTTTGTATTTCTTCACTCTTACTGTAGTGAGAGATTGTGGTTTCCCACGGACGGCGCCAATCTGTTGATGCCAAAAAAGGTTGGTGATGACGTGGCCCGGATGTTGACGTGGCCTGGGTGCTGGCATGGCCTTGGTGCTGATGTGGCCTGGGTGCTGGCATGGCCTGGATGCTGACGTGGCTTGGGCTCTACATAAGTAACAGGGATAAACTAAAGGCCCTCGGAAGGAAGGGAGGGGGAGACTTCTGAGGGCGCTCCGAAGCTTAAGTTAGCACGAGGGCTTAAGGGAGAGGCCGAGGGATTAAGTAAATCAAGTGTAAGCAGATAAGTCTCAATGCCTGTGAATTTCATACCTGGGCTTATTTATAACCATCCACCCATGGGAAGGCATTGATTACAAGCTCAGGAGAGGGCGTGCTGTAAAGTGGTTGCAGGGCGGCGCGCCATAGGGTGGCTGTAGGACTGCGGATGTAGGCGGCTATAGGGCGGCGTAGAGTAGCTGCAGGGTTGTGTACGTAGAGGGGCTGCAGGGCTGTGGGGGTTTGTCGGGCTGTTCTTCATTGGGCATAAGTAATAGTTTACTGGGCCGCTCATTGGGTTGGAGTGTTTACTGGGTTTGGGAGTTCACTGGGCCAGAGTATTTTGGGCCATATCAAGTTGATTCACGAGATTTTATGAATCGCTAATTGAGAACTTGATAGGGAGAGGGCTGTTTGGGTTAGGGTTTTTCGAGAAGGTGAGAGAAAATAAAGGGAGAATCAAAGTAATTTTGATTCTGGAGAAACAGACAAACATGGTAAAAGAAAATAAATAAATACGCAACGTGTTATTTGTGTCGTGACTTGTGCTTGTGCGTTCAAAATTGGCTATTTGGGTATAGTCAGTGCGCGTGTAAAGTATTGACACCTAAATCTTCTGTGTTCACAAGTCTTGTAACAGGTTGGGCTTTAACCTTATTGGAGATTTCGGCTTTCATGTCAAGGTTAAACCACCCTATTGAAAAAGGATGGCAGCAAATCTAGAAATTCGTAACCTGACCAACCCAGATATCACTACAAAACACAGTATTTTTCTCATTTATAGTGTGTTGACTCTTTATCCATATATTCGAGTTCGAGTTCAAGTTTAAGTTTACGTTCGCGTTTGAGTTTGATCAAAATTTAATTAAAGTTCGATTTGATTGAGTTTGAGGTTATAAATTATACTCGAATAACTTATCGAGTCGAACTTAAATATTTTAAAGTTCAATTCGAAAGACTCTCGAATAATTTGATAAAGTATTATCGAACTCGAACTAATATTTATTTAATATTTTATTTATTAAAATTATAGTTTAGACTCGAGCTCGAGCTCGAATGTGCAACCCAAAGCTTAGGCTCGAGTTCGAACTCGAATAGACTCATTTATTATCGAGTTCGAGTCCAATTTTCGAGCTTGATTCAAACTTGAGCTTGAGTCAAACTCGAACTTGAGTCCAATTTTCGAACTTGAACTCAAATCTATTTATTTAAGCTCGATTCTGCTCGAGTCCACCCGAACCCATTCCTAATCACCGAATTGAAACATTTGCTGCAAGTAATCCAAATCTTTCTCGGACTTCTCCAAAAGGAGGAAGCCTTCCTATTAGGAAGACCACAGTAGGAACCAAGTCTACTCAGATATTTGGCTTTAACAGCTCTAAGCCAAATAAGACTGCCTTCCTTAAGGAATCTCCAATTCAACCTAGCAATTAGAGAAATATTCCTGTTTCATTACTTTCAAACTCAATCCTCAATTCTATTTTTCTCCGTAACTTTTGAGCTTGCTTTAAGCTATTGCAATTGAATTCTACAAATTAAAAATTTGACCAAATTGAGATTTATCACCAATTCACTATTAGTGAAAGTTGATATGAGGTCCCAACCTATAACGTGAATTCTATTTTTCTCCGTAACTTTTGAGTTTGCTCTAAGCTATTGCAGTTGAATTCTACAAATTAAAAATTTAACCAAATTGAGATTTATCACCAATTCACTATTAGTGAAAGTTGATATGAGGTTTTATAAGAAAATTATCACTCAACTAAACACATACAAGAGAAAGAAAAACCAAATTAACCTTTTATTTATGAGTTTTGCTCAAATCAGTTTCAAATTCCAACCTTAATCAGACCAAGTTACATGAGGTGTTTTTAATTTTTAGTATTTCAATTACCATTTGTTGGGCGCTAACATAGCTTCTATTATTGAAAAGCAACACTTGAAAGATTGATAGTATGACTTATTCCATCAATTTAATTATTTTCAAGATTCAATTGTAACGTTTTTTTTTACGCTTTAGCATAAAAATTGTACACTCTATGTTAAGGTGCAAATATCAAATCTCTTACCCAATAAAAAATATTGAAAGCTCACAAGTGAAATCGAAATAAATAACAAATCGAGAGATAAAAATGTTAATTTTACCATAAGCTTTTCATATAAAAAAATTATGTAGTAACATAGATGCTATCATGAACACACTCATTTATTATGGATAAAACTTACGGTTTAAGTATGATTTTTTTAAAAATATCTTATTTAAATTATATTACAGGCTCAAATTTTGTTTTATTAAGGTCCAAAATTATAACTATCAAATTATATTATTCAGCTCTAATTACTTGTCAACCAATCAATAATAATCATCAAACTTTGACTAGGCTTAATTATATTTTTAACAATATAATTCGATCACGCTATCGAACCCAACCACCTAGCAATCACGGAAGCCCAAAGCCAAGTAAACCAAATCCCCGCCGTACCCAGAACCCGTTAGAAACCCAATATTTTAACCGTATTAAAAAACTCGCCATTTGACTCACTAACCCTGCCACTCAAAACCCTAAACCTAAATAGCTCTCCTTTGTTATTTATAAAAGCTTCTTGTACCTCCACCTCCAGAACCCTTGTGTGGTCTCCACTTACCCAGAGAGAGAGAAAAGAGAGAGAGCGATGGTGACTTTGAAGCTCCAGAAGCGGCTCGCCGCGAGCGTGCTCAAGTGCGGGAAAGGCAAGGTCTGGCTCGACCCTAATGAGGGCAACGAGATCTCCATGGCCAACTCCAGTAAGTTTGTTCTCTCTCTCCCTCTGTCTTAATTTTTGTGGGTTATAAAATGTGAGTCCTTGAATATAAGGTGTCATGGATTATGAATTTTGGATTCGGTATGTTTCAAATCGTATAGATTGTTTGGTACAAATATTAGGTGAATTTGGTGGTGTTAAATGATATTTATGAAGTTAAATTAGGATGTTCTTTACATTGTTTATGGAATCGTGTTTGTTTCTTGATGTCATGTTTGATTGTTGAGACTGCGTAGCAGAAGAAATGGAAGCCTGAAATATCTGTTAACAATCTGGTACGTACCGGAATTTTTTTAATGTGCACGTTGTTGTGGTTTCTTGCACATGCTTTGCTGGATATGAAATGGAGGAATAACAAGATCATTGTATGGACACCAGACCTTGTCTGTTGGTTGTATTTTATGTATTTTTCTGTTTGACAAGATGCTGCGCCTTTGAGAAAAATGGTTAAAATAATAGTTGGAAATGGCAGTAGAGAATGTTAGATATTTGTGAAAATGATCGGAGCTGACTTGTAAATTTCTGTTTGGTGATTTCCCCGTTTTGTAGCTGGTTTCCTGCTTTGGTTTTCTCGGACAAATAAAATTTTCTTTATGAAAAAACAGAAAATGATCCGAGCTCAGTACGTGTTTGAGGAAGTGTTCAAATCTAATGCATTTGCCTGTTTTTGTTGCCATTTCTGTGGGTTGCTTTATGTTCTGTTCTCTTTTATTTTATTGTTGACACCTTTTATGTTTACACACATATAAACAAATGGTAACACTGATTGAATGTTTTGGTTGCTTCTATGTTCTGAAGTTCAAACTGTTTTCTGTTGATGTTTGCTGCTGTTTGATTGTTTCCAGATAATTGTCTGTTATAATTTCTGTGTGCAGGACAGAACATCAGGAAACTGGTGAAGGATGGTTTCATCATCAGGAAACCCACTAAGATTCACTCCCGATCTCGTGCACGCAGAATCAAGGAGGCAAAAAGAAAGGGTCGCCACTCTGGATATGGTATGGCTTACCATGAAAGCTCAATTGGACATGTTTGAATGAAACACGAACCTCTTTATATTGCTCTTAGTAGTTGGTTCACATAATATGATAACCATTTTTATTGGTTTGCTTAATTTTTCCAGGTAAGCGCAAGGGTACCAGGGAGGCAAGGCTCCCCACGAAAATTCTTTGGATGAGGAGAATGCGCGTGCTCAGGCGTTTGCTCCGTAAGTACCGTGAGTCCAAGAAGATTGACAAGCATATGTACCATGATATGTACATGAAGGTTAAAGGCAATGTGTTTAAGAACAAGAGGGTTCTGATGGAGAGCATCCACAAATCGAAGGCTGAAAAGGCAAGAGAGAAGACTCTTTCTGACCAGTTTGAGGCTAAGCGTGCTAAGAACAAGGCGAGTAGGGAGAGAAAGATGGCTAGGAGGGAGGAGCGTCTGGCACAGGTAAGATAAACCTTACAACTTTGTTTGTAAGTTAACATTTTGTCTAATTAAATATCGAGTGCTATAATCTATTGAAATCCTGGGTAACTGAGCTTGACTTTAGAATTGCTAGGTTTCTAAGTTCCAAGCATTTTTAGAATGTTCGTCACATTAACTTGCACAAATATGTAGATTTATTGTTTGTGTTTTGCTTATGTTTTGGGCTTTGCGAGTTGACCCTGATGTCTTATCATCATAGGGACCTGGAGAGAGGGCACCAGCAGCACTTGCACCTCAACAGGCTGAGTAAGAAACTGGATGTTGTGCACTTTCTGTTATTCTGTTTATTTATACAACGCCTAACTGAGATTTTTCATGATTTCTGCAGGGGAGCTAAGAAAGCCAAGAAGTGATCGGTGAGACCTCTTGCAGTAGATCCCAGAGTTTGATAAATCATATATGTCAAATGCTTTTGGTTTTCTTAGTAGTAGTTTGTTAGACTTCTTCACTTTGCCAAATTTTTTGTTTATGAAGTATGGAATTTTGGAACTCTTATGACCTGTAGTTTCTTTTGGTTGTATGTTTACTGGTGGTGTTTGTTTGTGACATTGTTTAATTGGAGAATTATGAGTTCTTGTTACTACTGAAGGATGAGAAGATGGTTATCTTCTTCCCTTTATGGCTGCAATGTCTGTGTACACTTGTCTATATGAGGTGCTTGATCCCAGTTTGATTAACATGTTTGGGTGCAATGTTTGTTACTATGCTGGTGACAATTTGGAACTTCCATGAGTAGGAGTATTATGGGTCAAATCTGTGTACACCATAACCTTTTCAACCCTTAACTACTTGGAAGCCTATTTTGATTCTAGTTTTTGAGATTTGGAAGCCTGTTTTGATTCTAGTTTGATCCTGCTATTGCACTTTCAGGCTGTTGCTTTAATTCCTTCGATACCCCAATGAGGGATACTTTATACCTGAGTTGTCATCCTCTAAAACCTTTAGTACTTGTGTATTAGTTGTTAAATCGATCATCACTCTTTTTGTGTAGACCCGTGGTTTTTTATTTTTTGGCTTGAACCCTCCAAAATATATAGAACATGTGTTGAATACAATTCATGGTTGTAACCTGGCAGTCTTTCTTTGTTGGATGTGTTTTGTTATCTAAGTTTTTCTCATAATATAATTTATGAAGTGGAAGTACATATTTTTCTTCATCAAAGTGAAAAAGTATAATTTTGATTTAAATAGGCAATGAATATCTTAAAATTAAGCTTATCAATGTTTATTTATTTTTATTAATTTAATAAATTATAAATTGTTTGTGAAAAATTTGTTCTTTGTTGGATGTGTTTTGTTCTCCAAGTTTTTCTCATAATATAATTTATGAAGCGGAAGTACATATTTTTCTTCATTAAAGTAAAAAAGTATAATTTTGATTTAAATAGGCAATGAATATCTTAAAATTAAGCTCATCAATGTTTGTTTATTTAGTAAATTTAATTATAAATTATTAATTGTTTGTAAAAAATTTGTTCGTATAGAGTAATTTTTTTGTTGTTGTAAATAACTTGCTTATATAGAGTAAAATTAAATCTTAATTATTTGAAAAAACTAAAAAGTTTGTAGACTGAGGTTTCAACCTAAGAGGGGTGAATTGAGTTTTTAAAAACTTTTGCTAATTAATCACAACTTTATAAAAACAGATTAATCCACAAGTATGTAAACAAGTAATGTGCCTTAAACAAAAGAGTTTAAGGAATCTAAGATGCAAACGCAGTGGTTCGGTAATATCAGATTCGTTCTGACTCTATATCCACTCTCTTCAAGGAATCTCTTTGAAGCAATCCACTAAAAACCTTTAGTCGTGCAACTTTATAGGTGTTGCACAAACCTTACAAACAATCTCTTCCACCTGAAAGCTTATCCCTTCTTCTCGGAAGCTAATCTCTTCATTTCGGAAGTTAATCCCTTTACAATAAATGTTGTAAAGTAAATAGTAGAGAGACAGCAACGAAAACTTATACAACTAAATAATATCTCTCTTTCTAGGTAAAACGTGAAGAATGACTCAACAATAAATATTTCAAAGCTTTTGTGTATCAATGAGTAAAAACTTGATTGAATGTGTAATCTCTTTTTTTTAAAAATACTCAATAGAGTGGGTTTATATAGCCTTGTATTGATATGGCCGTTTTGTATTGACTTTGAATGTTTTGATGCATTTTGTGCTGAATTCTCACGTCTCAACGGTTATATTTTTTGAATTACCAATCGACTGGATCTTAATACCAGTCGACTGAAAAGTCTCACCTTTAAGGCGATGACTGGTACCAATCGACTAAGACATTCTGTCCAAAGTACCAGTCGACTGGTATGAGGCACCCAGTCGACTGGGGACACATTGTCCCATATCCCAGTCTTCTGGTATAAGTACCAGTCAACTGGATTGTCTTCAACCCAATTTTTCATTCTTTGAAATGTTTTTCACTTTAAAACGTTTGAATGAATAATTTTGTTAAAAAAAATGCTTTTTCAAAATGAGCCATTGGACAAGCTTATTACTTGAACCGGTGAGATTTACAACTTGATTTAATACCATATACCTATACTAGATATTGTCTTGACTTGGAGTTTGATTCAGGTTGAGTTATTGCACCTTGATTTTTGGCTGTATGCTTTTATCGCTTAATATACTTAGATAACACTGTTAGTATAATAAGAGTTGTATTTTGTCATCATTAAAATATAGATGAGGGTCAACAAAGTTAATTTAATTGATTTAGTTACATAATATTTTGTTTTTTTTTTTGTTTTTTGTAAAAAAACTTGTTTGTATAAAGTCACAATTATTTTGTCAAACAATTACTTATAAAGGATTTCAATTTTAAGAGGAAAAGAAATAATTATTAAGTACTTGCATTTTGTTTATTGATTGTTTTACACTTTATTCGTACTTATATATTATTCTAAAAAATTATCTACAAAAACTATAACAGTCGTATTATTTAGAAGGAATTATAAAATTACATATAACTAGTGTCTTTCTTTCGGTGAAGATATTACATGTGAATAAAAACTGAATGGTAAAACAACAAATTGCACTTTAATTTAAATTATAAATATAAGAACACGATTTTCTGTTGTTGCGTGATAATAATTGTCAATTTATGTGAAAATAAAATTTTGGTCCAGAGTTGGATATGGATGTGCGTAGGAAAAAAATGAATTAGTGAAATACTGAATATTTGGGAAACATATCAAACATTTTTTAAATAAATTACTTTTTTTAATGTAATTCGATAACCAAACTTTCACTTCGATTACCAATTGATTTGTAATCAAATTTCACAAAATCATCCGTTATACAAATTGAGAAAATCAACTATATATAGAAATTAATATTATAACTGAAACTCGGTTGACAAAAAAAAGTTATATATTTTCTCTTTATTGAAGATAAATATTTATTTGAGTATACATTTTTATATAATAAATTTTTATCACTAATTTTTTTAAGAAAAGACTGTGAGTAACTTGAAAAATCTGAATAAAGCACAACTATAAATTTTTTTTATATAAAGCTCAATTAACATATTATAATTAATATGTTTTTTTAAACACGTCCAAAATACTATAATAGAAGATTATAAGTTTACAACAATTCAAAGTCTAATAGAACAATAAATAATTATATAAATCCAAATTATATTAGAATTATAATATTATTTTTATATAATCTTATTATAATTATAGAATCAAAACTATACTGTTTAAATAAAGATAATTTTTGCTTATTAAAAGTTTTAATGTCATATATATATATATATATATTGGTGTTGTTTGGTACCCACTAAAAGTGGGTACCAAACAAGCCAATTATAGATTAAGAATGTTTGAGTATTTAAGATAAATAATAATAATAAAATAATTATTGACTTATTTTATTTCAATTCAAAAATAAAGTTTATTTTACACAATTTATTTGAATTAATTTATAAATTTTCAATTTTTATATAACATTTTCAAATGAGTTCTAAGTTTTAATTTAATACCAAAACCTGTAAATACGTCAAAAATAAATTTTAATCATGACCATTATTAACATTGTCGAATTCTACAAAGGAAAAAAACAGGAACTAGTTGCTCCGTTTCTCGACGTCCGGACAATCAAAGAAATGAGAAATCCATATTCTTTTTATAAAAAAAAAAATCCAGTTTTGAGTCGGTAGTTCTCGTGTACTTTTCGTATTTATACCAAAAACCAACCAGTTCTGTCTCTCCTTCTCTCCCTCTCTCTCATTGCCCTCTCAAACTTTGGATCCAAAACGAACAGAAAACCATCCAAAAAAACCACTTTCCAAAACAAATTTCCTCTTTTTGTCTCTTACCTAACAAAATCAAACCATTTCCAATTCTCACAGCTTCGATGATATGAATCCATTCTCATATTTATGCTCTTATTCTCTTTGTTATTAGATCAAAAAAAAAAAAAACCAAATAGAAGTTTCGAGAGTTTCAAGCATAAAAAGAAAGAAAATTAAAGTAGAAAATGGCATCAGAGCAGTTGATGTCTGGGGGTGGTCCCCGGTACATCCAAATGCAATCAGAGCCGTTGCCGACGATGATGTCGTCGTCGTTGTCGTTCGGTCCGGGCCTCACCCCCGAGTCGACTCGGATGTTCGACGAGTTGCCACAGGCAACCATCGTTTCCGTCTCGCGGCCCGACGCCGGCGATATTAGCCCCATGCTCTTATCTTACACCATCGAATTTCAATACAAACAGGCACGCTTCTCTCTTTACGATATCCACTGATTTTATCACTAACTAATCCAATGTTTCCCATAAAATAAAATAAAAATGCTATAATAGCTTAGATCTTTTACGGTATATGGTAATGAGTTATGGACCTTAAATCGAATTTGAAATCTGATTCTTGTTATGCAATCAAATAGCCGTTTAGATGGTGAAAAAACAGAGGGAACGAAAGTAAATGGAATAGTGAATTATGTAGTGTTGTGCTGACTGTATGTAATAACGATTCTACTCAACTTTTCTATACAATTTCATAAACTAACGGATAAGAGTTCCCCTGTCTGTGTTGCATTTTTTTTTTCCTTTTTGCACTTAAGCTGTCATTCTGTATTAATAAGTTACTATTATTGTCTTCAAGCTGTTATCGTGTTAGGTGATTGGTTAATGCTCTGTTCACTGTTAAAACAAGGTTAGAGCTCATAATTTTGTCCTCCTTTTAAGGAAAAATTTGTTCATGGATGCATTGCTATTGTTTAGATGCTTTAGTGTGCTAATTTTATGATTTCATTCAACAGTTCAAGTGGCGACTGATAAAGAAAGCTTCACAAGTATTTTATTTGCACTTTGCATTGAAGAGACGCGCATTTATTGAAGAAATTCAGGAGAAGCAGGAGCAGGTTTGTGTTAAATAACGTAATTTTTACTTTATACATGATTGTGTTTTTACTTGTACAATGGTGTAAGCTCATGGCAATCATAATTTCATCATCTACCATTTTTTGTTACAAATTACTTGTGACTGCCTACTTGGGAAAGCTTGGGGTTTTGATGTGGTTTTCATTGGAACATTATACTATTAAAGGTTAAAGAATGGCTTCAAAATCTAGGAATAGGAGATCATACCTGTTGTGCAAGAGGATGATGACCCTGATGATGAGACTGTTCCCTTGCATCATGATGAAAGTGCTAAAAACAGGTGATCTCTACTGCATGTTAAGATGTGGATTGGATCATTAACAGCCCTATTTTCACTTTTACTGATGTAGTTCTGACAAGTGGGATTTTTGTTCAGAGATGTTCCATCGAGTGCTGCTTTGCAAATCATTCGGCCAGCCCTCGGAAGACAACATTCTATGTCGGACAGAGCAAAGACTGCGATGCAAGGATATTTGAATCACTTTCTAGGAAACATGGATATTGTCAATTCTCGCGAGGTATACTTGGGTTATTCAGTTTTATAAGATGGTGATGCTTGTCTTATTTTACGAGTTAATTAAAATCTATATTCATTTCAACTATGGCCCGTTTGGCCTAGCTTCTGCTTTTGTTGTAGGGATTTAAAAGTTATGTTAAAACAACCGTGAGTAGAAATGCTGTCGAGTTAAAAGTTGTTTAGCGTTAGGTAAAAGGTGTTGCCAAACTAAGATGCAAAAATTGATGTGTTTGGTTGATTACGTTCCAAAATTGCTTTTAAATTTTGAAATTAAAATAGTGTATCAACATCAGTTGACTGTTTGGATGCCTAAGTAGCTTTCTTTATCAATTTGACCTTAGTACTTGTACTGTTAAAAATTATTTATTTTAGTAATAATAATCTCAATAATCTAATAATAATGGGTGTATTCTTGTAATTGAAATTAAAAGGGGATATCTGTAGAGTCAAATGGCTTTTATAGAGGTAAGGGTGTAAAGTCCCTTTCCATCCAAGGTTAATTTAGGAATCTAATATTTTTGCTAAAATTGCTTATGGATAAGAAGATACGTTTTGTAGCTTCTGCGTTGGGCCTATATCATATTTAAATTTGTTTTTAGCTCAGCTTCAACTTCATCAAAAGAGCACCTAAAAAATAGGTGTTTAACCTAGCTTTTGCTTCTTGGAAGCCAAAAGCTACCCTAGAAGCTAGGCCAAATCAGAACTTACTATTTTTGCTCTTGCTTCTAGCTAGGTTCATTTATGTTTAAATTACTTTACTTTTCAAAATTCTCGTGCTAGTTTCTCTTGGGAGGCTGCAATCCCAGTCTACATCTTCTAAAAGTACCATTTAATAAACCTTTTTAGGCTATTGCTGATTTGCTTTTGGTTAGTGACTTTCTTCGTATGTGATGCAATGATGAATAAGTATGCTCATAGCCATAGGTGAATGTCTGAATTAAGCTTATCCCTGTTTTAGTGAACTTTTGGTCAATAACTTTGAAGGATTCAATGATGGTTTGTGGGTTCTTAATTTTGAGTGGCTTGGATATAATTGTTGGAATTATTAAGGCATTTTAATTGCCAATTGCTATGCTTTTTGAGTATTTTGTGCATTTTCCTATTTTTCCATTTTTAATTCATATTTTTCACGAGGATAAATGCTATATTGTAGGTTTGCAAGTTTTTGGAAGTTTCAAAGTTGTCATTTTCACCAGAGTATGGCCCTAAGCTGAAAGAAGATTATGTTATGGCAAAACATTTACCAAAAGTTCCTAAGCATGATGATTCCCAGAAATGTTGTGCATGCCACTGGTTCAGTTGTTGCAATGATAACTGGCAAAAGGTAATGTTAATAGTTCAATTATATGCACTTGGTTTTGATTGAACATATACTTGTATTTGCAGGTTGGAATTTTATGCTGCAAGGAGTCTAGTTGGACCTATGCTTATGTTTCTCTTGCTCGCTTTGGGTGCCGCCCCTTCCCACCTTTTGAGCGCTTTTAAATAATCATTATGCGTCAATAGAAAAAAAAGTTCCACTTTCTCATTTATTTAGTATTTTGGATTTCAGAAAACTAAAATATTGGTTGGTGAGGGAAAGTGATTGTTAACAGGTGTTTCATTTGCAAAGGTTGCGCCGAGTCTGTGTTTCATTTTTTGATGGAGTGTTCCTTGGCTAGAAGCTTGTGGGAGATGGCTTATAGCGTTTTGGGTGTCTCTTGAGTGTTCACCGGCTCCGTGAAAGATGAAATGTGGGTTTGGAATGGGCTTCGAGCTTCTAAAGATCTAAAGAAAGTTTACTCTTTGATTCCTCTCTCTATTTTTTGGATTGTGTGGAATGAGAGGAATCGTAAAGCTTTTAATGGCATTGAAAGAAATTTTGATGTAATTAGAATTAGTTGGTTTAATGCTTTTAATTTTTGGTTTAAAAGAAATTTTTTTGTGAATGAGATAGATTTATTAAAGCTTGTAGAGTTTCTATCCTATAGATAATAATTGTAAATGGGTTGCACCTTCTTGATGCATTTTTAGTTTTTAATATACTTTTACATATCAAAAAAAAAATATTGGTTGGTGGGGGAATATTTTTCCTCAACATATTATGTTTTAACTATAACAGTGAGAGTTTGAGTTTTGAACAGGAGTATGCGATTTGCTGAGTTGTAGGCTTTACTATTCCGTTGTTGATGGCCACAATTTAGCACTTATCATATCCCTTAGTTGCATCGGAGTGTCATAATCTTGATCTATCTAATTAATTTCAAGTTACAGCTATGTTCTTATTGACAATATCATTGTTTTTTTCCTGTTGGTTATATATTTTTTGTTACTCAGTGATCCATTTGAAGGTTGTTCCCCCCTTCCCTCTATCTTGTTTCTAGATAGGTATCAAATCAGTGTTTTTCATTTAAGATTGTGCTTAATTACTGAAAATTTTGGCATATGGATGTTAATGCTCCGTGTGACTAGAGGTGTGCAAACGGTCGAAACAGTTCGGTTAAAAATTTTAACCGATTTTTTAAGTACATTTTTTAACCGTTTCGACTGATTAAGCCAAACTTTACTGACATTAACTCACCGATTTTGATTTGGTCAGTAATCGGTTAATCGTGGTTAACCAACAATCTTTTTTATGGTTCAATGGTTTTCTCTAAGTCTTTTATAAAGAAATGGTTTTCTCAACCTTTTGGCTAAGATCAAGTGTGGAACTGATGAGAAAGAGAGAGGAGAGAAATAATCTGATTTTAGATGTAGGGTTAGGGTAGTGTGTATATGTATATTTTTCAAACTAATTTAATTATTTATTTAAATTCTTAATCGGTTAAACAGTGAGTACGGTTAAGGAATTTTTTAACTGTTATTCGACCGATTAACCGACAAACACTGTTTGGCCGACCGATTAACCATTTTAATAGAACTATTTTGATCAAAACTGTTCGAAACGGTTGGTTAATCTATTTTAACCGTTTAATGAACACCCCTAGGGCATATGTTGTACTTTATTCCATTTTCACTTTTCCTAATTATTGTTACTTATGGTAAAAAAAAGTTGTACTTTATTCCATCATCTTTTATGAAATTATCATACTTGATGAAGTTTTTAATTGTCACCCTTTTTCATGATTGTCTGCAGGTGTGGGCTGTATTAAAACCTGGATTCTTTGCCTTACTGGGAGATCCTTATGACACCAAGCCTTTAGATATAATTGTTTTTGATGTACTACCAGCCTCAGATGGGAATGGCGAGGGTCGAGTCTCGTTAGCCATTGAAGTAAAAGAGCGTAATCCTTTACGCCATGCATTTAAGGTGAACAGCACCTGTGCTATCTGTGAATTTTTACTGCTCTATATCTTCCTTTCATTTAGGCTGAAAAGAAGGAAAATAAAAATGCAAAACACTGAGGGGAAGGAGTAGAACTCTATCTAAACCACTCATCCTAGGACCCTGCTTACTTTGGTTGGACCATAGTTGGTTAATGACCGGTATATATTTCCTTTTTCGGGTTGATTGACCTCAATTGAAGCTTACTTTCTATCCTTTACGTTAAAGTTTCAGTGGAATTACTTTTTTGTATATAATTGGTCCTACCTTTTAAGGTATCTGCTATGCAGTGATGGGCCATCTATTCTGTTATACAGGCAGAAAATTTGCTGGTTACTGATATAGGGAATTCCAGGTATTGGTCATTATTTTGTTAGATCTTGAGACATGGATAGTTGGATACCACTTCATGATATGGTTTTGAGTCTGAGCAGCCATATAAGTGAGTCCTTGATGACATCAAATTTCTAGGAAAAGATATTGAGAGAAAAATTTTATTACTTGTTTAGGTCTTGCCAGAGCTAACTGTCAATATGCGAGAAAATCAAGTTAGACATACTTACAAAGAAGAGAGTAAAGTTAGATGACATCTTTTGCTTACTCAAGTAAACAAGAACTGTTGATTTTTTTTTGGCAATAGTTGAAAGTCCTTAGTAATCTTTCAAGTGGAAGCATTCCTGGGTCCTGACTGTACTCTTCAGGATCTGCAAAGATTGTTACACAAAATCAGTTTGACTTCTTTACAGATTCTGAACTTCATTTCATTAGTTGAAAACAATAGATGTGAAATTTTTTATCTGATTAAAATATTCAGAGAAATTCACTATCTAACAGATAGTTGGAACTTTAAAAGGTGACTTGTGGAAATCAGAGTATAAGGTTAAGGGCCAAGAGTGGTGCCAAAGTTAAAGATTGGGTTGCTGCAATCAATGATGCTGGACTTAGGCCTCCTGAGGGCTGGTGTCATCCTCATCGCTTTGGATCCTTTGCTCCTCCAAGGGGTTTGACTGAAGATAGAAGTCAGGCTCGGTGGTTCGTAGATGGTAGGGCGGCCTTTGAAGCTATTGCTTCATCGATTGAAAATGCTAAATCCGAGGTCTGTCTCTTGCTTCTCTGTCGCAGATAATTAAGTTGTAATTCTCATGTCGTAAAGTATCTGCGGATGATTGGAAGTTCATGCAGATATTTATTTGTGACTGGTGGCTGTGCCCAGAACTGTATCTTCGGCGACCGTTTCATGCTCATGCTTCCTCCCGGCTAGATTCTTTACTGGAGGACAAAGCTAAGAAAGGAGTTCAGGTACTTCCAGTCTTTCTGTTATGGGTTAATTGCTACTCTTTTGACATCTAAATTGGTTTTGTAGGAACATCTATGATAGATGGTGAAGGTGCTATAGTCTTTGAGACATTTATATAGAGATGAGCGCTATATGCTATTCTGTGTTTCTTTATAAGGCATTATACTGTTTATCAGTTGCTTGATATCTACCTATTCACTTTATCCTTGGAGACAGCATTGAACAAAAATCATTATCTACGCTAGTAATGCTCCCACTGAATTGGGGGAGTTATGAGTACCTCTAAAGCATCACTTAACTCATTAAAAATCCAAGAGAGAGTTTGATTTGGAGATCTATTAAATTGAAAACCTTCTTCATTTTAGATTTATTGATTTAGTTATTACATACATTTTAAAAGATTTTCAGAATCCGCTTCCATGTAATATGAAATTTGTCCAATATTGATTTAAACTGTAGATATTTTAGCTTGATTTGGTTCAATCTTGTTCCTCACAGAATTTTTCCGGCAAAAATTGGCATTTGTTTCTTTTTATTTTTAAGCTTGTTTTGGATTCATACGATTATGTAGTAGCCATAATTTATGTTATGTTGTAGATTTACATCCTTCTCTACAAAGAGGTTGCTCTTGCTTTGAAGATCAACAGTGTGTACAGCAAGAGAAAGCTTCTTAGCATTCATGAGAATGTGAGGGTACTGCGTTATCCTGACCACTTTTCTAGTGGTGTTTACCTCTGGTATGCCTTAGTTGGGAACAGTTCTAGAGTATTTCTCATGATTTTTTTCGCCATATTTTTTTGATAAGTTTTTTCGCCATATTTTCTTTATTATGTTGGAAAATTTCAATTTCTGATATCAATTTCTGATTATAGGTCCCACCATGAAAAACTCGTCATTGTTGATTACCAGATTTGTTTTATTGGAGGTCTGGACTTATGCTTTGGCCGTTACGACACATCTGAACACAAAGTAGGTGATAATCCACCTCACGTATGGCCTGGAAAGGACTATTATAACCCAAGGTATGTTTTTCCTTTATCCAAGATCCCTTGTCAAGATGTTCAATGGACATCTGCTAGAATACATAATTAAATATGCTTTATTTATGTTCTATAAGTTGTACCATCTTATTGTTTAAGATAAGATGATGAAGTTTCTAGAAGGTAGCTTATAGAGGTACTTGCTGAGTTAAAGTGTATATGTTGCTTTAGGTTACTTTCTGTGTTTATTTACTATACTAGTTTGGGTAGCACCACGTGCTAGTTTTATAATTATTTATTAATATGATAATTCAATCATTAATGAGTAAAGATCGTTTCATTAGACTTATTAATATAATTTGTAAGATTAAAAAATACAAATTAATAATTGTATTTGCATATTGTTACCTAATACTTATAAAAATAATAATATTGCTACCTAATAAAAACTTACAACTGATATATCAGTATGTTAAAATATTGTGTTGAAATTTAGGTTAGAGAGAGAAATGAGAGATTGAGAAGAAATATTGTAGAAGAATTCTTATTATTGTTGTTGTTGTGTGAACAAACTAACAACCTTATATATAGAAATCTAAGACTACTATAAATCCTAATAGGAATAGAAAAAATAAACTAAGAAAGATTAGAAAACCTAATGCATATCTAATTAGGAAACCACTCACCACTCCCTCTCTAGTTGGACTATACACATGTACCAACTTGTTACAAATAAACTCATACCAATAACAAACATGATCCAATCTTAAACAAATAAACTAAACCCATAAATTACAATAACCCATGAGAACATGTCGAGGCTCCACATCCACGACAATCAGTTAAGTCACCACGTTGACATCACCAACCGAGACAAGATCCGAGAACATCGGATCAACAAGACTTTGACTTTTTGTCTTTTTTTTTATTAACTCTGACTTTGACTTTGATATTGACTTTGACTTGAATGGGCTGTAATCAATGAGTTAGGAGGATAACAATATCAACACATGTTGGATCGAGTTAACAACATCAACAGTGTGTCAACAACATCCTCAGGCATGAGGTACTCTTCTTTATGAACGGTCAAGAACTCTTCTTTAGGAACTTCTCTTTTGGAAATTCGCCAAAAAAACATAACAAAAACTAAAAGTAGAATCTAAACCTAGCTATATATATGTTTTTTTTTCTTTGATCTACCTAAGACTACCACCAGGGTCCCAAACCATGGTCTCTGATATCATGTTGAAATTTAGGGTAGAGAGAGAAATGAGATATTTAGAAGAAATATTGTAGAAGAATTCTTATTATTGTTGTTGTGTGAACAGACCAACAACCTTGTATATAGACATAAGACTGCTATAAATCCTAATAGGAATAGAAAACATAAACTAAGAAAGATTGGGAAACCTAATACATATCTAATTAGGAAACCTCTCAACATATTGAATAATAAAGCTGAACTATAGTTGAAAAGATGTCTGACAATCAATCGAGTTATACAAAAAGAAAAGTACTTACATTTATTAATTTTAGTTTCTCTTATCATAAATAATTTGATGAAACTAAAATTTCCTAATAATAAAAATAAATCTGAAATTTGATGGACTTGATAATTTTTTGTGATGAAGGTGATCACCCTTTATGTTTATATAATTTATTGTTGAACTTAACTAATAATTCAGGCAAAAACATAACTTCAAAAAAGTGAAAGTTTGAGAAGAGCAAAACATGTAACTTATAAAAAAGAGTAATCCATGCATATACTTTTCTTTCTTCAACCATAGGAAGTTTAGAAACTTGCATGGCTTCATTTTGTACACCCAAACAATCAAAACCATGGTTGCTTGGACTCTTCATTTTACCTTATTCTATAGTGGGGGCAATGGGGTTATCTGCTCCACTTAACTTTTGAGATAATAAATTTCAAGTTTGCCCCTACTAAATCGACTAAATTGTCCCCATAACCCTAACTAAAACACTGCAACCAAATGCCCCCATAACCCAAATTTTGATTTCTTATTTACCCAATATTTGCTGGTAAAATTCAACAAATAAAGTTATTCTTTTGACATAATAAGCCCATTAACGAGCCCAGTTCCATGGATATTTGAGTTATCAAAGGACCACATATCTACAAATACTTAAGAGATGGTCCCTTTTCCCAACTACGACAAAATCCTCTGAGGCCAAGAACTAACCTTATATATTGGGTTTATTTTTTCCGTACAGAATTGAAATTATTACCATCACTACTACAATAAGTACCATCACTATTGTAATATCTATCAAAATTGAAATTATTGGGTTTATTTTGCACCATACCCCATAGTCTTTATGTTCTCTCTACATATAGCAATCTTACTACTATATCTATGGTATGTTTACTAGTTAGGAAGTGGTTTGCTTGTAAATACTCAAGCTTAGTCAATAACTTATAAAAAAAATGCTGAAGCTGAGGCAAATGGTGCTTATGAGAACTAGGCATGTTAAGGCTTAAATGGATGAGCTTATGCTTTCAATCCAGTTATCATTTTGGCATATTGGGTTTGATTAATTATGCATCTTGGCATTGTACTTCAAAGTTCAAACATAGATAGGGCCTTAGTCATGAATTTTTAGTGACAGGTTAACAAAATTGGATGAAATAGGATTTGGACTTGATGAATTTATTTGTGACGATCATATGTAGGTGAATGAATTTAGCACCATGTGATTCCAACTTGGAAGCCACTACCTCCATGTAGAGTGCACTTAGCAAGTATTTACCTTTTATTTTTCAAAGATGGGATACATGAATCCCACAGTGTGTGAATCCGGCATTGGTTACACATGACACAATGAGAGGTAACCTCTTTATATAAAGCTCCTCTTGACCTTTTTATTTGCATTGTCACCTTGTGGGGCTAGCCTTGAATGCAAAACTATTATTGGGAGTTGCGGTAAAATTATTAAGTTAAAACTTTAAGATCTTGATGATTTTTAATGAGACTGTTCTTTAATTTTAAGTTTAAAATTTGGAGAAATAAGTATATGTAAAAATATCTCATACAATATATGTTTATTATAAAGGTTCTCGATGTTCCTTTTGTTAGTTTTTGTAAAGAAAGAAAAGGTAATGATCTTGTATGAAAAATTGTGTATGCCTTTGTTTTGTTGTGATGTTTACATTACTTTCGTTTTCAATATATATATATGTTGCTCCCACTAGAATTTATTTTTTGGATCCGCCACTGCCTGCTGTATCCGTGTTGGACACGACACTCCAAATATGGACTCTTCCATTGGACACTTCAAATCAAAGTAAAACTACAAAGCCTTACCAAAAATAAATGAGTCTAACACTCGGAAAAACTTGAACACTTAGCTGAGTCCGAACAACATATATCATTTTCCTTAATTAGTATTTTTTTAATTAAAAATTAATAGTAGATAACAAAGAAAAGTAGAAAAGAGGAAAGTAATAAAAGTCAAAAATGAAAAAGATAACGTGTGTCCAAAACCAAACCCGCCCCAAATACCCAATAACCCAACTGAGTTGAGCCCCAATCCCCAATGACCCCATCCTCATTTTCTTCCCTGAATTGTCAGTGCATCAAAGAAGAACTTTATCTCTTAACCTTGAACACTTTTCAGAAAAAACTTGATCTTGCTCCAAGTGATAGAGAGAGCAAGACTGAGTCACCAAACAACCCAACTCAGAGGTGCTGCAACTCTATGATAAAATTGTAAAAGTGTTCACTCTCTCTCTATCTATTGTCCTTGTTTCCTAATCACTGCGGTGCGGCGGTCGATCTTGCAGTGGTTGATGCTGTGACGATCGATCTGGCAGCAGATTCTGCTACTGACGCTGCTCTCGCGGTGCGGCTGCTGCCCCTTCGTTTTCTTATGTGTTCTTGATGTCTGTTTTTGAGATAAGAAAGAAGAAAATGGGAGAATCAGAGGAGGGAGAGAGAAATTGAAGGTTACATATTCATGTAATTTCACTAAAGACTCAAGGGTATATTAGGTCTTAAAATTTTCACTAGATCATTTGATTGCTGTACACTGAATAATGTTTCAAAAGCACACCACTAATATAAGCAATGCCCTTTTTGTTGTGCAAGTCTGACCATGGACGGCTTCAAAAGCCCCTTTTTTTTTTATAAAAAAAGTATAGATATTTTGGAAGTAGCAATTTTCTTCTGCCCAAAATAACTAGCAGTTTGAAGTTTTTATGTGAAGAGAACTCTCACACATATTGGCCAGGATCCCTATTCCTCCATTGCAACTGTGATCTAGATCGCACAATCCAATTTGTGTTACATTCACACACGTGATCCCCCAAAATGGTGATCCCAAATTCCTCTTTGACAATTAGATGGAGAAGTTGTTTTTAACCGAAAAACTGGAAAATAATAAACTCTCTAGAAAAAACAAAGGAACAACAAAGTAGTTCGTAAGTTATTTTTAAACTTATGCTTGCCAATTTTTGAAAAGTACAGTGCATGCAACCTCTTGTAATGGAACCATATTTATAGCTACATGTCATCTCTTAATAAAGCAGGAGTTGAAAAGATGGAATAATGAAACCTTCGGGAATGTTAATTCATCTCTTAATGCTTTGTTGGGTGAGATTAGTGGGCTTGACAAAAAGGAGATTGCTTCGGGTCTGTTGGGGGTGGGCATAGAATGGAGGGTTTGGGTTAAGAAGGAGCTTTCTAAGCTCATCTCAATGGAGGAAATCTCTTGGGGAAAAAATCTAGAGAGATTTGGTTTCGGGAGGGAGATAGAAACACCAAATTCTTTCACCGTATGGCTAATGATCATAGAAGGCACAACTTTCTTGGCTCCATTGAGGTTGATGGTACGCTCCTTGTGGAGGATGCGGGTATGAAATAGGCAATTTGTGATTTCTATAAGAGTCTCTACAAGGAGACGCGTGATAGTAGACCAAATTTGGATAGTTTGGACTTCTCTAGAATTGATGGGAGTGATGCTAGTTGGCTTGAGCGTCCTTTTGAGGGGGAAGAAATTCTTGTTGTTCTTCGAGATTTGTAATGGTGATAAGGCTCTGGGTCTCGATGGATTTTCTTAATCATAATTGGGAAGTACTTAAAAGGGATATTCTTGGACTCTTCGAAGAGTTCCATTCCTCGGGTGAGTTTATGGGGAGTTTCAATGTTACCTTTATTGTTCTTATTCTGAAGAAGATGGGAGCTTTAAATATCAAATATTTTTGGCCTATTAGTATTGTGGGGTGTATATATAAGCTTCTTTCAAAGGTTCTTCTGAAAAGTTGTGAGTCCTCATCAAAATGCTTTCATCGAGGGTAGACAATTTTTTGATGCTGTTTTGGTTGCTAATGAAGTTGTGGATGCCTAGTCGAAAAATGGAGGGAGAAGGGTGATTTGTAAGCTTGATATGGAAAAGGCTTATGATCATCTGTGTTGGAGTTTTATGATTTACTTAATGAAAAAAATAGGTTTTGGGGACAAATGGTGTAAGTGGATCTACGAATGTATTTCTTTGGCCTCCTCTATTCTTGTTAATGGGTGCCCTTCCGGTTTCATCAAAGCTTTGAGAGGTATTAGACAAGGGGATCCTTTGTCTCCTTTTCTGTTAATTTTGTTAATGGAGGCTTTTAGCAAAATGTTGGTGAAAGCATTTGATGGAGGGCTTTTGAGTGACTTCAAGGTGGGAAGAAATGGAGGTAGTGTGAGTGTGTCTCATCTTCTTTTTGCTGATGACACAAATTTTTTTTTTTTTGTGGGGCAGAAGCAACTCAAATTTTACACCTCCGATGTGTTCTCCTTTGTTTTGAGTCGGTTTCGGGACTTAAGGTTAATCTTAGTAAGAGTGATTTTGATGTAGGACAAAATAGTAGAGAAATGGTAGAGATAGAAACCAGGATACCTTCGGGATGGAAGAGAAAACCAGTCTACTCGGGATTAGGAAAAGAAGTCAGGCTACCCGGGAGGTTGAGAGGAATTGATACCCAATATTAATCTGATCTTATTTATTCGAAGCTATCCGAAAAGTTACATAGAAGATCTCTTATATAGAGATCTTTAGGAATCCTAACCCTAAGCTAACATTGTAAATAAATAAACCCTAATCCTAACACAAATTTACCCCATATTATAAAATTACAAATTGCCCCCATATTACAAAATTACAACCTTGTCCCCATAGCCTTCTATACCCCATCATTCTCCACCACTTAGAAAGAACTCGACCTCGAGTTTTGAAGTGAAGAAGCAATAATAAATGGGATGCTTGGAGAAATGAAACATAGTCACCCAAGTCTTGAAAAATGAAGTCTCGACTAAAAGAAAAAAAATTGGCGAAGAATATCTATTGGAGGTTCTTCAAACCAAATAAGCGGGATAAAATCAACATTAGGAGCCTGTATAACAACCATCGTCTCACTAATATCTTCAATCATTTCTCTTGACGTGGAAGTTTGCTAAATTTTACTATTTGCATTTACCACCTGTTTAATATCTAGACTACCAACTTCAACATTGCTCAGCTTTTCATTCTTGTCTTGGGCGTGCTTGAAAACCATGGTCTCAACTTGCTCGACAAAGACCTCCGGCGTGTCGTGAGGTGTCTCTAAGTCAATGATCTTGGGAGCTTCATCTTCGTGGTTCGCAGGTTGGAATTGAGCATAATTAACTTGCTTTGATAGACCGAGAATAAAATCACAGTTGCGATTAAAATTGACAGTGAAGCTTTTTATTCTCTTAGAAACCCCATCAAGTACTTTTTAGAGCTCGAGAAAAGCCTCATCGACCAGAATTTGTTCTGTTGGTGAGTAATAGTTGTAAATACAACGACCATTCAACTTTGTTTTAGCCCAAGAAGCATGGCTTGAAAAACATAATCAGTTTGAGAGATAATAATTTTCTAAACAAAACCCATATGGATCAAAAACCTTATGCAATACATCCAGTGTGACCAGATATAATACATCATGAATGGTCACACAAAGGATTCGGTTCGGCTCAACAAAAACCATTACTTGTGGATACAATTTTTTTATTTATTTTAGTTTTTCTCAACCACTTTTTTTTCGTCCCTATTTTTTTTATTACAGAAATTCAAAATAAATAACTAAAGTAAAAGACATTGAGACAGTCGAGAGACTCATCATTAGTCCCATGCTTCAACATTTGTTTTCTTTTACTCTCTTTTCTCGTCCTTTGAAAGTAAAGGAATCTTCTCTTTTTCACCTTCTTGTTTTTTTCTTTGCTTTTGTCTCTTTCTTTTAAAATTAAAGCCCCACTTACTTTTTCTTCTTTTTTTTTTATAACAAAAATATAGATATAACTAAAAGGTAACTGTTGCTTCTGTTACAGAAGAAAAACAAAGTGCAAACAAACTACGTGACTTCGTTGATGGTGGTCATGGACGGTGATGACTGGGTCTGGGCATCGTGGGTTATGGTCGCCTGAAACCGGCGAGCAAGGTGGTGGTGGCGGCTCGGTGGGACAGTTGCGAGATTTGGAGATCAACGAAGATGAAAGGGAGGATATGACGGGGTCGATTCCGGGAGTTTCTGACATGGTGGTGGCGCGTGGGGTCCAAAGATGGAAAGATCGGACTATTCTGATCAGGGTGGGATGGTTAACGACGGCGGCAGCACGTGGTGGCTGGCCTGAAAACTTTAGGTTGTGATCGGTTCAGGGTGGTGAGTCTCTTAGTGGCGGCGGTGAGATCTGGAGATCACCGAAAAAACGACGAATCTATGTTAAAGCTGTTTTGGCCTAACGCCCTGTTTGGACGTGGATTATGTTTCTAGGCAGATTTTGTGTTGGTGTTTGTGATATGGCTGTTTAGGTGGGTTTGTTTTCGGATTTGATTTTGGGATCTGTTTTAGGCTCTGATACCAAACTGATGTAGGACAAAATGGTAGAGAAAGGATAAAGATAGAAACCAAGCTATCATAGGGATCGGAAGAGAAAACCAGGCTACCCTGGGGATAGGAAAAGAAGTCAAACTACACTGGAGGTTGAGAGGAATTGATGCTCAATATCAATCTGATTTTATTTATTCAAAGCTATCCGAAAAGTAATATAGAGGATCTCTTATATAGAGATTTTTAGGAATCCTAACCCTAAGCTAACACTGTAAATAAAGAAACCCTAATCCTAATACAAATTTGTCCCATATTATAAAATTACAAATTTTCCTCCATATTACAAAATTATAACCTTGTCCCCATACTCTTCTGTACCCCATCAGATTTAATCCTTCTTGGTGAGAATATTAATGGTCATTTCCTTGCAAGTTTTTTGGGGTGCAATTTGGGGTTGTTTCTCTTACTTATCTTGGTCTCCTGCTTGGAGCTTCAAAGGCAAAGGTGTTTGAAATCACTTTGTGGAAAAGTTTGAAAAGCGTTTAGCTGGGTGGAGGAATCACTATCTTTCAAAAGGAGGAAGGCTTACTCTCATCAAAAGTACCCTCTCTAGTCTTCTTATTTATTTTATGTCTCTTTTTCCCACTGCTAGTTCGGTGGTTAACTGGTTAGAGGATATTCAAAGGAGGTTCTTATAGGGCAATACGGGGGAGGAATACAAGTATCATTTAGTGAGATGGTTTGTGGTTAAGCAACCAGTGGAAAGATGGGGTCTTGGCATTAAATCTCTTATGATATTCAATAAAGCTCTTCTAGGGAAATGGTTATGGAGGTTTCTTGTGGAGAAGGACCATCTTTGGAGGAAAGTGGTGGAAGTTAAGTATGAGATGGATCCTAACGGGTGGATTTCAAACAAAAGGAGGGGGTCCTATAGGTCAGCGTGTGGAAATGGATTCGAAAAGGGTGGGGGACTTTGTTTCCGTGTTGGTGGGTAATGGGGAGAGAACTCGTCTTTGGCATGACATGTGGTTTGGGAACACTCCTAAAGAACAGTTTCCGGATATCTATGCTATTGTGAGAGATAAAGAAGCTCTTATTTGTTCATGTGTCTTGTTGACTAATGATATGATTTCTTGGGATGTGCTGTTTATCCGAAATGTCCATGATTGGAAGATTGAGAGGGTTCAAAAGATGTTTTGCCTTGTCCACTGCCCCCAAATTCTTTTTTTGGGGTCATTCCTTATGTTGTTTTCCTTGTATCTACATTTACATTTTGGATGTATCAACTTACTAATATCCGCCCCTCTACCATTAGAAATCGTTTGTTCTTGATCTGATGGTTTTATGATGTAAAAGTCGTAGACGTGAAGTGGTGGTGGATAAGAAATCTTTTGATTTCGTTGTCGAGGTCGTTTCGTAACGTTATCGGAAATTAATAAGGGGAAATCAAGATTTGTACTTTTTCCGGAGGGCTTTCAAGCCAGTGGCTGGTGGAGGGTTTTTTGTGCATTATTGAAGCTTGGGAAGGTGGTGCTGCCAGCTCTAGTCTCTGGTGCTGAGAAATTCCAAGGCTTGAATCTGGTTAAAGATTCGAATCCCTTTATCGGTGGCGATATTTCCAAACGGCCGGTCGAAAGCAACTCCGGTGGAATTTCGTTAAGTGGTTGCTGTCCCTGATGCAGATTTGGTCTTAAGGGAGTGTTTGTGCTGAGTTGTAGAGGAGAAGAAGGCTCAATGGTTGATGGCAGTGGTTGGAGAGGGTGAGGGTCTTTCCACGCGCGAAAGGGAGAGGGGAGACAGGTGGCAAGCTATTTGAATTTCAAATCTTATAAGGATATTCCTGTGCCACATGTGGGGGATAAAGCGGGTTTGGGTTCTTCTCATTTGGGCTTGGGTCTTTCTTCAGAAAGAGTGGACTTTGTAGCTGGACTGAGCAACAACTTTTTAATTGAAGCTGCCGAGTGGCCCGTGGGCTCTCTAAATATGATCGGTAAAAAGGGGCGTGGTACTGGTCTTTTTAAGAGGCCCATTCCTAAGGCCCATTATCATTTTAAGCCTAGTTTTAAATGGGTTCCTAAAAGAACAGGGTCGAAGAGAAAATCTCCCCACTCTTCTTCTGTTTCTGAGGTAGAGCCTGTATTGCAAGGAGGAGGTGTTGCTAGTAATTTTTCGTTGGTCAGAATCAGGGAAGTTCGCAGGGAAAGATGGTGGAGACCGTTTCTGAGGACGTCGGTGAGGTTGTTGAGGTGTAAAAGTCTGAGATTGTGGCGTAGTGGCGAGGTGTTTTTGTGATAAGGGCTTTTGTTGAGAGAAACCAACCCATTTTTGAAGTCTCGTCGAGCTTGACGCAAGGGGATCCCGTGGTGGCTTTCTTAAGTGGGGCCTTTGTGAGGGTACAATAGCCAAAGGTTTTGCTTGGTCTCAGTGTGAAGGTGGCAACAAAGGAGGGGAGTTTGGATCTAGTTCTGATTTCAGAGGAAGCTTTTTGCGTTCAAGAGGAAAACTGCCTATCAGTGGGTTTCGTTGATTTTTTGTATATTTGATGGCGAGGTTGTTGATTCTTAAGGGAATGTCAAAGACAAGGTATGCTGTGATTTACCTATTGTCGTTGACTCCTCTTCCTTTCTTTTGAATTTTTTGGTTGAGGGTGATCATCTTGATTGTGGTGGGGTTGAAAGGTTTTGTGAAAATTCAGGGATTGAGGGCGGAGATGTTGTGGCTGTTTTAGAAGGGACTAGGTCTGGCTCTGCTGGTGGAGAGATGATTAGTGAGGTTCTTGGGTCTGTTGTTAATAGGGAGCTGGTGGTGTGTAATGTTGAGTAGGATCAGTGGCTTCTTGAAGAGACGGGTGATGATGTGGAGGTGAACTTGAAAGCTTCGGAATGGGTGTTGAACTGGGTGAAGAAGTTGAATAAGATGGTGGGGGTCTCTCCAGTAGGGGTGGAAGACAAAGTGCTTGCTTTATTTGAGGAAATTGAGCGGCATAGAAAGGAAGAATGCAAATCGAGGTCGAAAAAGGCCAACCCGAGAAGGAAAATGCAAGGGGATGTGAACATGGAGCTAAAAAGGTTGGAGTTTGATGTCAATTATGATAGGGGAGGTTCTGGCTCTTGCCCAGGGTTTGAAGTAGGTAGGGTTGATCCAAATTCTCGATGAAGATGAAAATCATTTCGTGGAATGTGAAGGGTTTGAATGACTTGAATAAAGAGCCATTGTGAAACACTATCTGAAAGAATAGAAAGGGGATGTGGTTTGTTTGCAAGAATCTAAAATGGAATTGATTGATGATGTGATTATTTGTAATGTTTGGAGTGGGAGATCTTGTGGGTGGAAGGCTTTACCGACTAGTGGTGCTTCGGGCGATGTGGTCATTTTGTGGAACACTAGAGTACTTGATTTAGTTGATTCTCATGTGGGACTTTTTTTTTTTTGTTTCTTGTGTTTTTAAAGGGATTTCTCCGAATGTGGAGTGGTTGTTTACTGGGGTTTATGGCCCGGGGGAGATGGGTCTTTTTTGGGGTGAGCATGCGGAGGTTAAAAGCCGATGGGACCTCTCGTGGCTCGTGGGTGATGATTTTAATGTTGTTCTTTATCCTCATGAGAGAACTGGGAATGTGTAGGAGAATGGTTCTATGAGAGAGTTTCTGGAATTTGTGAGGAGTCATGATCTTATTGATTTGCCGTTATCAGGTGCTTTATTCACTTGGTTGAGTTTTAGAGAGATTCCCTCGTTTTCTAGGATTGACCGTTTCCTTGTCTCTGAGTGTTGAGAAGCCCTCTTTCCTAGTTTGATTCAAAAGCTTTTGCTTCGACTCACTTCGTATAATCATCCTATTGTGCTTGAAGTTGGGAGTTTGAATTGGGGTCCGAATCCATTTCGATTTGAGAATATGTGGCTTAAAGTGGACGGTTTTCAAGATCTTGTCAAAGGGTGGTGGGATGGTTGTAATGTGGGGGGTTTTGCCAGTTTTGTGGTGGTGGCAAAGCTAAAATTTATAAAAGAGGAATTGAAAAGATGGAACAAAGAAACTCTTGGTAATGTTTACTCCTTTACTAATTCTTTGTTGGGTGAGATAAGTGGGCTTGACAAGAAAGAGATTGTTTTGGGCCTTTCGGGGGAGGATAAAGAAAGGAGAGTTTGGGTTAAAAAGAACTTTCTAAGCTCATTTGTATGGAAGAAATCTCTTGGAGGCAAAAATCTAGAGAAATTTGGTTGCATGAGGATGATAGAACTTTCTTGGATCCATTGAGGTAGATGGTGTTTTGTTTGAGGAGGAGGCTGGTATGAAAGATGCAATTTGTGATTTCTATAAACTTCTCTACAAGGAGACGTGTGATAATAGACCGAATTTGGATGGACTGGAATTTTCTAGCATTGCCGGGAGGGAGGCTAATTGGATTGAACGTTCTTTTGAGGATGAGGAGATTCTTGCTGCTCTATGGGATTGTAATGGTGATAAGGCTCCGGGTCCCGATGGCTTTTCTTATTCATAATTGGGAAGTGCTAAACGGGGATTTCCTTAGACTCTTTGAGGAGTTCCATTTTTCGGGAGAGTTTGTGGGAAGTCTTAACTCTACCTTTATTGTCTTTATTCCGAAGAAAGACTTTTGGCCTATTAGTCTTATTGGGTGTATTTATAAGCTTTTTTCGAAGGTTCTTACTTTTAGATTGAAGCAAGTAATCTGGAAATTGGTGAGTTCTTTTTCAAAATGCATTCATTGAGGGTAGACAAATTTTGGATGTCACTTTGATTGCTAATGAAGTCATGGATGGCCATACAAAAGAAAAAGAGAGGGGTGATTTGTAAATTAGATATGGAAAAGGCGTATAGTCATGCTTATTGGGGTTTTGTGATGTACTTATTGAAAAAGATGGGTTTTGGGGAAAAATGGTGTAGTTGGATCTACAAATATATATCTTTGGCTTCCTTCTCTATCTTTGTTAATGGTTGTCCTTCTTGTTTTTTCAAAGTTTCGCGAGGTCTTCGACAAGGGGATCTTTAGTCGCCTTTCTTATTCACTTTGGTGATGGAGACTTTTAGCAAAATGTTGGTGAAAGTAGTTGACGAGGGTCTTTTGAGTGATTTTAAGGTGGGCAGGATTGGAGCTAGTGTGAATGTGTTTCATCTTCTTTTTGCCGATGACACAATTGTTTTTTGTGGGGCGAAAGCTCTTCAAATCTTACATCTTCGATGTGTTCTTTTTGTGTTTTGAGGCGGTTTTGGGGTTTAAGGTTAATCTTAATAAGTGATTTAATCCCTCTGATGCGAACCTCAACCGACACACTTTGAGACCCAACAAACAATATTGGAATACTTGCCCAAGAAAGCTAAAATTCAGATTTTTGATTGAAAAACCCCAACCCAAAATTTATAATGAAACGCGAACCGAAGGTATAAAGTAACAAACCTCGATCCAATGATTATAACTGAATCACGAACCGAAGGTATAAAATTTGAATGCCATAAGGAAGAATCTTCGATAAGTTCATAAGTTCTCTGAAGAACCAATAGAGGAAGCAAACCTCACGTTTTTCTGATTTCTATTCAAATCTGTTTCATTACAATGAGTGTATGATATTTATAACCTTTTCAGCCCTACATGCCCACTACAAGGAAAAAGAAACTAACTTGGTTCCAAAATAAGAAAGTAGATAAAGAAAGGACTAAAAAAAATACGTCTAAGGAAAGTCTGAAATAGGCAAGTCTATCAGCCAATTAATTGGTATGGAACTGGAAAGTCAATCAGCCAATTAATTGGTTTGAAATTATAAAGTTATCAGTCACTTTCTCCTTCTAATTTCATGCCCCTCAAGACATAATCAGTCATTAATCCACGCCATTGCTAAGGAAATTATGCCCAATTAAGCAAGTTCAGCCCTATCAGTAGCTTGGATTAAATTTAGTACGCCTTCATCTCCCATTGGGCCAAGCTTGGAATGCCCCGTTTTAGAATCAACCCAAATCACTTGAATCAGCCCATTAAGTGCTTCTTTGATCTTCTTGGATCTTGCTCTAGTAATAGGCCCAACTAGAACATGCAATGGATCTTTTAATGGTGCTTGTTGATTTTCATCATTCTCCTTCTCTTCAAAATGATTCGACCTCGAATCTTCACCTTTTTCTACTCGGAGTAGTTGTGGCACTCAAAAATCAACTCAACCTTCTTCTCCCATTCCAAGTACGCTTCAGGATCGTTTTTCCCTTGGAACGACGGTATCTTAATTTTGATGTTTTCTAGGTTTCTGTCAATCCCATCTCACTATCTCGGATCTCTTCGGAAACCTTTACCACGCCTTTCTCCCCTTGGCACGAACCTGCCCTCACCATTCAATGAAGCTTGATCCTCTTCATCTTCGAACTCATCCTTGTGGTCGTCATCAGAATCATCCACGGGCGCATGCCGTTCTTGCCTTCTAGCATTAGGGACTCTTTAGGGACGCCCCTCGCGCCAAGTAGCAATAACAACGTCTTGCCTATCTATCCGATCCCGAATCTCATTGAACACCACGTTCATGTGTTCAAATTGTTGTTGCATAGCCTGTAACACGAAGGACGACTCCTTCCTTCCTTCTTTGCTTGATGTGTCACCCCTAGAAGACATATTTTTTTTTAAACTACAGAGAAATGTTAGAAATAATTCCTCACCACACTACCTCACGTGTTTGCACTCAAATTATGTCACTCACACTCATGTTTCACTCTTCAATTGGCTTTTTTTCCCGATATTATTCTCAAACTCTTTTGCCTTTTTTCACTCTTAGCTTCCCCTTTTCAGTTATTTATTAAACAAATAAGCTTGATCAAGAAATTCAACTTGTAGTATTTAAACCAATACCCGACGGCAAGAAAATATTATAGAAACAACGAATCAAAGGAAAAGGATAAGAATCAGATTTTTTTTTAGAGAACTGAAACTACAAAAGTCATGATTCAAGAAAAAAAAAAATTAACTTTGATAAGTACGGTGAATGATAGTATCTGTTGCTTCAGTATCACCCATTTTTTTGGATTTTTGTCTTTTTTTCACTTTTTTTTTTAACTTGGTGCACAACACAAAACAAGAACAAGGAATAATGAGCACAAACGGAACAAGATAGGATGATAACAAGAAACAAAAGATAAAAAGATAGTAAACCTGATTTTTAGAAGCTGGCTCTGATACCATATGATACTAACCTCAATCGACACGCTTTGAGACCCAACAAATAATATTGGAATACTTGCCCAAGAAAGCTAAAATTCAGATTTTTGATAGAAAAACCCCGACCCAGTGTTTATAATGAAACGTGAACCGAAGGTATAAAGTAACAAATCTCGACCCAATAATTATAACTGAATCACGAACTGAAGGTATAAAATTTGAACTCCACAAGGAAGAATCTTCGATAAGTTCATAAGTTCTCTGAAGAACCCATAGAGGAAGCAAACCTCACGTTTTTTTTATTTCTATTCAAGTCTGCTTCATTAAAATGAGTGTATGCTATTTATAACCTTTTCAACCCTACACACCCACTATAAGGAAAATGAAACTAACTTGGTTCCAAAATAAGAAAGTAGATAAAGAAAGGACTAAAAAAAATACGCCTAAAGGAAGTCTGAAATAGGCAAGTCTATCAGCCGATTAATTGGTATGGAACTGAAAAGTCAATCAGCCAATTAATTGGTCTGAAATTAGAAAGTAATCAACCACTTTCTCCTTCTAATTCCACGCCCCTCAAGACATAATCAGCCATTAATCCACGCCATTGTTAAGAAAATTATGCCCAATTAAGCAAGATCAGCCCCATCCATAACTTGGATTAAATTTAGTACGTCTTCATCTCCCTTTGGGCCAAGCTTGGAATGCTTCGTTTTAGAATCAGCCAAAATCTCTTGAGTCAGTCCATTAAGTACTTTTTTGATCTTCTTGGATCTTGCTCTATTAATAGGCCCAACTGGAACATGCAATGGATCCTTTAATGGTGCTTGTTGATTCTCATCACCCTCTTGGTGAGAATATTAATGGCCGTTTTTTTGCAAATTTGCGGTCACTTTCTCTTACGTATCTTGGTCTTCCACTTTGAGCTAATTTTAAAACAAAAGTACTTGGAATCTCATTGTGGAAAGGTTTAAAAAACAGTTAGTTGGGTAGAAGAATTGCTACCTCTCAAAAGGAGGAAGACTTACCCTCATAAAAAGTACGCTCTCCAGCCTTCCTATCTATTTTATGTCTCTTTTTCCTATCCTTAGTTCGATGGCTAATCGGTTGGAGTACATCCAAATGAGGTTTCTTTAGGGTAACATTGGGGAGGAATATAATATCATTTGGTAAGGTCGAGTGTGGTTAAGCAACTGATTGAAAAGGGAGGTCTTGATCTTAAATCGCTTTATTCAATAGAGCTCTTCTTGGGAAATGGTTATGAAGATTTCTTGTAGAGAGGGATTTTTTTTGGAGAAAAGTGGTGGAAGTCAAGTTTGGGATGGATCCTAATGGGTGGATGTCTAAGGAAGGAAGGGGGGCTATGGTGTAGGGGTGCAGAAATGGATTCAGAAAGGTTGGGGGGTATGCTTCCTTATGTTTCTATGTTGGTGGGTAATGGTGAGAGAACGCGGCTTTGGCATGATACGTGGTTTGAGAACACTTCTTTAAAAGACTAATTTCCAGATATCTATCCTATAGTGAGAGATAAAGAAGCTCTTATTTGTTTGTGCGTCTCTGTGAATAATGATCGTATATGATTGGGAGGTTGAGAGAGTTCAAAGTTTCTTTGAAGCTTTGTATAGTTCTAGAATGGACTTATCTAGAGAGGATTCGATTAAATGGAGGGATAGCCCGGATAAAAGGTTTGAGGTGAAATTTTTTTATAAGATTCTTTGCATTGGGGATGCTTCGGAAGGTTCATCCAATTTCCCATGGAAAGCAATTTGGTGTTCTCATGCCCCTAAAAAAGTGTGTTTTTTGTTTAGAAAGCCGTTTGGGAGAAGATTCTCATCGTTGACAACCCGCAAAGAAGGGGGAAAGTGATTGTTAATAAGTGTTTCATTTGCAAAGGTTGCGACAAGTCCGTGTTTCATCTTTTGATGGAGTGTTCCTTGGCTAGAAGCTTGTGGGAGGTGGCTTATAGTGTTTTGGGTGTCTCTTGGGTGTTCCCTGGCTCCGTGAAAGATGAAATGTGGGCTTGGAATGGGCTTCAGGTTTCTAAGGATCTGAAGAAAGCTTACTCTTTGATTCCTCTCTCTATTTTTTTTTGGATCATGTGGAATGAGAGGAATCGTAGAGCTTTTGATAGCATTGAAAGAAATTTTTATGTAATTAGAGATGGTTCGATGCCCATAATTTTTCTTTTAAAGGGAAATTTTTGGTGAATGAAATAGGTCTTTTAGATTTTGTAGAGTTTCTATCCTATAGATAATCGAAATGGGTTGCACCCTTTTGGTGCTTTTTTGTTTTTTAATATAATTTTACTTATAAAAAAAAGAAAGGGTTCAAAGTTTCTTGGAAGCATTGTATTAGGATGGATTTGGCTAGAGAAGATGTGATTAGATGAGGGATAGCCCGAATAAAGGGTTTGAGGTGAAATTTTTTTTACAAGATTCTTCTTGAATGGGCCCCTTCGGAATGATCTTCAAATTTGCCGTGGAAAGCAATTTAGAGCCCTCGAGCACCTAAACAAGTGTTTTTTCTTGTGTGGAAAGCCCATTGGGAGAAAATTCTTACCATTTACAATTTGCAAAGAAGGGAAAAAGTGATGGTCAATAGGTGTTACATTTGCAAAGGTTATGTTGAGTCCATGCTTCATCTTTGGCTAGATGTTTGTGGGAGATGGTTTATAGTGTTTTAGGTGTTTCTTGGGTGTTCATCGGCTCCGTGAAAGATGAAGTGTGGGCTTGGAGTGGGTTAAGGGCTTCTAAGGAGCTTTGGAAAGCTTCCTCTTTGATTCCCTTATCTATCTTTTGGATTATTTTGGATCGCGTGAAATGAGAGGAATCGTAGAGCTTTTGATTGCATTGAGTGTCCTATTGATGTAATTAGAGGTAGATGGTTCAATGCCCTTAATTTTTTAGTTTAATAGGAAATTTTTGTGAATGAGGTAGATCTTATAGATTTTATGGAGTTTCTTTCCTATAGGTAGTCGCCCTAAATGGGTTGCCCCCCTTGGTGCGCTTTTGTTTTAATACAATTTTACTTATAAAATAATAATAATAATAATAATTGTGCTTACATATTATAAAACAATTAACCCTAGTCTCATCATACAACATAGTGGGTAAGTAAGGCACCACGTTCTTGTACCTGTACCGCGAACCACGGCATACCATATGCCAGTTAGAGCTGTTTACTAACAAACCTACCGGTTCTATGGTATTGCATAGGAACTGAAAGATTTTTACTCAAGGAAATTGGGGATTTGTTTAAGTCACAATGATGCTAGTTAGCATGGCAGTGAACTGGCACAAGGGTTTGGTGAGGTGGAAAGTTTATGATAGGAGTTCTTTGTTCTAAGGAATTAAGTTGCTTGTTAGGTGGCTTTACATTGGTTACATGTACATGTAATGAGCTTTCACTGAATAAAAATTTTGTGCTGTAGTGGGACCAATACTAGTAATGATCCCTCCCCGGCATGCGCGCCCACACGATTAATGTAATAAGCTTTCAAAAATACATTTCTTTCAGGGAATCTGAACCTAATTCATGGGAGGATACAATGAAAGATGAGTTGGATCGAGAAAAATATTCTCGAATGCCTTGGCATGATGTCCATTGTGCTCTTTGGGGTCCACCTTGTCGTGATGTAGCCAGACACTTTGTCCAGCGCTGGAACTATGCTAAGGTTCTTTTTTTCTTCTTACTATTGTTATCCTTCTCAAGTAGTATTCTAGTATTTGTAATTTAAAATTGTATTGCTTTTATTTTTTTAGAGAAACAAAGCTCCATATGAGGAAGCAATCCCACTACTAATGCCTCAACACCACATGGTTATTCCACACTACATGGGAAGAAGCAAAGAGATAGAGATTGAAACTAAGAATGGAGAAGAAAATTTCAAAGAAATTAAAACACAAGATTCTTTTTCTGCTAGATCCTCTTTACAAGATATTCCACTGCTTTTGCCAAAAGAGCCCGAGGGGCAGGATGGTTCCAGTGGAGGCCTAAAATCAAACGGGTTGGACTGTACCCCAAGCACGAATGTTCCTTTTTCTTTCCGGAAGTCCAAAATTGACACAGATACGCCAATGAAAGGCTTTGTAGACGACCTTGATACCTTGGATCATCATGTGAAAATGTCGTCAGATGTCTTGACAAAGCTTAGTCCTAAAACTGCAAATTCAAAGTGGTGGGAAACACAAGAGTGGGGTGATCAGGTTGGTTCTACGGATGAAACCGGACAAGTTGGTCCACGCACTTCATGTTGTTGTCAGGTAGGTTGTATGTCATGAAGAAACCTGAAATTTTTTATTTTCTGCAAAATGTGAGCAACCTAGCCTGACGTCTTTGATAATGTCATTGACCTCTTCTAGTTTCATGTATATACCATTTACTTGTTTTCAACCTTTCTGTCAGTGTCATTTGTCTGCTCTTGATAAGAATCTCTCCCTTTAAAACAACTGGAAGAATCATTTGAACTATTAGATATTGTTAATTAATTGAAGAAGAGGCAACATGGTATTTTAAAGTGCCCAAGGTAAATGGACTCTACCATTTACGTTTCAGAATATTGAGGGATATCTGCGATACACTATAATGCTTTGCTGGTTTTCTTACATGTCATATTTCAATTCCTGATTCATGCATAATAGTGGGTGGACTTGTGAATTTTAATGATACGTATCCACCATTTAAACCTTTTACTGTCACTGTACTGTTGAATGCATATTGTCACAGCCCTGGTAAGATAATATTTCAGGTTTCATCATGTTGCTGCATTGGGCATATTTTCTCTTGTCAGGCCTCAACACCCCAGTTGGAACCTTATAACTTTTTCATTTTCACATGGGATTTTAATTGGGTTTGTAAAGTTATGCTAATCTTCTAAGTTCCATGGCATACCAAACTACCATTTTATGTGGTCTTTTAATTTGCTTGCTGCAAGGCATTTTGAACAAACTGAAAGTTATAAGGCTAGTATAAATGTTAAACTGCTAGTTCTAGAAAGGAACACGGAACTGATTTTTTGGTGTGCCATTAGGATCATGCTCTTGTGGCCCATTCTGAAAGTTCATTTGTGCTAGATGAGCAGCAAGTAATCATCTACAATAGGACATCCATGATTTGCTTGGTGTCATCCTTTGTGATTAGTTTATATTTTGTGTCACCTTATTTTTGTCTATCTAAATTGCTTTTGGACTATGAAAAATCGTTGTATTCACTCTCATCATTAATGACATTTAATTTTCTTAGATCATAAGGAGTGTCAGTCAGTGGTCTGCTGGGACAAGCCAAATTGAAGAGAGCATTCACTGTGCTTATCGGTCTCTCATCGAGAAAGCAGAACACTTTGTCTACATAGAGGTATTTGCTGAGCTTTTCAATCTTCTACTTTGTAGTTTATATGAATCTTTTGATGAAAACCATTGGTGAATGCAACTTTCTTCTGATCATATTAGTTATTTTCAAACTAGCATCCCACAAAATCTTCTTAGATGCTCTGCAAAAAAACATTTACAAGCATCTTCTTAAACAGAAAATAATATTCATGTATGTCCTAGTAGGATTAGATCATATTTATCATCATACTTATCTTATCTTATCGCTTTTTCCTAGTCCTATTAGACTTAGTATTCATAAGTCTATATATTGAGTCAATTGTATTCTTTTCATTCAATCAATAAGACAGATAGTTTCTATCCAATTCTTATTTTCAACATGGACCATTCTCTAGACTAGTAAAACTACTGCTTGAGAAAAATTTGAAGTAGTCCTACTGAACTTCTTTTTTAATTTCTTATATTTGATTATTATATACAGCTTATATATCTATGGTGAGTAATCTTTGGTTTGCACTTTGCACTATGTCTCGGCTTACATGATCTCGTCATTAATGATGCGTTTTAAAACATTACCTTTCATCTCAACTGCCTTCCTCTTGTATCCTATGGATGCTGCCTATAGGCTCGCACAAGTGTATTTGTTTTCAATTCATTTGTTCGGGTCAAGTCATTCATCCATTTAATATTTTTAACCCTGTTTTTTCTAATTCTAAAGGCCCACCTGAGTTACTGCACATGTTTCCTTAAAGACGTTTCATAAGATTATCTAGTGAGCAAAGCAGAGTGATCTATGGGAAAACCAAGAAAGAGAATTAAAAGCAGAAACCTTTTTCGCAACTAACAGGAAATTCTAATATGTTTTTGAACAATGGAATGTGAATTAAACAAGTTACTTGCATTAAACCAGATATGCTTTGGTGCTGGTTACAAGCTATAATTTGATCGGTAGATGTATGTATAATGTTCACTTTAATAATCTTCTATATGTTCTGTTTTCCTACTTTGTATTGGGGTTTTCCTTGTTGAAGATGAGAGGTGTACAGAAATACTGATATGTGGTTCATTTTCCCAACTTCTGTTTTATTCTCGGGCAATTTGTTCCCAGAATCTAGTAATGCTCAAATGGCCCCAAATTTCAACAGAAAAACACATGCTCTCATGCAAACCAACTTCTTTTAAGGTAAGTCCATCGTAGGGTCCCATTCATCTAATTTGTTTGACCTTTAGAATCTATGGTCCCTTAAATCGACTGGCTAACTGGTTGCCATGTGTTTGGTAAATTCCATTGGAGCATAATAAGATATCTTATCCTCTGTGTATATAATAGTATCTATAAGCTTCCACAATCAACAATTTTTTACACATTCCTAGTTAACAACTCTCCTTTTTTTTTTTTTTATTCCAAAACATTTTCACCCACTTAATATTTTATTCAATCATTTTTTTGATATAAAAAATTAATATTAGTAGTTATTTTAGACCGACTTTAGATTGTACAAGGCTTGTTTGTTAGCAGTTTTTGGAAATTGAATTGAAAACAGATTTTAAAAGTTTTTGTTATGTGTTTAAAAACTGTTTTGTAAAAATCAGTCTTTTAAAACTTGATTTAAAAAACTCGAAAACGGTTTTCATTTTCAGTTTTGAAACCCCGACTCTCAGTTGTCTGTTCTCCGCTCTTTTCTCTCTTCTCTCTTCTCTCTTCTCTCTTCTCTCTTCTCTCGATGGAGTTGGTTTCAGAAGCAAGGTAGCATCTCAGCCCCTTCTTCTACAAAGTTTTCTCGCCATCTTCCCCCTCTCTCTCTGCAACTCCTTCCGCCCTTTTCTGTCGTCCTATTTCCTTTTTTCTCTTCTCTGTGCTGTCATTCTTCCTCTTCTCTCACAGATCGCGACTTCTTCCTTTCCACCACCCAAACAACTGAAACCCAGAAGGTGACCGTCAGCCTGCCGTCGTCACTCCGCCAGGCACGACTTTTCTGGTAAGTTTCCTGAAGTTTTTCATTTTCTTTTTCCAACGTTACCTCCAAACATGTTTCAAAGATCGACTTCAATCATCAAAGCCCTGATATCAGAGAATCAAAATCCTCTCATGAACAATTTATTTTATTTTATTTTATTTTTCCAGAAAACGGGAAGCAGAATCCCAGATTTTTTCCTTATTTTGGTGGAAATTGAGACTTAGAAAGTTGTACGTCTTGCAGATTAAGAAGGGAAAAAAAGAGGCTAAGCCGAACTAAAAGGGTACTTTACTACTTGATTTTGTCTACAAAATCTTAACATGATTCTTTGTCTATACTTCCTTTTAGTGTTTATGCGTTTCTTTTTCTCATGTGTGCTTCATTTTTTTGGGGTCCTCTTAAAACTGTAAATTGAATTGGTCCTGTATAAAATCCATGAATTGTCAAGCTTATAGCTTCTGGGTATGTATCATCTTTTTGCAAATGGTAAGTTCTATAGCTTCAATTTTAAAGCAAAAAAAAAAAGGTCTTTCAATTTGCTTTATGATTATACTTGGCTGCCTCTTTTATTTGTTAATAGCTGAAGAACTAAGAATTGGTTTTTGGTTCCGATCATGCGTTTTTTCCCCTTTAATTGAATATCTAATTAACGTGTAATGTATAGTAATTATCTTTTTTATGAAATTTGGTATTTTGTATAGTCTTTTGCTTGTGCTGAAACAGTTGATCTCAATGCTTCTATCTTTTATTGATCATATGTAGAGTTAGCTGGAAACCATATGAATTAATATTCTATTTTTTTATATTTAAATTTCCTAATAAATTTTTATTCTTTTACTTGGTGGACTGAAATTGTGGTATATGTGGTGAAGTGGGGTTGCATACAGCAAGTCAGCACTTAGCTTGAAGGGTTTTGTATGGTTTATAACATGAATTCCTTGATTTATACAATCCATGTTAAATGCAACAGTTTATTACTGAGCTGGGAATTTTGTTGAGGAACCCAATTTTGTGCATATTGGTTGTGCTACGTTTAGCTCCTTGCTTTATGGAAGACCTGCTGTTGAACTCTTATATTTCTTCTTGCCATAAGTGATAGATATAAGCCCACCAAGCTAGCTTCAACAAGGTAGCTATAGAGCTTTTCCTTGAGATATGGACTGCCCAATTTAGTTCGTAGTTCCAATCACCTACAGCTGCTTTGTTAATCTTGCCTGAAGACTCTTTAGCAAATCTGCTTTGAGAAATGTTAAAAGTGTAAAAGATGTGATATCTAGATTACATAATGTACATGGCTACATGCAGTATTGATGGTGTGCCCCCAACTTTTCTGCCTTACTCTGGTAGTAAGGCTGTCCAAGATGGCTAACCAACCTATCAAACTGTGCTTTAGAAAACGATACTGAAACCAAATGAGTTGATGCCATTTTATCTTTCTTCACTCTAATAGCCTCCCATGTAGGCTTAGTTTGAAATATGCCACTTGGAGGAGTCCAAATTACTATCTTTGGATGCTGGCTTAATGGATTAGTGATGCAAGCAATTCAAATTTCAACTAAAGAATCAGATATTGCAGCAGCCCAATTCCAGTTGTCGTTTTTGATAACTGCTGGAACTTTGGAAGCAGAATTGTATATTACTCTTTTATTAGTAATGATTTAGGAGAAGCCTTGCAGGATGCCAGTGGCCACGCCATAAGAAAGTACTCTTCCAATCTCCCGATATGTGCTTCATAAAAGGCTGTGCAATTATTCTAAGATAACATGCTTGACAATGGTACTGCATTTATTGTGGGAGAATATATTTTAGATTCATATGATGGTTATGTGTTCTCTTTCTGTGCAATTTAGGTTATAACCCTTGATATGGGTCTTCTTGTCGCTGGAACAAAATATCGTGGAGAGTTTGAGGAAAGATTAAAAAAGCTTATGGAGGAAATCAAGCAGAGTGATGAAATAATTTTATTTATTGATGAGGTGCACACCTTGATCGGAGCAGGAGCAGCAGAAGGTGCAATTGATGCGGCCAACATCTTGAAGCCAGCTCTTGCAAGAGGTGAATTACAGATAATTTTAAACTGCCACATTGACATTGTGATGCATATACTTCTTTCTGTCTGCAGCAGTGATAGAAGAAAAAAGGGGGTTGAAATAAAGTTCTCGTGTTTCTGTATTTTGTGCTTGCTGGTGGTGAGTTTTCTGGAAATGTAGCTATGTAAATATGTGATTGTTAGGTTGCCTAAGCTCTAAATCTATCACGTTCAGTGTTAAACTTAACATTGTTTATTCATACATATACAAAAGCATCTTAATTACCTGGTTATAGTTCTCTTGAACTTGCACTTCTCTTCTTGGCCCAAGAACTTGCCATAAAGGAGTGAATTTAACATGAACTGCATCTTAATCTCTTATAAAAAAACCATATCTTTGATAGTGTAGTGAACAAGACCTTACTAGTTTTTAGGAGTCATGCTTGTATTGGTTTCCGTCCATGCTGTTGTCTCTCTAGATTTTGGTTGCTCTGGAGTACAGTCCTGTTTATTTTGGGCCAGCCGTTGATGACTGACATTGGAATTTCTCCTCCTTTTGTAACGATTTCACGGAGAAAATGCAGTATCCTCGATAGTTCTGTTTTTACCTAAGGCTTAATTATACTTAAGTAATCACAAAATTCAATCCCAAAAGTGTCGTTCTCGGTGGTCAAACTCAGTTAACACTGACTAAATTATAGATTTATTGCCAAAAAGTTTCATATTCATTTTAATTGTTGCAGTGTATTGGGGCAACGACACTAGATGAATATAGAAAGCACATTGAGAAAGACCCAGCCTTAGAAAGACGATTCCAGCCAGTGAAAGTGCCCGAGCCATCTGTAGATGAAACTATACAGATTTTGAAAAGGCTGAGAGAGCGATATGAGATCCACCACAAGCTTCGTTACACAGATGATGCCCTAGTGGCTGCTGCACAGCTGTCATACCAGTACATCAGGTATGTGCTCCATCTGATAGTTTACCTTTGAGACAGTAGGTGTGTTCTCTACATTGCGGCCTCTGAGTTTGATTGTGATAGGATTTCACGTTGACAGTTGTTTTGTTCTCCTGGAGGGAGGGGAGGGAGGAATTTTTGTTTTGTTTACGAAATTTCTTTATTCTTTGTTAAACGTGAACAAAAAGTAAATAGTTCCTGCTGGTATTAATATTTAAACCATTCCAAGAGCTGTGGTTTCCACCAATTTTCTTCTTTTCCTCTTAGTCCTAGAATAGTCTATATAATGATTTTATTGTGATCTGTCGTTACCAGCACCCACTCATGTTTGAGTGTGTTTGTTGTACTCTTTGCTTTCTTGATGAGAGTTATGGCGTATGTCTCTCAGCAGTAATCAATGCTTTTCAATTACATTATAGACTACTTATTAAAAGAAAATGACATCATGGTAGAATTGTGTAAAATCTTATGTGGCTTAACTGAAGTTTAATTTAGAGATCTTAGCTTGTTTGTTGTTCGTATATCCTTGGAGTCTACTTTGTTGCTTACATTGCATGGCAAGATGATTTTATGTTACCTTTATTCTTATCAATTATCCGTTTAATGCATAAATATTTGATCATCGACTGTTTTAAAGAAATATTTTCAGTCCAAATTTTGTTTTATTTTATTTTTCTGACCGTTAGAGTGAGCTTATATGCTGAGAATTAGAATTTAGAATTTCTTGTGCTTAAAATCTGTTTTGTCTGAACTCTGAAGTGTAATGATTAGAAGGTTCTCATCATGTTATGCTAAAATTGCCCATTGGCATATTTAAATAATATGCCTTTCTAATTTTTGTTAGGGCTTTGTAGGGATAACTAAATAAAGCTGTGTTATAAGGCATCCATCTGATCATGCGTTAACTTATGTGATTGTTTTGCTTGTTTGAGCAAGTATTTCTTTTGATGTATCTTATAACAAATTGTCGTTCAACTATTGACTTGATGGTGATGCTAGTTACCAGATTGTGAATCCTATCTGAGCAAGCTGATTTGTTTTTTTTATTATTTTTATTGGAAGTAGCATAAACCTTGCTCTTCAAGATAAGCCATTTGGTATGGAAAGCCAGCTTTTCCCCGTTTTCTGATCACATGGGAACCTTTTTTATATTGCTGCCTACAGCATGCTGGTTGCTACTTTTTGAAGGTTTTCTAATGGTTTTCCTTTTATGGGAAAAAAAGAAAGAAGGAGATAAATATAGTCTGTGAATTTGGTTAGGTTTGATGGTGCATTCTTTTTGTTTTTGTAATAATCAAATTTTCCCCATAGCTGGGATATTGTAGCTCATTTGGACTACACATTTCTCTTTCTTTTTTTTTTCCATAACTTTACTCACTTCTTTATAATTTCCTACAGATGGCTATTACTACTTGGTGTAGGAGCTGAAGGGATTGAAACTTTATTAGCTGCACAAAAGAGAAAGAAGTCCAGAAACTATTCCATTGAGTTTCGTTTATGTCACTATGGATTTCAAAGGTATAACATGGGTGGGGAATGTATACCAGAAGTTTGAAGCTATGTGCTTGGAAGTGGAAGAAATTATTGTCCAGGTATGCCCTTCTGGTAATCTTGAGTTTTTTCCAGCCTTTATGAGCTACTAAAGGAACTCCATGGTAGTCATCACTTGAACTTTAAATCGAGTAGGCAACTTGATACCCCTAGCCTTCAAGGCTGGCACCTATTCCTCATCCTCTTCCTACTACCATTACTGCTTTGAATGTCTATTGAGGCAGCTTGATATCCCTAACATAGTTTTTATTCTTTTTTTGAACAGGATACAGCTAAATATGTGGAGAATCAAGTGCAGACGGTTGGTGCTAGTGTCAAAAAGTTCTATTCAGATGTGGTGCAAGATCTGCTTCCTCCATCTTCAATGGATCCTGTTAAAGGGGCATCAGCTTCTGAATTGCCTGAAGAACAATATGCTGCTGTTTGTAACTTTGAGAAGAAGACAGAAGGTATGAATAAAGAGGATTTGAAGCTTGATAATGAGAAATTGACTGAGGACTTTTATCTGCTTAGTTAACATTTGTACGACTGTAATTTTTGTTAGTTCCAGAGCTTAAAGTTAAATATATTAGGCACAATTTTTGTTAGTGCAGGGGCTAGTGCTCATGTTAGAGAATTTTCTATAACTGAACAATTCTTATAGAAATTTGCAGGATTTTGGTCTTAGTCTCTTAAGTTTTTTTTTTTTTTTTTGGAATGGTTACTGCATGCATTTGTTTTGCAACAGGAAGGAAGTTTAATGGAGATAGTGGATCTTACATTGGAGTCTAGTTTCAACATGAAAGAGGCCGAAAGGATGATCAAAGTGGCTTTGTTATGCACAAATGCATCTCCAATGGTAAGGCTTACTATGTCAGAGGTGGTGAGTATGCTTGAAGGACAAACAAGGATTCAACAAGTGATATCGGATCCTAGCATTTACAACAAAGATTTGTGATTTAAACCCCTCAAGGACCATTACCAACAGATGCAAGACCAGAGTAGTTCAATTGGAAACGAGAGCCTTATTAGTTCATCAGATAAAAATAAAGCATGGGTTTCTTCTTCCTCAACATCTGCCTATGATTTATACCCAATGAATCCTGAGTCCATAAAATTTAACAGTAGTGAAACTTCATTATCATGTCGTAGTAGCTAGCTTTAAATGTTTTTAATTTCTACAGATAATAAACATGACAGTTTGAGCATATAGATCATTTGGTTAAAACATCTATGGAATCATTTTGGCTCGATTTGTTGTCATTGGTTTGTATTTTGTTCTATATTCATCTTTCCTAAAAAAGGAAAAGATATGTTGTGTTAGTGTAACTCAATGATTCCTTTTTGCTAGAAGAATTTTGAGTCGTTTATTTTCATTTTATCAATTTTTTAACGTTGTATTTGATCAATGATTATAGTATCTTAAAGTTATCATTAACTAATTTATTTTAAACAAAAAAATTATGTCATGTTATAGATATTGAATCATTTTCCAATAAGAATGATGGGTTGTGATGGAGCCCACAAAACACACATCCAATAAGACGTCTACACGTGGGTTTTGGCAACACCAATGGGGGGACGATGTGTGTTTAGTCCCCACGGCACGGCAAAGCACACGTGGAACAGTTAGATCACATGATCGTCACGTCAAAGCATGGTTAGCAGACCTAACCCCTCTGGAACACGTGACCCCACACGCAACTTACTGATCACGCGATTAAGATTTAACTCTCCAGAGCAGGGATGACAGGGGTGAGACCATCCCTCCCCCCACGTGGGCAACCTTCACTCGGAATAATATAAATAGCCCAAATGTATGTGAGTCCAAAAAAAGAGACTTTACTTTTCTTAGCACTACTTGACTTAAAAAGAACCCTCGGCCTCGGTCTCTCTCAAGCCCTCATTCTAACTTGAACATCGAAGCGCCCTCGGAGGTCTCCCCCTCCCCTCCTTCCAAGAGTCTTTTAGTTCACTTCTATTACTTGTGCAGGGCCACATCAGCTCCCAGGCCACGTCAGCATCCGGGCCACGTCAGCACCAACGGTTTTTCGGCATCAACAGCTGGGCCGTGCGCACTGATGCTCGGCCTGTGTGCACTAGTGTGCACTGATGCTGGGACGAGGCCGAGGGTGTGTGCACACCCAAGACCAAGTGATGGCATATGTGCGCACACCCTCGGCCTCGACCGAGCATCAGTGCACACTAGTGCACACTAGGCCGAGCATCAGTGCGCATGGCCAAGCTATAGTGCGCACACCCAAGGCCGAGCATTAGCAAGTGTGCGCACACCCTTGGCCTCATCCCAGCATCAGTGCACACAGGTCGAGCATTAGTGCGCATTAGTGCACACGGTCAAGCTATAGTGTGCACACCCAAGGCCGAGCATTAGCAAGTGTGCGCACACCCTCGGCCTCATCCCAGCATCAGTGCACACTAGTGCACACAGGCCGAGCATCAGTGCGCATTAGTGCGCATGGCCAAGCTATAGTGCGCACACCCAAGGCTGAGCATTAGCAAGTGTGTGCACACCCTCGACCTCATCCCAGCATCAGTGCGCACGGCCAAGCTATAGTGCGCACACCCAAGGCCGAGCATTAGCAAGTGTGTACACACCCTCGGCCTCAACCGAGCATCAGTGCACATTAGTGCACACAAGCCGAGCATTAGTGCGCACTAGTGTGCACGGCCCAGAATCAGTGCGCACACCCAAGACTGAGCGATGGCATATGTGCGCACACCCTCGGCCTCAACCGAGCATCAGTGCACACTAGTGCACACGGCCCAGAATCAGTGTGCACACCCAAGATCGAGCGATGGCATATGTGCGCACACCCTCAGCCTCAACCGAGCATCAGTGCACACTAGTGCACACCAGTTGAGCATCAGTGCGCACACCCAAGGCCGAGCAGATGGATTGCTCCACACATGCTCGGCCAACTAGCTCCAAGGTCCGAGCAGTGGATGACTCCACACATGCTCGGACTCATATACACAAGGCCGAGCAGATGGATTGCTCCACACAGGCTCGGCCCACTAGCTCCAAGGTCCGAGCAGAGGGTCAGGCACCACACGTGCTCGGATTCATGTCTCTCCTCTCCAAAGCCGAGCAGATAGATTGCTCCACATAAGCTCGGCCCACTAGCTCTAAGGTCCGAGCAGATGGTCAGGTATCTCAAGGCCGAGCGTATGAGCTGCTTGTCATACCCTCGGCCAGGCATCTCTAAGTCCAAGGTCGAGTGTATGAGTTGCTTGTCATACCCTCGGCTAGGCATCTCCAAGTCCAAGGCTGAGCGTACGAGTTACTTGTCATATGCTCGGCCAGGTATCTCCAAGGCCGAGCGTATGAGCTGCTTGTCATACCCTCGGCCAGACATCTCCAAGCCCGAGTCGAGCGTATGGGCTGCTTGTCAAACACTCAGCCAGGTGTCTCCAAGGCCAAGCGTATGAGCTGCTTGTCATACCCTCGGCCAGGCATCTCCAAGTCTGAGGCCTAGCGTATGAGCTGCTTACACTCGGCCAGAAATCTCCAAGGCACTAGCCACCAACCTCCCAAATCTCTTAAGTATAAACACTCGGCCATGGCACCAACATCACGTTTTACTTCCTCAAGGCACAAGTACTTGAGGAAGTGGGGGGCCTGTGATAGAGCCCACAAAACACACATCCAATAAGACGTCTACATGTGGACCTTGGCAACACCAGTGGGGGGACGATGCGTGTTTAGCCCCCACGGCACGGCAAAGCACATGTGGAACGGCCAAATCACATGACCGCCATGTCAAAGCATGGTTAGCAGACCTAACCCCTCTAGAACATGCGACCCCTATCACACGCAACTTACTGATCACGCGATTAAGATTTAACTCCCCAGAGCAGGGATGACAAGGGCGAGGCCATCCCTCCCCCCACGTGGGCAACCTCCACTCGGAAGAATATAAATAGCCCAAAGGTATGTGAGTCCAAAAAAAAAGACTTTACTTTTCTTAGCACTACTTGACTTAAAAGAGAACCCTCGGCCTCGGTCTCTCTCAAGCCCTCGTTCTAACTTGAACATCGGAGTGCCCTCGGAGGTCTCCCCCTCCCCTTCTTCCGAGGGTCTTTTAGTTCACTTCTATTACTTGTGCAGGGCCACATCAGCTCCTAGGCCACATTAGCTCCTGGGCCACGTCAGTATCCAGACCACGTCAGCATCCATGCGACATCAGAATCCAGGCCACGTCAGCACCAATAGTTTTTCGGCATCAACAGGTTGGTTATTCACATTTTATTAAATTGTGAAAGTTGTGTTGTATTTCTTATTTTAATTGTTTTAGATTTAATTTAACAAATAAACATATGTGATATGGTGAGGGAGATGAGTTTTCAATGTTTGATCCATGGTATATAAAAAAAACTTTAAATTTTAAAAATTAAATATTAATAATTATTTTCAAGTATTTGGTGTGTGCTAAAAATTGTATTTAGTAAATATGAGAAATAAAATCAATATAGATTTCAAATTTAAACTGAAAATTGAAATTTGAAAACAATTACAAGAAGGTGTATCCAAACAGTTTTCTATTTTCAAAACAGTTTTCAAAATCAGATTATCCAAACAATATTTCACTGTTTTCTGTTTTGGAAACAATTTTCGAGTTGCAATTATTCAAACATGTTTTCTTCCGAAAACATCAAAAAACTGTTTTCAGTTTTCATTTTCAAAAACAGTTTTAGAACTGGAAACTGTTACCCAAACATGCCCATATATTTTGATTTAGCTCATGACAATGAAGATATCTTAAACTAAACGCATGTCCGTAGTGAATGCACAGGACATTCCTTAATTTTAACTTTGGTCGTCAACCAAAATTTCCAAATTGCCCTTTTGTTTTGCATGATGTTATACTCAAAGCAAAGTTATTATAGTAATTTGGACATACTCTTACGATTCCTGTAAAGCTATACATTATGTACATACACTTAAACTTTCAAGTTGATGAGGAAGAAGAATGAAGTATATGTTGGGATTTTACCTCTAAAATCCACTTACTCAATTTTAGGCAAAAAAATGTAAGCACAATAATTAAATAGGCAAAATAAATAAAGAGCAAAAACATCAATAATTAATGTTGTTCGACAGCCTCTTTACCTACATCCACCAACAACTCCACAATTTTATTAATCTTCAACTACAGCTTCAGGAAGAGCATAGTTATCAAACTCTAACCCCAAAGTCACAATACAACAAAAGCTATTAACCTAGCTTTAGTTAAAAGTGTCGTCTCTACTTGACAACCCAAAACTCCAATACACCCAAAGCCCTCATCCTAGCTCTAGTAGTAAACCCCTCTAGTTTACAATGTATATGGAATTATGAGTGTACTTCAAATCTTCTCTGAGACCCATTTATACAGAATATATTTTCTTAATACTATTAGGAAAAGAACAACAACATCATACTAGACTACTACTACTTGTACAATCAACAATCTAATAGGAAATTACTACTATTCCTACTAGAACAAGCAACTACAAATTAGGAAACAATTTTTCCCAAATCAATTAGAAGTCTTCTTTGTGGGAATTGAGCCAAAATCCTAATAAATCTCCACCTTGGCTCAAATTCTCTACCTCATAATCAAATTTGGCTTTCTTCTTTGGTTGGTGCGATTGTTCATTTTGGTCTTCCTATATCATCCGCTTACTTCTCGAAGCAAGCTCATCTCTTGATATAGTCACATACAATTCTTCGTTCTCAAACACATCTAGTCTTTTCCACTTATCTCTCTCTGGAGGTACCGTAGGAACCTTCCCATCCATCCAAACTTCTTCCATCATCTCTAGCGGCTTTGATTCTTCAATCATCTTGTAAAGCCCTTGTCGCATAGGCACATCTTTGACGAAACTTTGCCAAAGAGAAACAATTCTCCCCATCAAATAATTCAATATCAATTTTGCCTATCTTTAGTGTTTTTTCCATTAGAACCAAGCTCTGATACCACTTGTTGGGATTTTACCTCTAAAATCCACTTACTCAATCTTAAGCAAAAAACAAGTACAACAATTAAATAGGCAAAATAAATAAAGAGAAAGAACACCAATAATTAACGTGGTTCGACAACCTCTTTGCTTACATCCACCAACAACTCTACTATTTTATTAATCTTTAACTACAACTTTAGGAAGAGCAAAGGTATCAAACTCTCACCCCAAAGTCACAATACAACAAAAGCTCTTAACCTAGCTCTAGTTATAAATGTCTTCTCTACTTGACAATCTAAAACCCCAATACACCCAAAGCTCTCATCCTAGCTCTAGTAGAAAACCCTTCTAGTTGACAATGAATATGGAATTATGAGTGTGCCTCAAATCTCCTCTGGGACCCTTTATATAGAAGATATTTTCCTAATACTATTAAGAAAAGAACAACAGTATCATACTAGACTACTACTACTTGTAGAATCAACAATCTAATAGGAAAATACTACTATTGCTACTAGAACAAGCAACTACAAAATAAAAAACAATTTTTTTCAAACGAATTAGAAGTCTTCTTTGTGGGAATTGAGCCAAAATCCTAATAGTATAAGCAACAAAGTGTGTTTTCCTCTCCTTGTAATAATTCTGTTCACTGGAGTGACGTTAAATTCTCACCGGTGCTGAGATCATATTAATTGGCATATAAAGTCTCAGGGTTCTAGCAAAATCCTTAAACCATTTAAAAATGTTAAAAGGTTTTTGATTTTTTTTGTGATTGGTTTCTTGTAAGAAATGGTGCTTTTTCCATCTTTTCTTGATGGACTGGCAAGAAGTGTATCGATGAAGAAAGGGAGGAATTTTCTGAATGATGTTGGAAAGCTGCTGAAGTATTGGCGAAAGAAGAAGGAATTGATGTTGCGTTCCTCTAAGATAATCAAGTCCATCAAGTCGAATAATTTTGCCTCAGTTTATTCTAAGAAAGGACATAAAGGAATTAATCAGGATTCTACCATTGTATGGGAGGTCTGCTAATTGATAAATCAAACTTTGATGATTGAAAAAAGTGTGATTATGTTTGGTAGGATGTAATTGGAGGAATATTTGGTTATATCAGGTTTAAAGTTAATGTTTTACTTTCGTCCGAAACTTTATTGATAATTTTAGGGAATTTCATTGGTAACATTATTTTTTGTCTCACATTTATACTAACATTATCAGTCAAGTTCTCTAAAATTACTAATGAATTTCATTGCTTATTCTAAGAGAATTATCTCAAGACCGTGTGACAAGCATATGAAGGCTGATTGAGGAAAAATTATTGCTTTAATTTTCTTTTTCAATTACTGATTCATGTTTAATTGGATTTTCTCGATATGATTTATGGTTTCCATTAGACGGTGCTACTTCTATTGCCTCTGCCTGATTTATGTTTCCACATTGCAAATGCTTAAGCTAGGTCATTGGTCATCCTCTGTACTTATACTATGCAATTTTTTCTGTTCATAAACTATACTTATACTCTGCAGTGTGTTGTCAACAAAGAATCTCGGAGATGCGGCTTACAACAACTTTTTGGATCACACTTTCCTTGGAGACCGTAAAACAACCATCTGTGTGTACTTAGCAACAACAGGTTCAGGCATTATGGAAGAGGAGCCACCATAATCCATCAAGACCCGTTACGGTGGTTGATGTAAACAAATCAAATGTAAATTTTATCCGCAAAGGGGGTCTGCTGTATTTATTGCTATCTAATGATGGGGAGAAATCAGAAAAAAGTGAGTTGTTTTAGATTTCTCTCTATTATCCTCCAGCCAAACTCACCTGGTGCTAAGTAGGGATGATAAAGTGTACTACTCTACAATACTTTTCATGAATTCGTCACATTCATGTTCAAACCTGTAATTTTTATTCCAAGCTGCAAACAAGGAGAATATTGTACCTCCGCCTTTGGTTGTGATGTATGATAAACTATGGGCATACGGATTCGTTTCACATCACTTATAATAGGGATTTTATGATAGTACTTTATATTTGCCATTTTTAGTCCTTGGAAGCTTTTGTCGGGTGCCAGTGGTTTTCCTATTTACAAGACCATGGAGAGCATAAGTCTCTTCAGAAAGGTGTTTGTGATATCTGTTTCCCTCACATGATCTAATGTTGCTCAAAAGAGGGGAATCTGTTTTGGCGCTCTTACATCGGGACTTTTTTTGGGAGAAGTTTTTGTTTTGTATTAGGTGTAAAACTCATTTTTGCATCGTCAAGAACTTGATGGATCAAGAAGGCTTACAAGATCGTCTAGAAGCAGATTTATGTGAGACCGTGACATGTTGCTTATATTGAAGCAAGAACCTTGGTTTCACTCAAAGAGTGAGTCACTTAATTTCACTTGTGTTTTTACACAAAATCATATTGGCTTTTATCCTCTTATGTGCTCATCATTCTTGCATTTTTCCACTCGTAATAATCCTCTATAGGTTCTTATCAAACTAACCAAACAAGTATCAAAGTTTCCAGCAACAATTCACCAACAACTCACAAAGAAATTCGGATTTAAAGGCTAGAATACGAGGAAAACAAAGATGAGAAATTGAAACAAGAATTAAAAGGATTGAATCTAAATATCACACTTTTTTTTTTAACCAGAAATTTGTTCTTTCTTTTTTTTTTTTCGAATTTCCTCCTCTATTTTTTTTATGTTTTTTTCACTTTTTTTTTTAACAAAACAAAACAAAAAATAAGCAAACCTGCAACTAGAAGGCTCTGATACTAGATGATATGATCCGCGCCAAGAACCAAGAACTTGATGGATCAAGAAGGCTTACAAGATCGTCTAGAAATATATTTATGTGAGACCGTGACCCGTTGCTTATATTGGAGCAAGAACCTTGGTATAATGAAGACGCCACAATCAATTATGGAAGGATTGATTGATAAGTCGAAGATGAACACCACGGAAACTCCGATAAGTTCAGAAGTTCTAAAAGAACCAAAGAGAATTTTCTCTCACAAAGTATTAATCAAATCTGAATTATGTTATTCCAAAAAGCCAATAGCTATTTAAATACATGAGAATTCGTAACCAATTAGAAAAAGGAAACTAAGGAATTCGTAACCAATTAAAAAAAGGAAAATAAGGAATATGAAACAAACCTAAATTCAATTCTGGTAACCTAAAATCCAAAAATGGAAAGTATCTAAATTGGCATGCAAGCCTTACAATTCAACAATTAAATTAATAAGAAAACAATTAAAAAAAGTAATAAGAAAAATTGCAGCCAGCAATTTTTCTTGATTAACTAACTAAAACGAGTAAGTCTCCAATTTTGGGAAACTAAGATTTTAATTCACAATCTTGAGTTGCTAGATTATTCCAAAGCTTAAATTATGGAAACTCATCCTTATGGATTACGTATAGCATCATCCTTGGGCCCCCAAAGATGATTCTTAGCCCAAATGTGTTGAATCAGCCCATTGAGAGTTTCTTTGAACCTTTTATCTCGAGCCCTTGTAACTTGACCAATTGAAACTTGAATAAGATCCGCCTCCCATTTGTTAGCCGTATTCTCATCACATCACCAAAAAGAAACTCCATGCTTGAAAGTGAGATCTCCACACTCTCCATACACTCTCCATTCAAAGAGCTCCTGACAAGCCAAATCTCTTCTCTGAATCCAAGTTTACTATTAAAAATGTGAATTGCGCTCATGATATACTTTTGTTGCGTTATGTCCCATCAATTCTCTAACTTATAAAATTATTGTTAGTTTATTTTACAATTTTTGTCAAGTCATGTCACATGACTTTTCAAAGTAATGGATATTGCCACATGTTTCAAAAAACCTCATGTGAAAAAATCTCAAGAACACCATATCTTTTTTAAGATTGATATGTTTTTCTTTATCTGTAAATTAAAATTATATTGATCAATTAATTACAAAAATCACTGGGCATACCTAGGAGATATACAATGAGAACATTTACAAAATACAAAAGGGGCCTTACAAAAATAGTCTTAGCTCAGGATAACTAGCATAAACTATTATATACATATGGATTTTGATTTTCCTAGCTATACTATTAGGATGAACTGAGGTTCCCTCAAACAGTTTTGCATTCCTAGCCATCCAAATGAGGTGCACTGTATTTGCAAAAACTACTCTTTTTGCTTTAGCTGGAGGGCCATTTCCTTTTGCTTCCTTATGAATCCATTACACTTCTCAGAGTATTCATTTCTCTTCTGCAACCTAACCAGAACTTGATGATAGCCCAGATGGCTTTGCTGATCCGACAAGAGAAGAAGAGGTGATCAATTGTCTCATAACACTCTCTACACAAAGGGCAAATCCTATCCACCCCAATCACTTGAAGCTTATCTTTTGTGAGCAGCTTTCTTTTGATAGCCAGCCATAGAATGAATGAATGTTTAGGGGTACAGCTGCTATTCCATACTATAGGAGCCCATTGAGTAATGCTACCTCTAGGCCTCACACTATTATAGACCTTCTTGATACTGAGTAGATTCTGATCTTCCCACTCAAGCATCTTAGATTGAACCTGTTGTATAGACTCTTCTGATGAGATTAGGCCATTTTTAATTTCAAGTATCTTTTTCTATAGGGGGGAGTCTTCATGTTTGGGGACTTGCATTCCATATAGGTCTTCCCTGCAGATAGTAGTGATGTACCCATCTAACCCAGAGGGAATCCTTCTTATGATGGATGTTCCATAAGGCTCTTGATAAGAGAGCTTTGTTCCAGCTTTTAAGATCTATTAGTCCTAATCCACCTTCTGATTTTGGCTTACAGGCATCACTCCAGGCCACCAATGCCTTTCTGGAACCAGAGTTTCTGCCACTCCACAGGAAAGCTCTACACATTCTAATAAATTTCTCCAAAATGTTAGCTGGAATAGAAAAATTTTCCAATAAAAAACATCAACTCCTTGGAGTATTGATTTGATTAACTCAGTTCTTCCAGTATAAGATAGAGTAGTATCAGCCCATGCATTTATGTAGGAAGAGATTTTATCTATAAGATGGAGATAGTGGGTAGCATTCAGTCTAGAAAAAGCCAATGGAATTCCCAAGTACTTGAAAGGAATACTGCCTTCTTCCATTCCAATTAGTCTTCTGATTTCTAGCAACTCTGATATAGGGACCCCAGATTGATATGTTCCCTCGCGATTTTTGTGCACTTTTTATCAAGTCATGTCACATGACTTTTCAAGCTAATTCATGTTGTTGCATGTTCCAAAAATCTAATGTTAAAATATCTCAAGAACATCATCTCTCTCTTAAGGTTGATGTATTCCCTCGTCATTTTCTAATTCATAGGTGAGTCTCATTCAATCCTGATATGCGAACGTAATATCCCGTTGATCCATTTTCACTCGAAACAAGTATACAACATACAACAATTCAACTCCTTCCTCGTGCTCTCTTCTTTTATTATTATAAATTTGAACCATAGCAAATTTGAAATAATAGCATCCTTTCCTCCTTTACGTTAATACTGTTTCTTATTTCGATTACTGTGAAGTGTAATTGGGTATGTTGTATGAGGAATCCACAATTCCAAATCGTCACGCAAGATTATCGGCCTCTCATGAATCATTCATGTAATTTCGTCAACACCACAAACATGGTTGCAAAGGTCCATGAGAAATGCGTCCCAATTATGATGAAATGTAAATTTAACCCTCATCACACCATACTTTGCCCTGGGCCTCATACGAAGGGGTGTTTATCTCACCTTTCTCAACTTAAATATGGACATATTGACTTTTGAGTGTGCAAGTAGGGCAAAATGGTCTATGTATGTCTATAAGATGAGAGATCAACAGTAAAATGAAAGGAAACTGAATCCCACAGTGAAAAGAATATTGAAGGCGTGAGTTAGAAGCTGTTTATAAATACGAGAAGTGTATTCTTGAAAATTTAGCCCGTCCTGTCAGGTGTAAGTGGCGACTTGTCTATGATTGTTTAGAGACGGCGGGTCGTGCCAACACCTTGTACATCGACCACTTCCTCTTTTGAGGCGAGGCTTGCCCGTCAATTTTTGGAAGCCTCTATCTTTAAGGCGAGGCTCACAAACCCAAAAAAAGGTCTCAAATAATTTTTACTTAACAAAGTAAAAGGGATCTTCAATATCTAATCGTTTTGTTAATAACGATTAGGCACGTTTGTATCACTCCTTTACGCTCACTTGTCCCCATTGATAATCACCCAATTAAAACCAGACCTAGTTGCACCTATTTGACAAATTCAAATGATTTCTTCAAACGTTTTAATTTCAATTAAAAAGAATTGAATAATGTACATTAAATGCTTGAACACATGACCTGATGAGTGTCATAAATCTTAACCACTAAATTAGAATTCTTGTTGTAATATTATTACATTTCATAAATATATAATACATGTTATCTAGTTTAATAATAATTATAAACTATTTAATTAATCACTTACAAGTTACAACAATATAAAAATATAAGTTATACTTCATATAATTTATATATATATATATATTTATAAAATTATAATTATCATATTATAGAGTTAGTAAAGTATTAAATCTTGATAAAAATTAATTTAAATTTAAATTATTTTTATATTATTATTTTAATTAATTAATTAATATTATTTTATTAAAATTTTGAAACGTTCCAACAGTTTCAAAAAAGTTACATGTCAACGATTTCAAAAGACTTACACTAAAACGCCTTCACCTCTTAAATCGCTGATTTTGATAGTAAAAGCCAGAATGCATGTGGATTATGAATGCTTTTCAGTGAGGCATGTTAAACAGCCTTTAATGATATCAACTCAATACTTATCATGGCTGCTTTCTGCTTCTGGTTCAGGTTTAGCTTCTATTTATATATTTCTTCATGGCAGGACTGAAAAGTCAGAAATTTGTTATCAAAACCCTTGATCACTACTCGAAAGCAGTCATAGTTGCAACAAATCACAATATTCCCTTCCTGTATTCACAAACATCGAACATTTTTTATTCACTGTTTTACTCTTGTAAAATTACAGAACTACAATCTTCATCATTTTCCAGTTCACTGATTAACAGTTCCATCATCTTTTTATACATGGGCATGTAATGATCATTAATCATAGTTCTTGAAAGCCGAATCTTACAGTACAGTTTCCTAGGTGTCTCATATATACCGACACGTTGCCCATCATGATCTAAACTAGCAGATTCAGATGTGGGTAAGGAAACAATATGCATTATTCTGCCAGGGGGATAGCAGTGGTGGCTCTCTGCAATGTCTGACGAAGATATCAGATTTTTGCTTTCCATAGTGTCTGCCAGAACATTCTCTTCTTCTTCGGTGATTTCTTTCACAGCAGCTGCTTCCTCCACCTGAGCCTGAACATCAACTTCATCCTCCTGCCTCTTAAGCTCCTTCTCTAGTTCATTCCACAGATCACCTTCAGTAACGTCTTCCACAACGGATGTAGTAATTACTCTTTCCTCTGAGATTAGTGGCTCATCTTCGTCTGTATCATCATGCCCCGATTCACCACTTGATGAACTGCATTCCACTTTGTTCTGCACTGGATTTCTTGCTACCACTTCAGCCACAAAAGCTCCAGAACTTGTTTCGGGTATCAGGGAAGCTTCAGGTGAGTCCCCAACTTTAGAGTTCAACTGTGAGCCCACAGCACGACGGCGAGCACTCATGCAAGACCATGATGATAGAGATGATCGGGTTTTGATAACAGCTTGAGCGACATTCTGTGCGCGCTTCACTACAACCTAAAATTTACCAAGCAGATATTCTGTTATAATTGGAAGTTGCATAGAGAAATCTTGCTTAGTCACCAAGCTCAAACTAAAGGAGATTTTACCTGAGAACTGCTGGAAACAGGCCTTAGTAGTGCCCCAGCACCAGCCACCCTCGCTTTTGCACTAGCTATAGATGGCAAACGAGATCCCAAAGCAGTTGCAGAGCGGTAATCAACGTTAAGGACCCTAGTATGTTCAACCTGATCCCGCAAATCATTCAACCAAGATGATGCTGTGACCTGAGAGTAACAGCTATATATAAGGATTTTGATGGCATTTAAAGAATAAGCTTGAAACTTGGATTGTGATTTTAAGAGTAAATGTTCTACACGGTACAATGCTTTTGATTCAAGAGAAAGAGATATTGCACCTCAAAGCGAAGGTCATCAATAGATGCAGTTGAGAACGTAGGCACCAGATCAGACCCATTAATAATAGTAGTAATGAAGTGCTTCCCTGATTCTGCTAAATCCCACGTCATACAGGCAGCTGCAAATGGCACAATAAGCATTTAGGGAACATATTTCCTGCTTAACCAATGTAATTAATATACCAAGGAAGAACAGGGCCCTCAGTAAATCATTTCATGCTCAACCAGTGCAAGAGAAACAAAACACAGTACAAGTCGTAAGAAAACCATAGCACTCTATTTTCATCGTCTTTGAAGTTAAATGAGGATCTGTATGACAATTCGACAGAAATCCTATTACCCAGCACCATGTCATATGATAACATTTGCTGATTCATCCAATTCAATTTGCCTGAAGGTATTATTTGCACAGCCGTTTTGAGTTCCATATATGCACAACAATCTTTACAAATCTGATAGAAATTTTTTGTCAGCGTAATTAGAAACACTGAACCAAACAAAACATCCTCACTAAGCCACATCAACAAGTAGAATGCATATATCTCTAACGATAAAGCTTCTTGTTTCTTATGAAATATAGCAGGTTACATGAGTAAGTAAAGATCAGCAGCATTAACAGGCAACTCTGCACAAACTGGCTGATTGATAAAAACATATCGTTGAAAAGAAAATGATAACATGTGATTAGAACATACCTGGGGCAAATGTGAAACAAGTGCTAGAGGAGAACTCTTTCTGTTCTCGAAGAACATATGTTAATAGTGCAGCTGTACCACCACCAAGTGAATGCCCAACAATCTGAAAATGAAATCTAAATATTAGCGGCAACGTTTACTTAAAGAGGCAAATGAATTTCATTATCAAGTAATTATTAGTAAAATGGGATGAACATTGTCCCTAAAAACTAAATACTAATACATGCAAAGAGATGATTGTGGTTTTTGAGTATCCTATAATGTACTCCAATGCATACTTCAACTATATGTAGTTGAGTTTATATGTGATACCTTTGTATACCCAATTCATTAACAAGGTCATTCTTGTTGGCAAAGAAACTACGATAAGATATCCAAAAATACAGGACATCAGGCTCAATATGAATAAGATATCTTTTATGATATTCCAACTACAGCATGTATTAAGCATTATAGAAAATAAGATCTGATCTACTTGTTTGAATTTGCAAGTAGAAAAGCATTCAGATCGCAAATAATACGGAGTAATGGAAAAAGGACTAGTCAGCCAACAAGAAACTACATAATAAGCCATTTTTTCTTCCATCTTCCAGATAAAGCAAAACCATACAGACGTTAGATCAATAAATCTACATTTGAACTGCATTTGAAGTTAATGCTACAAAACTCAATAGAAAGGAAGCAAAAAAACTACACATGCATGATGGAAATATAATGTGAACCAAAATTATCAAAACAGAAATATCACAATATACCTTCATATTGAAGTTATAGTAACTACCTTAAGTTTGTAGTCAGGATATTCACCCAGCGCCTGGACAAGGGAAGGAGTGCTAAGTTTTGCAATCCAACGAGCTGCAGCAACCATGCCGCAGTGCGCATATCCTAAAACTAAATTGCTCACCCCACCATCATGTAAAACCGAATGGTGAAAGGGGACCACTGCACCGGTTGCGGCTGTGAGTGTATCTTTGATGCTATGAGTACCTCGAATCAATAGAAGGAAACATTTTGAATTGTTGTCACGCATAATTGCGAAAGCGGGCTTCAGAAGCTGCAACCATTGTAAAAACTACATCAAAGACTCAACTACAGTTTTCAAATGAAAATGAAGCAGAATATGAAATCATCTCCAGGAAACAAAAAATCCAATACATATAGTTGAAAGTCCATTCCATCGTAGAGGTCTTTTAGTCATCAATTAGACTTGGTAAGTGCTTCATAGACCACATAGCTTTTGATTCCTCGTTCGTTCAAAGGGGAGGGCACTGAGGAAAAAGTTGCTGGCCACAACTTCTACAAAAAAATGTGAGTTGAATAAACTTGAAGCTCTTTTAACTACCTAAATTTAGTATCATAAGTTATAACTTCCTTCTATATACCTTTCTTGGCCTTCTGACTGAGATCAAACATAGTTTAATTTCCTTCACGGACTCTTCGAACAGAACACAAGCAACATATTTAGAGAAGGTGACTCAGAATTGTAAACATTAAACTATATTTTTCCATGTGTAACCGATAGTGTTCCATGCGGATATGTTACCATGTCAGCAACCTCAAAAGATACTTTTCAGGTTTTGATTTCTTTACTTTATAGATATTTTCTTAAGCTTTCCTTTCTGCAAAGAAGCTTAATTAGAAGTTTCACCTGGTACTGAAGTTAAAATATTATTTCACTGTTCTTCACTGTTATACTTCCCCTACGAATGATTTTACACATCCATGAGATGAATCATCTCATGTATTCGTGAGAAAGACTCTTCATAGTAGGAATAGAATGTTGCATAAAAACTTCTATGGAGATTAATAAGAATAAGAGAAAAGAATGGCAAGGAAGTTATAGAGCAAGAATAGAGCTCGATGTGCGACACAGAACATTCTAGCTGGTGACTTACTCCTGCCTTAGGCTTCTGAAGAAGAACATCTTCCTGAGAGTAACCAGCATACTCTAAAAACACTAGAAATGGCTTCTTTGAGAAGAGCATACAAAGCGTCAACAACCTCAACAGATTATTCAACTCCGCAATAATTTCTGGGCCTTTGAGTTGTACACAATTACTTCCAGCATAAACACTTGCAACTTGGAAATTACCCTGAAATGAACATCACTCTCAGTAACATCTCAATCACACAACAACTCTAAAAAGAAAGTTCACAACAAGTGAGCACAAATCTAAATGAAAAGCGCACACAGTTCCCATTAGCGCATAAGACAAAGAAAACCTTCTCTACTTAAAATCGTACACGCAAAGCACCAACCTTTAAATTAAAATAATAAACTAATCAACCAATACTTTACTGAACCCCACCCAAAGAATAACAAAACAAATGAATCAAACAAACTCAATAACACCAAAAGAAAGAAACCCTTAAAAAAATCACACATTTCGCAATGAAAGACTCTACCTTAAATCAACTGAAAGACACTCTTCACCAACATTCAACCACATAAACAAGTAGCAAATTTTATACTCCAACAAAGTATCTAATTAACTAACTAATACCACATTTGTGGTTTTAGAAAAAAAAAAAAGTAAGATGTATTTGAACAAAAATGAGCTCAGGGACATGAAAACACACAAAAAAAAACCTAAAATTCACACATCTCAAACTATCACCAGCTAAACCACACTCTTCACTCCGCCACCCCCGAAAATAAATAAGCACACAAACAAGCACCAAATAACCAAATAAAAACCCATAATGTAAAACTAAATTTATACTGTAATGGAGTAAAAAAGAAGGAAACGTAAAAGACAACCTGCCTCCGCATCAAATAATTGATACCAAAAGTCAAATCGCCGATGGGCCATTTGCCCAGAGTCTCCGAGTAGGTGAACCATAGTGTCTCCAACAACGTTGCGATCGTCTCCATCCACGTGGCAGGCGCCTGAGCCGGCCTCCTCGCGATCCTTCTCCTCCCCGATCGGGGCGAATTTGACATATAACCGCCGTCTTCCTCGCCTTTCGCCGCCGACGCCAACCGACGGCTCAGCACATAGTACAGAAGCACCACTGCTCCCGCGGCGGTCGCCATTGTTCCCGCCGCCATCGAACTCGACGGCGCGGCCCTGATTCGACAGCTCACGGGATGATCATCAGATTGGAGATCACAAAACTAGAATCGTCAGCAGAAGATCTCCGCTCCCCAAAACGGTATTTAACCTTTATAAGTCAGGGGTTTCAATTTAGTTTGGGGGGAGTGGAAAGGAAAGAAGAAGATAGATTTGGGGTCTGAGGAGTTGCAGAGAAGAGAGATAGAGACAAAGAATGTGTAGGTTTCGAAAATGATTAAGAAACAAGGGTCCGATCTGCGTATTGGTGAGGCACAGAACTACTAAAAAGGACTAAAATTTATGTAAACGACGAGAAAGCCTTCGTTTAGTAGCTGTATATACGTGGGATACGATGGGCACTTTTGTCATTTTGATTCGGCACACGTGGTGCTGAGGAAGATGACTATATAAAGGCAAAGAAAGTAGAGATAGAAGAGTGCGCACGTTAGGCATAGAGTGGTAGATGTGGCAAAGTAAATAGAAACTTGTTTTTCGCACCACGAAAAAATTACACTAAATAAAGAAAATAAAATATTAATAAAGGAAGGTGATCCATATGAGAGGGGCTTGTGATGAATTCGGGCCCACTTGTGGGGTTTTGGAAATAGGTGGGGTCCATTGAGTGTATTGGACTGGAGATTGGCTGGATCCAACCCAGGACCAGGAGGTGTAGTAAGAGTTGTAATTTTGAAGGGGCCCATGTGATTCAACAAGAATTATAAAGGTTTATGAATGAATATAGCCCAACTTTGTTGGGGCAGGTTACCAATTTAATTCCATTTTTATTTGTTGTTCATCACTTGTACCTTTCGTTTTTTTTTTTTTTAATTTTTAATTCTTTAAAATGGAGAAATTTTTTTTAAAAAAAATGTATCTCTTTAATAATTTTTAATATATTTATCATTATAGCCTTCTAACTTTTTAATGATAATTTTTAATTAATGAAAAATAAAATAATAGAATATGTTAACCTTTTTATTTCATTTATTTATTTATTTTTAAATATTCAATCAATGAGTACATGTAACTTTCAGTTTGCTCTCTTTTCTCATTCTTTCATATTATTTCTCTTTTTTTCCTTCTAAATTTCCAAAGCTCTACATGCTCTAGGCCACATCACATTGGGAGGAGAAATTTTTGCATGCATTCAATGTAAACCTCATTTTTACATCGAGTGAAAATTTTATTAGTAATTGTTAAGTAATTTCATTGATAATATGAATAGCTGTTGTACAAATGTTACCAATGAAGTTACCTAATAAATATCGATGCAATTTTCATCCGGTACAAAAACAGTAGTTTGCATCCGGTGTAAATAAGAATTTCTGCATTGGGAGAGCCTCAAACACATCCACATTCAGGTTTAAATGATCAAAATGATAAACAAACCAACCTGACCAATTATGTAATTTAATTTTCTCAATTTTATCTCAACACAACCCATAGGGTACATAAATTCTATAAAACTTTAAAAGCATCAAATTAACATATTCATATTTTAATATCTCTTAGACATTTAAATTTCAAAAATCCAAATATTTATACAAATTCAAGTCACTAACTTGTATATTGGCTATATAATTAAATTCATACTCATAAACTACATGTTAGTTAAAATTGAGAGAAAACTTCAACCTTAACCCATCTCAAATTTAATGTGAGTTAGAAAATTAAAATCTAAAACCCTAAGGCATGTTTGGAAGCTTTTTGAAATTTTTTTTTCACTTTTCAAAAATTAAAATCAATTTTTAAAAATTCAAAAGTTTGTTTTAAAAACTTTTTTCAGAAGTATAAAAAAAAAAAAACTCTTTCAAAAACATTTTTCAGAAAACCTAAATTGTGTAAAAATTCCCACTGAAACTCTTTTCCCTCCTCTGTTCTTAACTTATTTCTCACACAACGTTCTTCTTCTTCTCCAAATAGTTTTCTCGTCATCTTCCTTTTCTCTCTTTCTCTACGACTCCTTCCGCCCTTTTCTCTTTCTTTCTTCCTATTTCCTCTTTTCTCTTCTCGGTGCTTTCATTCTTCCTCTTCTCTCATAGATCTCCACTTCTTCCTCTCCACGATCCCTATAACCGAAACCAAGAAGCTGATCGTCAACCCGCCGCCGTCACTTTGCCAGGCACGAATTCTCTGGTAAGTTCCTCAAGTTTTTATTTTCTCTTTCCAACGGTATCTCCAAACATGTTTCAAAGATCGACACCCATCATCAAAGCCTTAATTGCAGAGAATCAAAATCCTCTCTTAAACGATTTTTTTTTTTCCAGGAAACGGCAAGCAGAATCCTAGATTTCTTCCTTAATTTGGTGGAAATTGAGACTTAGAAAGTTGTACGTCTTGCAGATCAAGAAGGGAAAAAAAAAAAAAAAAAGCTAAGCCAAACTAAAAAATACTTTACTACTTGATTTTGTCTGCAAAATCTTAAAATGGTTCTTTGTCTTTACTTCCTTTTAGTGTTAAAATTCCATGCTTCATTTTTAGATTTGTTTTCTGATCAGTCTTTCTTGATTCAATTAAATTTAGTTTTCTAATTTTTTTCTGCTCTATTTTTAGTCTCTTAATTTTTAATAAAAAATGTTTTCGAATCCTCAAAACTACAGCAAGTGTAGTGACTTAGCCTCCACCACAATTTAGGGTTTGAACGAATTTGTAAGTTTTCTGGGTTTTGAGCTTAATTGAGTTCTTTAAATTCTTGGTTTTGTTGATTGTCTATTTTAGGTAGACAGTACAAGAACTTTTTAATTGAGTTCTTAATTGATTTAATGTATGCAGTTTCTTTTTGCTTTGTTGATTTTGGTGATTGGGTACACCATTGGATGCTTACCCATCTAAATTTTTTTGAGGTTAATTGTTGTTATAAGGTCAAAATTATATATTTAGGACCTTTAATTCATTTGGCTTTATCATTTACTTTATTGGTTTTTGCTACTTATACGAGGGTTTTAACAGCTGCATCATACACCACTATTTTTGTTGGGATTTGTCAAAGAATTAAACAAGTGAAAATGGTCAGTATCAGGTATGGTTGTGCGCCGCAGCCCAGCTTTGGGCACTGTTGGGATTTGTTAAAGAATTAAACAGATGAAGAAGTTTTGGTTGTGCGCTGCGGCCCAGCCTTGGGCGTCGCGGCCTCCAGTATGTCCCAGAAGATCAGCACTACCATGCACGCCGCGGCTGAAGGTGTGTGCGCCGCGGCACAGCCCACCCAAGCCACGGCCTCTAGCATGGCAGTATGTTTCCACCTTTCTGAACCGTGGCATGCCCTGTTCTGAGCCGCGGCACGAAGACATACCTGACACCAATTAAATTGGCACTCTGAGATAGTGCGTGGGACTTGGTTAAAACGCATAGGATTACTTATACTCTTAGAGAGCCATGGGTCTTTGGTTCTTGAGATCTAAAGGTTGAGATTGATCTTAAAGATTGGATGAGGAAGTCATTGCTATATATGAAGGGTCTTCTAACAATAAGTGAAGACATCATCTCAAACACAAGGGTGAGACATCATATGAGAGATCAAGTGTAAGAGTGCAAAGACACAAAACACAAGAGAGACTCATTGAAGAGAGACTAGTTGTTTAGAAAGACAGAGTAGTATAGATTGGGGATTCAAGGGCTATGTAATTGGAATTTTCTTGGGAAAAATTTCAAGGAAACACTTAGTTCTTATCACTTTATTTTTTTCTTCTTTCGTTCTTCAAGAACAAGAGGGTTCTTGAAGAGGTGTTGCTGTAATTGTAAGAACTTCATTGATTTATTACAGAGAGCTCGGAGGAGCTCACGGGGATGTAGGCACATTACCGAACCTCGATAACAAATTGCTTGTGTTCTCTTTTATGCTTTGATTCTAGTTTCTATTCATTGTACAAGTCATTCTAGACTTGGGTGTTTAGAAAGATCACAACCTGGGCATAGAGGGTGATTTTCAAATAGTGGTATCAGAGCTCAGTTCCAAGAATCAAAGGATTCTTTGGTGGTGATACAGTGGGCATCCGAGCAAGAATCAAAGGAAACTTTTTGGGAGATTCAATAGCGGTGTTGAGATCAAGAGTTGATCGTGTTCTTGAGGTTCAAGAACGGTGTTGAGATCAAGATTTGATCGTGTTCTTGAAGTTTAGAAGTTGGAAAGCAATTGTGGGTGCTATATAAATCTTGGGATTTTCTCTACAAGATGGGTTCAAATTTTATTGTTGAGAAGTTTGATGGAAATGGAGACTTTGCCCTTTGGAAGTGGAAAATCAAAGCGGTTCTTATGCAACAAAAGGTGGATTGGCAATTGGAGAAGATGACGATTTTCCAGCAAGTTTCACGGAGGTCCAGTGGAATGAGATGAAGAAGATGGCGTACAACACCATCTTTCTGCACATGTCGGATAGTGTCACAAGGGAACGTGGAGACACGGAAGATCCAGCTACCATTTGGAAGAAACTAGATGAGTTATTTCTTACCAAAACTCTCTCTAATAAGATATATCTTCTAAAACGAATCTTTGCTTTTAAAATGGATCCTAATAAAGAGTTGTAAGATAATCTTGATGTGTTTAATAAACTAGTTCAAGATTTGGCTAGTTGTAGTATAACATTCCCGGATGAACAATTGGCTGTTATGTTATTGAATTCTCTTTCTGATTATTTTGAAAGTTTGGTTAATGCTATTGAATATGGAAGAGATACACTAACCAAAGAAATTGTGATCATTGCTATAAGGGCTCATGATTTCAAAACCAAGATGAGGGAAACATCAAGTGGGGAAGAGTTGTTCTTTAGAGGAAAGCCAGCAACTTGGTATAGCAGAAACATCCATGGCTACTACCACGACAAACCAAAAGGTAGAAGACAAAGTCATGCGAGAGTGAACTCTAAACAGAGATTTTGAGGAAAGAGATGCTACTACTGCCATAAGGAGGGTCATTTCAAGAAAGATTGCAAGAAGATGATAAAGGGATGAGAAAGGAAAAGGCCAAACCAATAATGGAGAGGCTTCGGTTGCCAAGGGAGAACAACAAGGGAATGTTCTTGTTGTGTGCTCAAATGTAAGAAAGTGGCAGGGCAGCCAGAGATGGATATTGGATTTTAGGCGCACTTATCACATGTATCCTCACCAGGATTTGTTCAAGAATTTCAAGAAAACCAATTATGGAAAGGTTTTCTTGGGGAATGATACTTCTTGCCAAGTGAGGGGTATAGGAGACATCCAGTTGAAGATGTTTGATGGAGTTACAAGGTTACTACGGAATGTGAGATATAACTTCCGGATTTGAGAAGAAATTTGATATCATTGGGTCAGTTGGATTCCATGGGGTACATATACAAAGCAGAGGGAGGAAAGATCAAGGTAACCAAGGGATCTTTGATAGTGATCAAAGCAGCAATGAAGGATGGTCTCTATGAGATGATCATAGACACGAACATCAAGGATCAAGCAGTAAGCTTGATGGCTGAGATGGATAAGGCAGTTCTTTGGCACAATCACTTGGGACACATGAGCAAAAAGGGCTTGCAAGTTCTCAGCAAGAATGGTTTACTTGATGGTGACAAGGTACATAAACTTGATTTCTGCGAGAACACCAACACCGAAGTGCACAAGTCTAAGGGCATTCTTGACTACATTCATGCGGATCTTTGGGGACCAGCAAGAACACCAACACAGGGAAGTAATATTTACTTTATGTCTTTAATTGATGATTATTCAAGAAAGGTTTGGGCTTAGTTGCTTAAAAATAAATCAGATGCTTTGAATAAATTTGTGGTGTAGAAAAAGTTGTTGGAGACTCAAACGGGTAAGGTAGTTAAGGTTTTACGAACCGATAATGGCTTAGAATTTTTTAATAAGGATTTTGATAAATTCTGTGAGTTAAATGGGATTCTAAGACATAGAACGGTTGTGAAAACCCCTCAGCAAAATAGAGTTGCTGAGAGAATGAATAGGACCCTTATGGAAAAAGTTAGGTGCATGTTAATTGGTTTCGGATTACCTAAATGTTTTTAGGGGGAAGTGGTGCCTACTGCTGCGTATTTGGTTAATAGATCACCTTCTAGGGCTGTGGACTTTAAGACTCCCGATGAGATGTGGAGTGGAAATCTCCTTGAGTTGAACAACCTTAGAACTTTTGGATGTGCTACGTTTGCACATCAAAATGATGATAAATTTAGCCCAAGGTCTAGAAAATATGTGTTTCTAGGATATGGGGAAGGGATTAAGGGGTATTGGTTGTGGTCCTTAGAACCAAAAGGAATGAAACTCATAATAAGTAGGGATGTCATTTTTAATAAGCATTTATTTCCCTATTTGGAGAAAACTAACCCTACAGGGGATAGTGGGCAAACTAGCCCGATATTTGTGGAGCATAGCATCAAGGAAAATTTAGTTCAGGTAGAGCAAGGAATGCAAGAGGGTTCAGACCAGGTAGAGCCCATTGATGAAAGCCAAGCTTAAGACACTCAGGAGAAGGCTGAATTAGAAAGAGATGATGCAGCAAATCAAAATGATTATCAACTTACAAGGGACCGGGAAAGAAGGCTGGTCAGACCACCTTTGAGATACGGTTTTACTGCTGCGAATACAGCAGCTCCTTGGATAGAAGGAGGGATAAGTGAACTAGAAACTTACATGGATGCCTTGGAATGTAAGGATTCGTCAAGATGGAAGCTAGCCATGGAGGAGAAAATAGATTTTTTTAAGGAAGAACAACTCTTGGGAATTGGTGCCTAAACCAGAAAAACAGAGAGTTGTGGATTATAGGTGGATTTACTATATCAAAGAAGGGAACACTCTAGGGGATGAAGTTCGTTATAAAGCTAGGCTGGTGGCGAAAGGGCTTACGCAAAGAGAAGGCATAGATTTCATCGAAATATTCTCACCGGTTGTGAAATACAAGATGATAAGGATAGTATTAGCTATGGTGGTCCAATTTAATTGGGAAATCGAGCAAATGGATGTGAAGACAGCGTTCTTATATGGAGAGCTTGATGAGACCATCTACATGAGGCAACCCAAAGGCTATAAGGAAGAAAGGTAGGGAGATTTGGTGTGCCAATTGAAGAAATCTCTCTATGGCCTGAAGCAATCACCTCGGCAATGGAATAAGAGGTTCGATTCCTTTGTAACTAGCTTGGGTTTTATGAGGAGCTACTATGATTTGTGCTTGTACTACAAAGGTCACAAGGTAGAGAAAATGGTGATCATCCTTATCTATGTTAATGATGTACTGTTGGTTGGGAGCAGCATGGAGAGAATAGGAAAATTGAAGTCTCAACTCAGTTCGGAGTTTGAGATGAAGGATCTTGGCCATGCACAAAAGTTCTTTGGGATGAGTATAATTCGGGAAAGGAAGAGAAACAGATTGAAGATTTCTCAGACTTTCTACATAGAAAAGATGATATCTAAGTTTTCTATGAAAGATAACAAACTAGTGAAGGTTCCCCTTGCTAGTCATTTCAAGTTCTCCGGCAATCAATGTCTGAGATCAGATGAAGAGAAGAAGGAAATGGAAAAGGTCCTTTATTCTAGTGCGGTTGGATCAGTCATGTTCATGATGGTAAGAACTAGACCTGACATTTCTCATACAATGAGTGTTCTTAGTATGATTATGAGTAATTCTGGAAAAGAGCATTGGCTTAGGATGAAGTGGTTGCTAAGGTACTTGAAGGGAAGCCTAGATGTGAGGCTTGTTTACGAGAAGAGGGGTAAGTCCATCTGTCTTGAAGGTTATGCAGATTCGGACTATGGAGCACACCGAGATAAAAGAAGATCGATTACCTCCTACTTCTTCAATTTAAACGGATGTTTTATAAGCTGGAAGGCTTAGTTGCAGCCGGTGGTAGTACTCTCAACAACCAAGGCTGAGTATATAGTGGCAACGGAAGCCATCAAGGAGGCTATGTGGCACAAAGGGTTGTTGGAAGAGTTGAAGGTCCTGAAAGAGCAGGTGGTAGTGTATTCAGATAACCAAAGTGCGTTGCACTTGTGTAAGAATCCGATGTTCCATGAGAGGACTAAGTATATGGATGTTCGGTAACATTTCATTCGGGAAAATGTTACGAAATGATGCATTCTTGTGGACAAAGTCACAATAAAAGAAAATCCTGCAGATTTAGGCACCATTGTTCTACCTCTAAGCAAGTTCGATCATTGTCTTGGACTTTTTAGGATTGGATTCGGTTGATATAATGCCTCAAGTTGAGTTTGGATCCTGAATTCTCTGTATAATGGGTTCGGGTTTAATTGCTTAGACAAAGGTAGAGATTGTTGGGATTTGTCAAAGAATTAAACAGATGAAGAAGTTCAGCATCAGGTCTGGTTGTGCGCCGCGGCCTCCAGCATGTCCCAGAAGATCAGCCCCACCTTACATGCCGCGGCTCAAGGTGTGTGTGCCGCGGCACAGCCCACTCAAGCCGCGGCCTCCAGCATGGCAGTATATTTCCCCCCTTTCTGAGCCGCGGCATGCCTTGTTCTGAGCCGTGGCACGAAGGCATACCTGACACCAATTAAATTGGCACTTTAAGATAATGAGTGGGACTTGGTTAAAATGCATAGGATTACTTAGACTCTTAGAGAGCCATGGGTCTTTGGTTCTTGAGATCTAAGGGTTGAGATTGATCTCAAAGATTTGATGAGGAAGTCATTGCTATATATAAAAGGTCTTCTAACAACAAGTGAAGACATCATCTCAAACACAAGGGTGAGACATCATATGAGAGATCAAGTGTAAGAGTGCAAAGACACAAAACACAAGAGAGACTCATTGAAGCGAGGCTAGTTGTTTAGAGAGATAGTAGTATAGATTGGGGATTCAAGGGCTATGTAATTGGAATTTTCTTGGGGAAAATTCCAGGGAAACACTTAGTTCTTATCACTTTCCTTTTCTCTTCTTCCGTTCTTCAAGAACAAGAGAGTTCTTGAAAAAGTGTTGCTATAATTGTAAGAACTCCATTGATTTAGTGTAGAGAGCTTGGAGGAGCTCACGAGGACGTAGGCACCTTACCGATCCTCGATAACAAATTGCTTGTGTTCTCTTTTATGCTTTGATTCTTGTTTATGTTCATTATACAAGTCATTCTAGACTTTGGTGTTTGGAAAGATCATAACCTAGGCATAGAGGGTGATTTTTCAACAGGTGCTATGACCTCCAGTAAATTCGGAAGCAACTCTCCTCCAGGCCGCGCCACGGCCTCTAGTAAGGCAGCAAGTTTCCCCACTTCTGAGCCGCGACACGCCCTGTTCCAAGCCTCAGCACGAAACACACCTGACACTAATTAATCAGCACTTTGAGATGGTGCGTGGGACTTGGTTAAAATGCACAAGTTTACTTAGACTCTTAGAGAGCCATTAGTCTTTGGTTCTTGAGATCTAAGGGTTGAGATTGATCTCAAAGATTAGATGAGGTGGTCATTGCCCTATATAAAAGGGTTATCTAGGAGCAATCAAAGTAGATCAAGAAATAACAACACGTGTGAGAGTGCAAAGACATAAAAACACAAGAGAGACTCATTCAAGATAGGCTGGCTGCTTAGAGAGAAAAGCTCTCAAATCTGGAGAGGTCTTTCTAGTGAGAAAGAGTAGTCAGATTGGGGATTTAAGGGCTTTGTAATTGGAATTTTCTTGGGGAAAATTCCTAGGAAACACTTAGTTCTTAACTCTTTCTTTTCTCTTCTTTCATTCTTCAAGAACAAGAGGTTTCTTGAAGGGATGTTACTGTAATTGTAAGAACTTGATTGATTTAGTGCAGAGAGCTTAGAGGAGCTCACGGGGATGTAGGCACATTGTCGAACCTCGATAACAATTGTTTTTGTTCACTTTTATGCTTTGATTCTTGTTTCGGTTTTGTACAAATCATTCTGGATTTGGGTGTTTGGGAAAGATCACAACCTGGGATTTCTTGTGGTGATTTTCTCAACAGTGGTATCAGAGCTAGATCAGAGCAAGACTCCAAGAATCAAATGAAACTTCTTGGGTGATTCAAGAATGGAGTTGAGATCAAGATCTGATTAGGTTCTTGAGGTTCAAGAAGGGTGCTGGGATCCAGATTTGATCGTATTCTTGAGATTTAGCAGTTGGAAAGCAATTATGGGTGCTGCAAAAATCTGGGATTTTTTTTCCTCAAGATGGGTTTAAATTTCATTGTTGAGAAGTTTGATGGAAAGGGAGACTTTGCCCTTTGAAAGTGAAAAATCAAGGTTGTTCTTGTGCAACAAAAGGTGGAATTGGCTATTGGAGAAGATGATGATTTTCCAGCAAGTATCACCGAGGTCCAACGGAATAAGATGAAGAAGATGGCATACAGCACCATCTTCCTGCACATATCGGATAGTGTGATAAGGGAATGTGGAGACATAGAAGATGCAACTGTCATTTGGAAGAAACTAGATAAGTTATTTCTTACCAAGACTATCCCTAATAAGATATATCTTCTTAAACGAATCTTTGCTTTTTAAATTGGATCCTAATAAAGAGTTACAAGATAATCTTGATGTGTTTAATAAACTAGTTCAAGATTTGGTTAGTTGTAGTATAACATTCCCTGATGAACAATTGGCTGTTATGTTATTGAATTTTCTTCCTGATTATTTTGAAAGTTTGATTAATGCTATTGAATATGGAAGAGATACACTAACCAAAGAAATTGTGATCAATGCTTTAAGGGCTCATGATTTCAAAGCCAAGATAAGTGAAGCATCAAGTGGGGAAAGTTTGTTCTTTAGAGGAAGGCCTGTAACTCGGAATGGTAGCATCATCCATGGCAACTACCGGGACAAATCAAAGGGTAGAGGGCAGAGCCGTGGAAGATCGTATTCTAAACCGAAGTTTGGAGGAAAGCGATGCTACTACTGCAATAAAGAGGGCCATTTCAAGAGAGATTGCAAGAAGATGATGAGGGATGGGAAAGAAAGAGGCCATACCAAGAATGGAGAGGCTTTGGTTGCCAAGGGAGAGCAGCAAGATGATGTTCTTGTTGTGTGCTCAAATGTGAGCGAAAGGCGAGAGATGGATCTTGGATTCTGGATGCACTTATCGTATGTGTCATCAACGGGATTAGTTCAAGAATTTCAAGGAAACCGATGGGGGAATGGTTTTCTTGGGGAACAATACTTCATGCCAAGTGAGGGGCATGGGAGACATCCAATTGAGGATGCTTGATGGAGTTACAAGGCTGCTGCAGAATGTGAGATATCTTCCAGATTTAAGAAGAAATTTGATCTCATTTGGGCAGCTAGATTCCATGGGGTAAACATACAAAGCAGAGGGAGGTAAGATCAAGATAACCGAGGGATCTTTGATAGTGATCACAGCAGCAATCAAGAACGGTCTCTATGAGATGATTGGAGAGACAGACATCAAGGATCAAGCAGCAAACTTGATGGTTGAGATGGATAAGGCAGTACTTTGGCACAACTTGGGATATATGAGTGAAAAGGGGATGCAAGTTCTCAGGAAATATGGGTTACTTGATGGTGACAAGGTAGAAAAATTCGATTTCTGCGAGAGTTGTGTTCTTAGGAAGCAACATCGGGTTAGCTTCAACACCGGAGTGCACAAGTGAAAGGGGATTCTTAACTACATTCATACCGATCTTTGGGGACCAGCAAGAACACCAACACAGGGAGGTAATTTTTACTTTCTGTCTTTAATTGATGATTATTCTAGAAAGGTTTGAGTTTATTTGCTTAAAAATAAATTAGATGCTTTGAATAAATTTGTGGTATGGAAAGAGCTCAAAGAAACTCAAACGGGTAAGGTAGTTAAGGTGTTAAGAACCGATAATTGCTTAGAATTTTTTAATAAGGAATTTGACAAATTATATGAGTTAAATGGCATTCTAAGACATAGAACAGTTGTAAAAACACCTCAGCAAAATGGAGTTGCTGAGAGGATGAATAGGACCCTCCTAGACAAGGTTAGGTGCATGATAATAAGCTCCGGATTACCTAAATGTTTTTGGGGAGAAGCTGTGTCAACTGCTGCATATTTGGTTGATAGATCACCCTCTAGAGCTGTGGATCTTAAGACTTCCGATGAGATGTGGAGTAGAAAACCCCTAAGTTAAGCAACCTTAGGACTTTTGGATGTGCTGCGTTTGCACATCAAAAGGATGATAAACTTAGCCTAAGGTCTAGAAAATGTGTATTTCTAAGATATGGGAAAGGGGTTAAGGAGTGTAGGTTGTGGTTCTTAGATCAAAAAGGAACTAAACTCATAATGAGTAGGGATGACATTTTTAATGAGCATTTATTTCCCTATTTGGAGAAAACTAATCCTGTAGAGGAAAGTGGGCAAACCAGCCCGGTTTATGTGGAGCATAGCATCAAAGGAAAATTCAGTTCAGGTAGAGCAAGGAAGGTAAGAGAGTTCGGACCAGGTAGAGCCCATTGATGAAGGCCAAGCTCAAGACACTCAAGAGGAGGCTGAACTAAAAGGCGATGATGTAGGGAATCAGAATGATTATCAGCTCACAAAGGACCGGGAAAGGAGGCTGGTCAGACCACTTTCGAGATATGGTTTTGGGGATGCTAATGTAGCAGCTCCTTATTCAGAATGAGGGAGTGAACCAGAAACTTACATTGATGTCATGGGATATAAGGATTCGTCAAGATAGAAGCTAGCTATGGAGGAGAAAATACATTTTTTTAAGGAAGAACAACTCTTGGGAATTGGTGCCCAAACCAGGAAAACAGAGAGTTGTGGATTGTAAGTACACTTACAAGATCAAACAAGGGAACACTCTAGGGGATGAAGTCCAGTATAAAGTTAGGCTAGTGGCGAAGGGGTTCACACAAAGAGAAGGTATAGATTTCACCAAAATGTTCTCATCGGTTGTGAAATACAAGACAATAAGGATAATGTTAGCAATGGTGGTCCAATTTAATTGAGAGATCGAGCAAATAGACATGAAGACAACATTCTTACATGGAGAGCTTGATGAGACCATCTACATGAGGCAACCCGACGGCTATAAGGAAGGAAGGCATGAGGATTTGGTGTGTGAATTAAAAAAATCTCTCTATGGCTTGAAGCATCACTTCGGCAATGGAATAAGAGGTTCGATTCCTTTGTAACTAGCTTAGGTTTCATGAGGAGCTACTATGATTCGTACTTATACTACAAAGGTCACAAAGTGGAGGAAATGGTGATTATCCTCATCTATTTTGATGACATACTGTTGGTTGGGAGCAGCAGGGAGATGATAGGAAAATTTAAGTCTCAACTCAGTTTGGAGTTTGAGATGAAGGATTTTGGTCATGCACAGAAGATCCTTGGGATGAGTATAATTCGGGAAAGGGAGAGAAACAGATTTAAGATTTCTCAGACTTCCTAAATAGAAAAGATGATATCTAAGTTTTCTATGGAATATAGCAAACCAGTAAAGGTTCTCCTTGCTGGTCATTTCAAGTTCTCCAGCAATCAATGTCCTAGATCGAATGAGGAGAAGAATGAAATGAAAAAGGTTCCTTATTCTAGTGCGGTTGGATCAGTCATGTTCATGATGGTAAGCATTAGACTCGACATTTCTCATGCAATAAGTGTTCTCAGCAGGTTTATGAATAATCCCGGAAATGAGCATTGGCTTGGGATGAAGTGGTTGCTGAGGTACTTAAAGGGAAGCTCAGATGTGGGGCTTGTTTACAAGAAGATGGATAAGTCCATCTGTCTTGAAAGTTATGCGGATTCGGATTATGGAGCAGATCAGGATAAAAGAAGATAGATTACCTCCTACTTCTTCAACTTAAACGGATTGTGTATAAGTTGGAAGGCTCAGTTACAGCCGGTGGTAGCACTCTCAATAACCGAGGCAGAATACATAGCGGCAACGGAAGCCATTAAGGAAGCTATATGGTGCAAAGGGTTGTTGGAAGAGTTGAAGGTCCTAAAAGAGCAGGTGGTGGTGTATTCGGATAGTCAAAGTGCGTTGCATTTGTGTAAGAATCCCGTATTCCATGAGAGGACAAAGCATATGGATGTTTGGTATTATTTCATTTGGAAAAATGTTACGAAAAGATGCATTCATGTGGACAAAGTGGCCACGGAAGAAAACCCTGCAGATTTAGGTACTAAAGTTCTACCTCTAAGAAAGTTCAATCATTGCCTTGGACTTCTTAGGATTGGAGTTGGTTGATATGGTGACTCAAGTTGAGTTTGGATCCTGAGTTCTCTGCACAATGAGTTCGGGTTTAATTGCTTAGACAAAAGTAGAGTTTATTGGGATTTGTCAAAGAATTAAACAAGTGAAAATGGTCAGTATCAGGTATGGCTGTGCACCGCGGCCCAGCCTTGGGAGCCGTGGCCTCCAGCAAGTCCGAAAGCTCCTCCTCTCTAGGCCGCACCGTGGCCCAGCTTATCCGCATCGTGGCCTCCAGTAAGGCAACAAGTTTCCCCACTTCTGAGCCGCGACACACCCTGTTCCAAGCCTCAGAACGAAGCACACCTGACACCAATTAATCAGCACTTTGAGATGGTGTGTGGGACTTGGTTAAAACGCACAGGTTCACTTAGACTCTTAGAGAGCCATGAGTCTTTGGTTCTTGAGATCTAAGGGTTGAGATTGATCTCAAAGATTGGATGAGGTGGTCATTGCCCTATATAAAGGGTTATCTAGGAGCAATCAAATTGATCAAGAAATAACAACAAGTGTGAGAGTGCAAAGACACAAAAACACAAGAGAGGCTGGTTGTTTAGAGAGAAAGACTCTCAAATCTGGAGAGATCTTTCTAGTGAGAGAGAGTAGTCAAGATTGGGGATTCAAGAGCTTTGTAATTGGAATTTTCTTGGGGAAAATTTCAGGGAAACACTTAGTTCTTATCTCTTTCTTTTCTCTTCTTTCATTCTTCAAGAACAAGAGGTTTCTTGAAGGGATGTTGCTGTAATTGTAAGAACTCAATTGATTTAGTGTAGAGAGCTCGGAGCTCACGGGGATGTAGGCACATTGCCGAACCTCGATAACAATTGCTTGTGTTCTCTTTTATGATTTGATTCTTGTTTCGGTTTTGTACAAATCATTCTATATTTGGGTGTTTGGGAAAGATCACAACCTGGGATTTCTTGTGGTGATTTTCTCGGCAATTTTCCTGCAGTCCATTGTTTTCCATTTTTACTGAAATGTAGATAAAAGTTTCTGTTCAGTATTTTTGCGTTGACTATCCATTGTAGGCAAGTTTGGTGTTCCAAGGCAAATTGTTGTCATGAAAGATTTGTTATCAATCCCTGATGAAGTTTCCAGAGCTGGGTTAAATTTGCCACTAGGTATGGGCCTTTTGTGCTCTGATTTTGGTACTGCTTACCATTATACCATATGAAAGTGGTGTATGATGCGTTCTAGACACAGGCTTTAAGAAAAACAGATGAGTGAGGCTGATAGAATTTCTGCTGGATTCTCAAGTCTGATATCCTTATTGGGTTTGGCTTGGTGGATCTGAAATGATTGTTTGTCAATCTATTTTATGCAATCAGTTCGATAGTATTTTTTATGCAAATTGTAGTTTTTCTGTTGTTTGATCTTGGTTGAGTATTGATTAAATGTTTATGATCGTTTGACTCAATTGAGTACCATTTAATTAACCTTCCATTTTATTTATCATTCCAGTTGCAAAACCACTAGTGGTGGATGGAACTGCCCAGTCACACGAATTGTCTCTTGCTTATGATCAGTTATCACTCTCAGAACTTGAACCTCCGTTGATTCTCCAAGAGTTTGTTAATCATGGTATTATGTTGCTATTAACGGTCACGATTTCTGTCGTGGTACTCTGATTGAATACTTACTTTCTACTTGTCTCATTGTAGGTGGTGTTCTCTTTAAAAAATTTATTGTTGGGGAAACGATAAAGGTTGTAAGGCGTTTTTCTCTACCTGATGTTAGTAAATGTGAATTAGAAAAAGGTGCTGGTGTGTTCAGTTTTCCAAGGGTTTCTTCTGCTGCAGATTCTGCAGATGATGCCGACCTGGACCCTGGCATTGCTGGTGAGATTTTTTAGCTTTATTACTAACAGATTTTAAAGGGTCTAAATGCTTTTAAGGTTTAGAAAAGAAGTTTGGGGGGTGTACTATTTTCTATCATTCATCCTGACTAACCAGAAAGTATTTTGTTAAAGGGATACTGAATGGTTGTGTCTGCCTCCAGGCTCCCTTTGTTTTGATTGATTATAATGGCATTAAATGGGGGTGGGGGAGGTTTCCAAAATTTATTGAATGCTTAAGCTGGTCGGGTAACAAAAAGAACTGCATCAAGAATTTGGTTTTAGTCACTACCAGTGTCCTTTGCATTAATCTCATGTTGTAGCTGCAGAACTTCCTCCACAAGCTTCGTTAGAGAGGCTTGCAAAGGAGCTTCATCGCCGGCTGGTAACTATATCCTTTTGTTGCTGCAAGCTGTGGCATTAGCTATGACATTGATATCCGGTTAAGTGCTACTCTTATTTATTTCACTGCATTTTTAGGGCCTCCGCTTGTTCAACATAGATATGATTCGGGAGTATGGGACCAGGGATGTTTTTTATATTATTGACATCAACTACTTTCTTATTTATTTCACTGCATTTTTAGGGCCTCCTCTTGTTCAACATAGATATGATTCGGGAGTATGGGACCAGGGATGTTTTTTATATTATTGACATCAACTACTTTCCTGGCAAGTGGAACCTCTTTTTTGAATTGTTCATGCTAGTTCTTTTGATCAATTGCGATGGTGGCTGGAGGCATTTGAACTTAAAACCTTCTCTTTAGAGGAGAGGTGTGGCTACTGATTGGCTATGCCCTAGCCACAAATTGTTCATACAGTTCACAATTGAGCAATGCTCTCTTTTTATATATGCATGCTTCAGATTTAGTCTTTTCCTAGCTGCATGTAGTATGTGATCATGAAACAAGCTTTTTGAACCCACTACAAGATAAAAGATCAACGCCGGCGCTTTAAAGTGCCGCAATATGCATTACCAACGCTTATTACAAGCCGCGCCGGTATGTGTGATGTCGAAGCACAAATACCGGGGCTTAAAGAAAGCGTCGCAATATGCATATTTTTTCGGCACTTCTAAGCGCCGGTATATTTTGACGCTTAGGGGCGCTTCTAAGCCCCGAAATATACTGACACTTATATAGCGGCGCTTCTAAGGGCCGAAATATACCAGTGCTTAGAAACGTCGCTATATACCGGCCCTTTTAAGCGCCGAAATATACAGGCACTAATATAGCGGCGCTTCTAACCGCTGGTATATTACGGCACTTTTAAGCGCCACTAAAAGTGGTTTTAATTGTGTTTTTACATTATTTTGGCTTAAATATCAACATTAAAACCCTTCAATAAATAAAATGTACCATCAAATCTATAAAATTTCAAATGTTCTTCAATATATAAAAAATACCATCAAATATCCATAAAAATTCGTTTACTCAATACAAAAGTCATCTCATTTACACAAAAAACAATCATAGTTAACATATAAAATTCATACAAAACAAAGTAATGGAATGTGGTCTGGAAAATTATTTTATCTGGACAGTGAGTGTGACTCCTGCAATGGCTAGGATGACGATGTCCAGTTCCCATAAGCAGTTTGGTCTTTATGTTCACTAGACAGTGAATCGATAGAAGTTTCTCTATCAAACCTTGACCCGATGTCCTGCACAATTGGTGGTTTCCGGAGGTGATTTTCAAACTCCTGCATGGAAAATGCATATCGGCTAAGACAAATCAATCATAACTCACATAATAAATGGTTCAGAGCATGAACACTAGTGCAGAAGAGTCTGCAACAAGAAGAAAACAGTTAACACAACCACATCCAGTGTTCCTCTTTGAAGGCAATCCGATAAAGACTTGCATCATCCAAAATTCAGAAAGTGATTGGACAATAAATTTATATAATCCGTCATAAATACTCCATTTTGTATGCGTAAAATTGAAAGGTAAATTATCGGTGTCCTATAGTCCATATTGCTCAGAAGAAAAAAAAAATGAAGTTAAAATTACAAGGTTAACCTGCTTTTTTTTTTGGAAAATTGATTTAATCACTACTTATGTATCACCCAAACAATACCAACTGTAGTCAAACACATACACAAGATACTATCATAAGATAAGAAGCAGTACTTATAACCAATTTAATCGATCCATAATCAACGCAACTTCTTGTCCAAGTCTTTAAGATCTCTAAGGAAAATAATATATCATTGGTTATTTATTTATTTATCTATGTTTTACCTGTGTAAGACGGGTCCCATGTCCATTTGGAGCAAGCAAAACAAGCCCATGCCAAGCATCTCTAAAGCCAACTACCTCAAGAAGGCCATCATCCACAAATGGTAGACTCAAATCTCTCTGCAAAGGCACAGCCAAAAATGAACATTTCTTCAGAAGCAATGCCGCACTAAAGATAAGCATATGCAAGTCCGTATGATTCATGAAAAGTCCATTCAAAATTCAACTATAGTTAACTTCACAAAATGGATATGCCTACTATATATGCGTTTTCCTTTTCTTTTCTCTCAACTAATGGAATGGATTAATTGAGGTATTTGTCATTGCATATAACTTTACCAAGCATCTATGTACTCTCTTCTTTCATTCACAATCAACATTTCAAGTGCAACATTGACATGACTTGTCCACCCATCCAAAATCCAAAAATGAAAGGAAATAGAAAAAAGGAAAGCGCTTAATAGAGATGAGGTAACATTGCACTATCTATCGATTAGACACCTTTTTTTTGTAAGTCTATAATTAGACACCTATTATCCATGACATGCATTTTCCCTGGAGACAAAAAGATAGTTTAACAATGGTCTAAACCCATAAATGTGAAATGAGAAATCTCAACTGAATTAAGCCCCAACACTACCCAGTAAGTTACCTGGGAGGAATATGAAGGTCTTGCCATTCACCATGTTTCTTCATGATCTTCACTTTAGCAAGCTGAGCTATATTCCTGTAATAAAATATCATAGAACTTAAAAAATATACTAACTGAGAGCTAAAACCATTTAGTACGAAAAAATTTCCACAGGATTTATGAACTCTAATACAATAAAAAGCCATTCCTTTAAATATTTAGTCCAATCTATTTCAAAGTAAAACATTGAATTCCCAGCTTTGCAAAGCAAGTGCTCACATAAGTCATAACAGTACATGTTCCTTCAATCTTCATGTTTGTTCTTTTTATGTTGTATATTACATTTCAAGACAAGAAAGCAAAAGGAAGCACACGAGTGTACTGGAATTACTTTAAAGTCCAGAAATATAAAACTCATCTGAGGTTACAAAAGAATTTGATGTTATTGCAGGAACTAAATAAATAGAGAAAATGAAACAAATAATACTAATGAATATATAGGATGGAGACATGAACGGTGACGAATGAAAATGAAAAATTGGAACTTAAGAGACAACTGCAAATAAACTTCCATAAAAGAATACTACAATTTTCATAAGCTTTAATTGTTGCTTCCACAGCATTTTACAACATCTTACCAGTACATGAGTGAAAACTTGGAAGATTATATTACAAAGTTAAAACAAAGAGGGAAAAAACCAACCTCTCTTAGCTTTGAATCCATGACATTTAGCTCTAACTTCAACTCCTCAAAATCCTCGGCCAACTTCAATTCCACAGCATTCATCTGGTTTCAATTCCTCCACATCATCCACTGGACTGAACTGCACATCTTTAGCTGCTCTGAACTCATCTGAATCTTTAGCAGCTTGGAAGCTCTCAACATCTTTAGCTGTTTTTAGTTCATCTACATCTTTAGCAGTTATAACCACCTCCACATCTTTCCCTGTTCTTAGCTCATCTACATCCTTAGCAGTTAAAACCACCTCCACATTTTTCCCTGTTTTTAGCTCATCTGCATCAATAATAGTTTCAACCCCCTCCACATCCTGAACCACCTGGCACCAATAATGTCAGTCCAATTGCAAAAGACTGGCATTTATAATTTCTATTTTTTTTACTGAAAGCATGTAAAGGAGAACACTATCACATGTCAAATGCAGCATCAAACAATTACCAAACGAAGGGGGAAAAAGCATCCTATGATTTTCACCAAATTTAACTTGAAATAAAGTTCATGTTCCAGTTAACACAGATGACACAGTGGCCAGAGTGACAACTGCAGCAGAACTCTGAGGACAGACATGGTATATTAGTACACAGTTACATATGCATCCCTGGGAACAATACAAATAGTGCCACTATCTTTTGCTTCTTCCCCTCAATGTATTTGCCAACATCTTTTGCAAACTGCCATAGGTAACAATTAGAAATCATAGAGACAACATAAGATAATCACAAACCGGCCTAGCAAAAAGGGGAAAAAATGTCTAAGGCAAATTCTTACCATGTCAGACATGATGTCTTCCTCTGTTATCCCAAAGGGAACAACTGTACTTTGAATTAGGAACTTGTCTTTGCACTGCAAATCAGGAGGAGCAACACGCTGAACCTGAATTGACAGAAAATGAGAAGAATTAAAATCTATTATGGTTGCTACCTATGTTACCAGCCTCGGTATGGATGACGGATACGAGTACGTGTCCAAGTATCAGACTCATTTATTTTCTGTAAGTTTTCCATTGATTTGGAGTGTCCATGGGTCATACCCTATATTTGAAGTGTAATGTCCAAAACAGGTACAACAGGTAAAATGAAGGGTTTCTAAGTGGCGATGATAAGCATAATAGTAGTGACTTTACTGCTAAAAATATTATATAAGTTAGCTTCACCTGTTGTGTTTGTTATAATGAGAGGAAATCTGGTATAAGCAGGGTATAGGGGTTCTTGCACATAACTGTAAAATTACATGTTGCTTTTGGCTTGATTATACCTATATTGGGCCGTACACAGTATTTCTTTGGAGAAATAGTCTTCACCTACCAATAATTTTGTAGATCATTAAGTCACCCTGCAATGTCCCCCATCAACCAAAAGATTCTATGCTATGACAATCTTTTTATGATAATACACTGGCAGAATCGTAGACCATTAGATATAGATTTTTCTTAATCAGTACATAACATCAGACTGCAGCCAACAAGGAAAAAAAACAGAAGTAAAAATATTTGCAGCATTAATACTACCTTCAGATTCAGCCAAAACTATCAAATCCAGATTCAGCCGTCAATTATTTCTTGAATACTACCTAATTTGAAAACTCAAATGACGTTTACTGTTTTGAAGATCCAAAGCAGAGAACTATCAAGAACCAAGTATAACCGTAACAAACTCAAATTTCACATCAACTTCATTCAAAACCCAAAAATTCTATCTCTAGATTTCATTAAGCTCCTCCAAACCCCATATCTCAAGCATTTTCCAACAAACGCATCAAACCCTAAGGAGCTGAAATTCTTCAAAAAAAAAAAGTTCCAAAAACCCTAATATTCAAATCTTGACTTTTATTCACCATAAAAATCACCAATTTCCATATATCGTTTCAAATTAACAAGCAAATCTCATAGAGTTCGACAAAACCCTACAGATTTGGACTTCAATTCTTCAAGTTTCAGGTCCAAGACAGAGGAAAAAACAAGAACAAACAAGCAAACAAAAGAACTTACAATCTCTAACAAAGATTCTTTAACAAACCGAAACTTTACATATTCGTGGCGTAGTCGGTATAGGATTCTTCACAAACCGTAGAGTCCGTACACTACCAGAGAGTAAAGCGCGAGCCATGGAGAGAAGCAGAGAAATACGCGAGCATGAATCTTCCATTGCCATCTCCATTTCTTGCAGAATACTGAAAAATTAGATGGCTGGGGTGAACCGTGTCGGTGATGGCTATGTAAAAAAAAATTGGGGGAAACGGCGCGGTGGAGCAAGGAGCTGCAAAAAAATTTTAGGGGCAAAAATATGGCGGCAAAGGTTTTTATACGTGTACTTTTTTGCTTATATTGGTATTTTAAATCGCCCAAAAAATATCGGTGTTTTAAAGTGTCGGAATATGCTCGAAACTTATTTCATATTTCGGTGCTTTGAAACGTTGGTATATGCAGAAAAGAATATTTTAGCGCTTTGAAGTATCAGTATATGCAGAGGAGCAGATTCCGGTGCTTTAAAGCGTCGGAATATACTCGAAACCTATTTCATATTTCGGCACTTCAATATGCAGATGAGCATATTCCAACGCTTTTAAGCACCAGTATATTGCGGCGTTTCTAAACACCACTATACGTATTAAGATTCATATATAACGACGTTTTGAAGCGTTGTTATATGTTCTTTGTATATTGCAGTGCTTTAAGGAAGCGCTACGAAAGAAACGCCGACGGTTATTATATTGCGGCGTTTTGATGAAATGTGGACAAATGTCAATTATTGAACCTTGCAGGGTATGGAAAGATACCAAATTACGAGCACGTTTTTACAGATTTTCTGCTGAGCCTAGCACAGAGCAAGTTTTAGAAGAAACCTGCTACATAATTGTTACTCCCTGCTACATGTTGTCTTTTGCAGGTGTAGGCCTCCTTGCGAAACAGAATAACGGTCAATTTAGCTTAACTTCCGTAGTTACTGCTGGTATGAATGACCTTCGCTCAAGCCACTACAATGTACAGAAGGTTCTCTCATTGCAGCTTTAGCCGCATTATGTTTCTGATATTTGATACTTGCTTGGCAAGCTGAGCAAATTGTCAGGTGTTCACATATCTTTTTGTAAAGGAGCATCTCTGATGGAGCCTTGACGTCCATTTTGAGATCAATCATCCCTACAAAACTTGTATGGAGCCCTGATTTCTCTCTTTTTGTGAAGGATCATCTTTGATAGACTTTACTGTTATGATACACACATGTTTTTGTTTTTATTTGCTGGATTATTAGATCTGACTTCTCAATTTTTTTTATGTTTTTTTATACATACATGTTTTTGTTTTTATTGGTTTTTGCTACTTATAGGAGGGTTTTAACAACTGCAGTACATAAAATCAGTGATTGTTTATGATTTTGACTATTTGATAGGGTATCAATAACGTAAATTAGAAGTTCATTTGTATTGTAAGCTCAAGTTTCATCTTTTTTAAATTCAAACAATCACAAATTCAAAGTCACTGTTAACTTTAGACATGAAATTAACAAGTTTCTTAACTTAAGAAGCTTAAAGTCTTATTTTTTTTATTAAATTGGTTGCTGTTTTAATACATCAAATGTTTAGGATCCTCATAGTTTCATAATAAAACCTCAAGATGCAATAGATTATCACATTTGGTTTGCTCAATGAAAAGCGTGGAGACAGTGCTACAATTCATGCGCTTGCTTTCTCATCATAAAAGTATAATAACTTTTACATGTAAATCAAATCCTAGTATTCTCTTGACAAATGACATCCTGGAAGTTACTTTGAGAGACCAATGACATCTTGACATAAAAAGAAAAAAGATTGTTTATTTAAGTGTTCATTAAGTTATGAACAAAAAACAAGATTAAAGTAAGACTGTTTATATAACAGCGAATTCGATTTTTTTCTTTTTTTAATATTAAAAGAATTGAAATCAAATGAAGTTGTTGAAGTTTGGTTAAAATTTGAACTCGACTCATATTCGATTAAAATCTTAATAAACAAAATTTTTGAAACTCAATTTAAACTCGAATTTGACTCAAACTCGATTAAAATCTTATTTAACAAACTTGAACATATGGAATGCTACTCAACTTGTGTATTCTTGAGCCCCGTTTTATACTAGTAACAGTAACACCTAAAAATAGCAGTAGAAAACTAGTACTGTACATTATTATAGGAAAGAGTTACAAATCGAAAGGGAATTTTACACTGAGCAAGGTAAAAATGCCTTGATTTTACAAATGTAGCAAATAACATATTATTGTTGCTTAGCCTTTGATAAATGATAATCTAACCCATGCTGAATTTTGCGTTGGATTTGGAGTTTCAACTGCTCCAATTGACCGACCTGTCTAATTTGTTATTGTATTTTTCACCTCAACATTGTAAAATGTGAATTTTCATTTCACATTCCCATTAAAATTTGTTCCATTACACCAAAGTCAATACTAAAGTTCCCTGCTCCCTAAGCTCCACTATGCCCTTTTCAATGCAATATTACAACTTTAATTTGAGTAAAAAAATGATTCAATCATTCAAAACAATTTTTTGAGATAAAAATAGGTAAATAGATAAATTATTTTATATATTCGTTAAAAAATATTAAATTTTAAACACACAAAATGAATTTAAAATAATTTTTATTTTTGAAACCGAAGTTAAAGATCATTTTATACTCTATACAATACAAATCTAAGTTTAACACTACAACCACCTATAAAAAATATATATATATAAAAAAAACCTCCACATTTCTTTTAAGGTTTTGAAAGTTTATGCTTCCAAGTTAGGCGCCCTAGCATTTCAAAACAAATATTTCACATTTTGGTCTTTGTATCTTATGTCCAAGTGACTAAAGCAAACTTCCCAATCCTTTTCTTCTCCAACTAATTTAGTCCATATCGAATACCCAAAAAGTATCACAAACTCCAATTCTCTTTGGAACTCAAAATTGTTTTAATTAAGGGCATTGGCCATTCTAATTTCTTTACTGTGTCCAAGCTTGGAAGTGCAAAATTTGTAGGTTAGTAGGCTTTTTTTTAACCATTGTAGGCTAGTAGGCTTATATGAGCTGTCTGGAACCAAAGGTCAAATTTTGTATATGGGATGTCCAATTGATAATTGATTCTTTAGTTAGACATGATCTCGATGCGATGTTTTAGGATTGAACAATAATTTAAAATTTTTCTTTTTTGTCACTTGTCCAAAGTTGGATTAAGTAATAAATTGATATATTTATAGTTTTATTAATAAAATTATAAATTTACTTTTATAAAATTATTTTGAATTTATTAGTTTTGATTGGTTGTATGTTGAGATGTGGGAATTTTTGGTTATATTAAGTTTAAAACTTTTTTAGATTCGTACAAAATTTTATTAGTAATTTTATGATACTTCATTAATAATGTTATTTTTTGAATCTCATATGTGAAGTTTTTTAAAATTATTATTAAAATTTCAAAAACGTCTAAAACTAATTAAAAAAAATTAATTGAAATGAATGGCCGTTTGAGATGTCCACCTAACAACTTTCGGATTAGAGAGGTACTTTTCATGGTTAAAAAGAATAAAAAAATTGTTTCATGAAAAATTGAAAATATTTTTGTATAGAAAAATCCCATGCCCAATCTAACCAAGAATTTTGCCCAATTGATGCTACAACCATTAAAATATAAAGACCCAACCTGCACATAAAATTAACCAAATTCAAATTCAATGGTTTGGCAAGATGTGAGAAAGGGAATGGAAAAAGAATATAGAAAGATTAACTACAACACAAAAAAAAAGGACCCATTTGTAGGGGCCAATTGGGATGTTTTTCACCTACCCTTTGATAAACTTTTTATGCCTTGGTTTCAACTAGGCATTATATTTGTGGGTCACAGTAACTGGACGCTCCAGGTTCACGTGCATTTTCTCATTGGTTTCAATATTGTGCAGTGTACACCCTGTTGAAATTAAGAAACATCTACCAAAAAAAACAGTTTAAAAAAAAACTCCTTTAAATCCTTTCAGAAGGAAGAACAACGTGGTAGAATTAAAATTTAAACCTGCGTAATTAAACAAGACTTAAAAGGCCTAATTAGCCCGAGGGACCCTCTCAAAAGGAAGAAGAACGTGGCAGAATTAACAGTAACCTTTTTCTTCCCACCAACTGATCCGCTTTCAAAAATCTCTCCCGCAAACTCTGCCCTTTTTTCTTAACCGCTCCACCTCTCTTATTCACTACATAAAAACCATTAAACACACACACAAAACAAATTTCTTTTTGAACCTAGATCACATTTTTCTCATTCTCCTCCAAATTTCAGTACCACTTTTTATGCCCTTCTTTTCTTTTCAATGGGGAGAGTGGGGCAAGATCAATCAGATATCAAATCCCATCTAATATTAGAGATTTGCTCCATTTCAACAACACGTATTGCTTGTGTTCATAGGATTGGTAACAGCCAAGCTAAATCACATTTCATAGACTGGTATCGTATTCTTGGAGTATGTTTTTTGGTTTCTTTCAGTCTCTTGATCTTATTATTAACCAATGTGTTTTTGGGTTCTTGTATTTGATATTGAATTTTCATTTTTTTTATGAGGTTGGATAGGTGGAAGAAGATGCAGGAATAGATATTATACGAAAGAAGTATCATAAACTTGGTGGGTTTGGCTAATGAGATTGTACTCCACTAACATTTTTAGTATTTGGCAATCTGTAATTTCTTTCTGTTTGGTGAGGGTTGTTTTGTTTTGCAGCTTTGCATCTTCACCCTGATAAGAACAAGCACCCCAAGGCTGAGATTGCCTTCAAACTTGTCTCGGAGGTTAGATTTATTTTATTCTCTGTTTTTAATACTTGCATTTCAATTTCCTAAGCATTTGCTATATTAGGATTGCTTGGTAGACCAAGCCAAAATTATTGTTTAAGGCATGCTATTAGAGGAAATGTAATGTTCAGTTCTGTTTAATATCTTCCTCTAATCAGAAATAGGCAAATGTCTGGTCCAAGTATATATCCAACAAAGGCTGAATTCGATCAGAAGTTTTAGGCTAAACCATCTTTGATGATATTTCACTAGACCAAAGAGAAGGAAATTCTGTAAATTAAATGGCTCATTACATAAGGATGCATCATTTGACTGGTTGATGTAGTATCAAAGGTTGTCCAATGTGACAGAACCATTAAGACAGAAAGAACACCATTTTAATTTGACAACAGATTTTGGTCCAGGAGATCTCAAGTTCACCAACAGAATCTGAATTTTGGGTATGGCTACCTTCATAAGCCAATGCACTAGTGGTGGTGTCATCAAACTAAAGATGAAATCTGCTGGCTTTTCTTCTCATGATTTCCTTTTCCCCTTTGCATTCTACTCTACCCTATTTTTCATTCGTTTTTTTTAGAATTTATTAAAAAATCACACGGAAAAGAGATAGTTATATATATAAGACTTGACTGCACTCACCAACTAAAAAAACACCCAACTTATAGAGCCACAGAATAATGCTCAGGTGTAACTCTCCTTAAGCATATCTTTTCGATTTGTGATGATGGTCGTCAAGAATTTTTTTCCCTCTTTTGTCTACTCTCGTTTCCTTTGTTAATGGCTTATCGGTCCTCAAGCGTATCTTGAGATTTGTGATGATGGTCGTCGAGAATTTTTTTCCCTCTTTTGTCTACTCTCGTTTCCTTTGTTAATGGCTTATCGGTCCCCAAGCGTATCTTGAGATTTGTCGTCGAGAATTTTTTTCCCCCTTTTGTCTACTCTCTTTTCCTTTGTTAATGGCTTATCGGTCCTCAATTCAAATATACTAATATTACTTCAGGCATATACATGCTTATCTGATGATGTAAGAAGAAGAATTTTCAACTTGGAGAGATGGGAAAAATTCTGCACCGAGTGTAACAGTATCCCATATGCAACCTGCAAATCTCCAACCAATTCTTTTGCACCAAAACTAAAGCAATGGAACCCTACAAACTGGTCAAGAACTTGTAGAGTTTTGCGAGGCCTGAGAGACATCAGGAACAGGTTTAAAGAGGAGGCAAGGGTGATAGAAAACTGCTTGAAGGCTAATGCCTTGTCGATGAAAGAATACCCTCTCTTCAATCCATCAGAGGAAGATCTACTCCAAAGCAATGCTCAACATAAATTGAAGGAATCACCAGTCTTCAATCCGTCTGACTATATATTCCAAGGCTACCCTCACATTAGGAACCAGATTTACAAGAAACCTGAGAACTTATGGTACTTGCAGAGAAGAAATATACTGAATCATGAACAGAGAAGGAAGATGCCCGACTTCCCAGTCTTTGAAAACAGGCCAGATTGGAGAATGTTTAAGACCAAATCTACATGTGTCCGTTCATGATATTGTGCTTCATGAACGAAGTACCATTATATCAGCATATTTTGCTTTGTTTCTCTGATAATTATTGTCAGCAATCAATTTAAGATTTTTCATTATAGAACATGATAACTTGAGAACCAGATAGTTTCCAAATGCTACTAATTTCTAATTTCTAGTTTCCAAATGATATTGTGCTTCATGAACGAAGTACCATTAGATCAGCATATTTTGCTTTGTTTTCTCTGATAATTATTGTCAGCAATCAATTTAAGATTTTTCATTATAGAACATGATAACTTGAGAACCAGATAGTTCCCAAATGCTACTAATTTCTAATTGTTACGGACATACGGTATAGATATATTTCAAGCGTCAGAACCCAAACACAACCTCCTGATTGGAAGCAGAAAACAAAATTGTGGGTTGTAATTTCTAATACAATAGCACCAAGGGTCAGTAGCTACCTATGTTGTATAGAACTTTTGCTCCTCAAAATGTATAATATTAGATTGTATCAGAATCTTTATTTTTCTTCAGTTTATTCAATTCATTTACTAGGGTAGGAAAAAAAAGCCTAACCTTGAAACTGAGTTTCACTTTTCCCCCATTTCAGGCTAATAACAACCTCTGACATATGCTCTCTTTATATTACATTGAATTAGCAAAGACCCGCATGATTAAAAAAATGTTATAATCACAAAACACCATGCATTTTAAGGGTATTGAATAGATAATTCTGAACAAAATTTCAATCAAATTAAAATCGATGTTCACATTCAACCTATACACTAATTTGAATCCAAAAAGACAATTCATACGCTATGTTTTCAAAGTTCTCTTCGTGAACTGGGCAGCTAAGAATTATGAGCTTGAAGAAAATAAGAGATAAAATTTGTTAAAGAAAATAAAAAAAATGCACAGTTGTCTTTTCGCATTCAAACGAGACACATATGTTGACTAGATGTGACATAAGTTCTAGTTGTATTCGCATTTGTTTCAATGTCCTTTTTACGTTTTAAATTTGATCAATTTAAACCCTACATTTTAAGGGTATCCTACAGACTATTATAATCAAAATTTCAGCTAAATTAAAACCAATGCACATGCTTACATGTGCATCTGATTTGAATGCGAAAATACAATTCATGCAGTATTTTTTCAAAGTTGTCTTCGTTAATTGCAAATTGGGGAGTTAAGAATTATGTGCTTGAAGAAAATAAGAGAAAAATTTGCGGGAGAATTAAAAGATGGCATAATTGTCTTTTCTCATTCAAATAAAGCACGCGTTTGGGTTGCATGTATACATTAGTTTTAATTTGACCGAAATTTTGATAAAAATGGCCTATTGAATATTCATTTTAGTGTAAATTGATCAAAATTAAAATATAAAAAATAATGAAACATAAAACATGATACAAAATACAAAGGAGTTTCATAATAATATCCCTAAAAACATTATAAGATTATGAATAGTTAAAATTCATATTTGTAATTTTTTTTTCGTAATATTTACTTTGATTGTCATTCATGAATTTATTGCAAGGTACAGTACTTTACTATAATATTATAAACAACCCACATTTGTAAATACCTTTGAAAGGGTTCTCTCCCCACCCCAACCCTTTATCTTTCTAACTTTATAGTAATTGGTTTGATTTATCCAACGATATGTGTATTTAACCGTTCCTATCCCCCCGACCCCCTATAATGTTAATAGTTATGAGATTTGATCAAAGATCAACTTCCATAAATAATAGTTAGACTGAACCATGAAATCTTAAAAGAAACATGAAATTGAAAATCTTGGACTAAAATTTATGTTGAGGCCTACTGTTCAAACTTTAGGAAACCTTAAACCTCATACGAAACAAAACTCAAATGAAATCAAAAAGTTTTAGACTAAGATTTTATTAATGATCCCCCCAAACCTTAAAAACTCAAAAGAAAAAATTTGAACTAACGAACACCCATATTATAATTTTTATGACCAGAGATGAGTCACTTATCACATCCGTTCGCTATGAAGAATTATGCTTTTATCAACATTCACTTTCTTTTTTTATATCAAATACTTCAACCCTATAATTTCTGCCTAATCGATGTAAGATCATGCAATAACACAATAAAAAATCAATTACTTCCAAGAAAAATTTCTTGGACCACGCCAAAGAGGACACATATCCCAAGATGGAGAAGGCACATGTTCCAAAGTTATTAAAGACAAATATAAAATACGTGAAAGTTATCAATAACTTTCCAACAATTACCAGTAAAGCTCTTACCGATTCAAGAACTTTTTCCAGTGCAGTGCCATGCAAGACCTTTCATATTCCCACTAGATTGAGATTAGAGGTGTAAATCAACTGAATGATGCAATTAGTGACATGTCGGCTCGATTCAGAAAGAGTACTCCATTCTTAACAAGAAGATAATAGAAGACTTGAGCCAACATTTGCTGGTTGCTTTGTTTCAGGGACTGAGAGAAGACCACCATCAATTAAGGCCTGCAGCTCTTCTTTTGCCATGTCACGGACCTCAGATTTTGAGGATTCCAAGAATGCGTGTATTACCTTAGAACTGCAAAATTACAGCAATGGGACCCAACACACAATACACGAGCCCACATTAACATTCACACTACAATTAAATGCATCAAACTCACTAGTAAAAGGAAGATGTCCACTAACCTGTGACCTTGGGCCCATAATTTACAGTTCCCTCCCAAAGCTTTCTTCCATAAAGTAGAAGCAAAAGTAGGGCAGTCCAAGATTAGTTTTCTAATGGTGCGATTGGAATGGAAGTTTTCAAGGACATGCTCCTCTTCTGGTTCTTCAGATTTAGCCTTTGCTGCAACAGATGCTATAGCTTCATGTAATTTGTTCAACTTTTCGTCCAAAGTTGGGTGGAGAATGCCACTAGAACCCCCTGTGGCTACCTGCATGCAACACAAGATGAAATTAATCGATTTGATTGAACCAAATATATTATAAGAGCAGATAAATGTCAAGGAGACCCAACATATGATGCATTTCTTTTTCTCTTTTGAGAGGGCACTAAACGAAATGAAAAGCTGTTTTGTGAGAAAAAGACCACTCTTTTGAATCTTCAACACATACTCTCACTAAACAAAATATATGGGAGCTAAAATTATAACTCTGTCAGGATAAAATATCAATGAAACAAATTGAAGACCTCGTATATGACTTCTTTGCCAAAATTTGATTTAAGCAATTCCTCTGCACTCTCAATACATATGTCAACAAGATTCTGCAAAACACACCAGTACATAAGTTACCAATAAAAACGGGTTAAAGACGAAGCAGCCAGATAGAATCATTGCAGAATATAAATTTGTAAAAGAATTTAGGCCATAACAATGGAGGACAAACACAAACACACAAAAATATGTTAAGGAACCCATTGAATAACCAACCTCAGCAAGCCCACTGTTGACCAACAACTCCTGCCTTCTTAAAAATGGATCTTTTTTCCCACCCTCAACTAGGTGAAGATTCTCACCAGGACTTGAACTTTGATCAACCTCGGTCTCCGTCACTTCCAGCTCACCTTTGTCCTCCTTGTCACTATATTCTTCATCCTTTAAACCCTTTGTTTTGGACTTTACTTCTGATTCACCCTGCCAGTGGAGGGAGGGAGAAATTAGACTATGTTTCAGTTATAGTTGTTTAAGGCACAGCTAGGCCCTAGACCTAGAGCCTTGCACTTTTAACAACTATGGTTTCAGTACAGCTGCATCATTACTCTTAGTTCTACAAAAGAAGACAGTTTCAGATTACCTTGGCACAGAGAGAAGGAACATATAAATCAAGAGAAGCCAGATCATCAGGACTAAAATATCGCGAACAATTTGGATGAAGCAGCTGCAGTAAGAACCGCCTTCCATTCTGCAATTAAAAAGGGTAAAAAACCTACTTAGGACTCAAAGTATTACAAGTAAATATAGCTGAAGTGAAACTAAGATGGGATAATTGCATGGATACTCTGCCAGACAGCAAGTATTAAACAAGACGAAAGCTGAGGGAAAATTCAATTTAAGAAAACCTTAAGATCCCGTTTGGTTTGCACATGAAACGGAATGGGAATGAAATAGGATTAATGCTCTAAAAATAAAGCTTGAAGGGATTGAAGGGATACGATGTTGGTATTTTTGGTGGTAAAGTATGTTTCCTCATGCTCAACAGGATTCCTTTCTTAAATTTGGCAATTCTATTCCTTTCCGTTGGGCATTTGATAAATAAAAATTTATTAAGCACCAAGAGGGTGCACCAAAAAACCGAAAGCTATTTATAAAGCAAAAGCTCAACAAAATCTAAAAAATCATTGTTATTTACAAAAAAATTTCCTTTAACCCAAAAAATAAGAGTGTTGAACCAATTATCTCTAATAGTAGAGATCGTTCTTTCAATACCATCAAAAGCCCTCCGGTTCCTCTCTCTCCATACCATCCACCAAATAGAATGCGAAATTAGCTCTAAAGATGTTAAAAAGGCTTTAGAGCTAATATTCTATAAGCCATCTCCCATAAATTTTTAACTAACGAGCAATCCATCAAGAGATGATAAACGGACTCCACCTTTTGATTATAAATAAAACACATTAACCAAGACTTTCCTCCTCTTTTGTAAATTGACAATGGCAAGATTTCTATTCCAAGAGGCATCCAACACAAAAAAACTAATTTTCTTAGGAGCCTTAGCACACCAAATAGTTTTTCAAAGGTAATTACGATGATTACTAGCAAGGTCTTTATCAATAAGAATATTGTAAAAAAATTGCACCATAAGACCTTTATCCCGTCTAGATCAGCACCTCAATTCATCTTCCCTCCCCATCTCAATGTTAGAAGAAAATAAGGAATCCAAAACAAAGCAACTTCCTCGACCTCCCAATCTTGAACATTACGAATAAAAGGTATAACCAAGAGATAACTTCATTAGTCAAAGAAAAACAAGAGCTAACTCGTACTTCTTTGTCTCTAACCAAATTAAATACACTCGGGAATTTATCCTTAAGAGAAGTGTTACCACACCAAATATCATATCATAACTAAGTCTTCGCTCCATTACCCACCGAGATCTCAATAAAATGTCGAAACACTTCCAAACCCTTCCTAATCCACTTCCACATTCCTACTCCATAAGCTCCTCGCGGTTCTTTGGACATCAACCATCAAGATCCATCCTGAACTTTGGCCACCACCACTTTTCTCCACAAATGGTCTTTCTCAACAATGAATCTCCATAGCCATTTACCAAGAAGGGCCTTATTGAGCAAGGGGAGAGATTTAATACCAAGCCCGCCTCTTTCTAAAGGAAGCTTCACAATCCCCCAGTTAACGAAATGGAACTTAAAATCCTCCCTCGAGTTGCCCCAAAGGAATCTATGCTTTCCAATCTGTTGGCCACCGAACTAGGAATTGGAAAAAGATACATAAAATAGATCAGAGGGCTAGAAAGAGTGCTTTTAATGAGAATGAGTCTACATAGACAGTGATTCTTCCATCCGGCCAATCGCTTTTCAAACTTTTCCATAATTGGATTCCAAATGCTTTTATTTTAAACCGAGCCTCGAGGGAGAGACCAAGATAAGAGATAGGAAGCATTCCCAAATTACACCCCAATAAACCAACAAGGAGGTTCCCATTAGCTCCTTCTCCAGAAGGTACTAGAACACTTTTAGCAAGATTAACCTTAAGACCTGATACCACCTCAAAGCAAAGAAGGATGCCCCGAAGGTGCAAAATTTGTGTATCTTCAGCCCCACATAACACGAGAGTATCGTCGGCAAAGAGAATGTGAGAAATATTAACATTACATGCATTATCTCCCACTTTGAAATCCGACAAGAGACCCAAATCAACACCTTTCATCAACATCTTGCTAAGAGTCTCCATGACTAGAGTGAACAAAAAAGGATACAAAGGATGCCCTTGTCTTAGACCTTTAGAAGCTAGAAAAAAACCAAATGGACACCCATTAACCAATATGGAAAAAGAAGTGGAAGATAAGCATTTAAGAATCCACTTACACCAATTTTCTCAAAAACCCATACGATTCACCTTTTCTATATCAAGGTTGCAAATAACCCCTCCACCACCATTCTTCAACTGAGCATCCACCACTTCATTTGCTATCAAAGCCACATCCAAAATTGGTCTTCCTTTTATAAAGGCATTTTGCATAGGGCTTACCACTTACCGAATCACACCCTTTAATCTAGAAGTTAGCACTTTCGATAAGAGCTTGAAAATACAACCCACAAGGCTAATAGGTCTGAAATCTAATATTTGATGCTCCCTTTTTTTTGGGATCAAAGTAACAAAAGTGGCATTTAGGCTACTCACAAACTCCCCTAAAGAATGAAATTCCTCAAAAAGATGAACCACATCTCTCTTAATCACCTCCCAGTTATGAGAAAGGAAAGCCATCGTGAAGCCATCAGGACTTGGAGCTTTATCACCATCACCTTGAGCGCGACAACTATTCCATCCTCAGAAAAAGGTCTTTCCAGTCAGACTACATTAGTCTCATCAATTCTAGAGAAATTCAAACCATCCAAATTCGATCTATTCCCACAAGCCTCTTTGTAAAGATTCTCGTAAAACCCATCGATGGCCCATTTGATATCCTTCGCCTCCTCAAACACCAAACCATCAACCTCAATAAAGTTAATAATATTGAATCTCCTATAAGCATTGGCCATACGATGAAAATACTTAGTATTTTTATCTCCTTTCCGAAGCCACAATTCCCTTGAATTTTGTCTCCAAGAAATTTCCTCAAGGTAATAAGCTTAGCTAGCTCCTTTTTTGCAATCAATCTTCTATCAGACTCACTCCTCAACAAACCCTCTCTAACCTTTTTCTCATCAAACCCATTAATTTCCCCCACCTAAGCATTGATAGCTGAGTTAATGTTGCTAAAGGACTCTTGATTCCATTTTGCACTTCTTGTTTAAGTCTCTTAAGTTTCTTAGCTACCACAAAACTAGCCACTCCACTGAAAAGAGCACCTTCCCACCAACCCCTAACGAGATCAAGAAAACCATCTACTCTCAACCACATGTTCTCAAACCCAAATGGAGTTGGACCCACATCTAACCTCCAACTTCAAGAGCAATAGGGTGATGATCAAAAGTAGGTCGATGGAGAAGCTTTTGAATCATAGAAGGACACTGAAATTCCCATGAAGCAAACACAAGGAACCAATCAATCCTCGAAAAAGACGGAAACTATCTGTAATTCGACCAAGTAAAGGACCCTCCCGATAACGGCAAATAAATAAGATTATTACCCCTCACAAACTCAAGAAACTCCCTCATAGACCTAGTTTCAAGAATCCCCCCCCCCCAAAAAAAAAATCTTTCATGAGGAAAAAGCACAACATTCATGACAGGTAGCCACCAACTCATCCCAAAACAGACTTCTATTACCATTCTCACCAGGCCCATACACACTAGTCATAATCCAGTCCCCACCTTTATAAAGCCCCTTAAAGACACAAGAAACTAAAAACGAACCCACATGGGCATCAACCAATTCCAACACACGCATGTCCCACATAATTACAATTCCACCCGAAGCACCTAACGATGAAAGAGCTTTCCAACCACAGTTCCCTTCCATTATCTCAGAAAATGTTTAATAGAATCCTTTTTCATCAAGTCATTAGCCTCTCTCACATTCCAAGAAATAACTTTCCAAATCATTGGATCACAAGCTCTCCTCTCGACTCCTGTACCAACTCCTCTCTTCCTCTACCTACACTTCCACCAATTTTGTCGTAATTGACATAAAAAATACAAACACCTCATCCCCTCAAAATCCCTCTCGAGCTTCATTTTTAGAGCGTTAATCCTATTCCATCCCCTGTGCAAACCAAATGGGGGCTTAAAGTATTAGAAATTACATACAAATAAACATATTACATGAACCTGCCAAAAGCATGCCTTAAAGTTGTTTTGATAATTATATGTCCTTCTACAGTATATGGTTACCTCAAGTGAATATATGGGCTAATTTTCAATAAGCAATAAACTAACAGCAACATGTGCCAAAAACAAACAAATGCTTAATAGATGATCCTTTTATAAAAGCTACAATCAACTTTCTTCCAAATATTTCATTAACAACACGATGTAAAAAGTGTAGGAATAGTAGAAACCTTGTCCAAAACAAGCTCCTTCAAAATTGTTTGAAGCTCACGAATGACAATCTGTAATCGGGGGAGTAGATTTAGAAGCTACATGAAAGGAGATCAATACAAGAAATGATTAAAGAAAAGGTTTAAGAAAAACACCTTTCTTATAAGCTTTGTGTCATCAACTGTTGAAACAAGGCAGACAAGTACCTGAAAATGAATGATACAAAATGATGAACTTACAAACAAAAACTTCACAAAGTATGAAAGAGCATGTATCATGTAAGGAAAATGAAACAAAATGCAAGAAGAATTCAATGAACCATAAAAGAATATAAGTTAGCAAGGAAAATAAGATATTTAGCTAATGCCTTATACTTATGCGGAAAAGCATTTATCTTTTGGTCAATGTTCTTTGCAATGAGCATGATGTGTGCCAGAAAGATTTTTCTTGTACAACTAAATAAGTTGGAGTATCTTTTTCTATTTAATCTTTCTCCTGATTTATAGATACACACTTGGTGCTATCGAGAGAGAGAGAGAGAGATGCTAACCATTAACTATGTAATTACTAAAAGCTCAATCATATAATACAATAAGAAAATAAATTTTTAAAAAAAAAAAAAAAAAAAAAAAAAACCCAAGTACCTACAAAATAAGACTAAAATGAATAGAAAAGAGTGCAGAAAATGTCCTTTGACAGGTGGAATAGAGGAAGAGTATTCATGGAGGTCACCCAACTGAATTTAGCTAAACCATAAATATTTCCAACATCAACAGACACAAGCTGGAAACTACCAAAAAGTTATACAACATTTGCAAAAGAATGATATTTGAGTGGACAGCATCCAAAAGTATTACTTACCAAATTCCCACATTGATCATGAGCTATCTTGCCAATGTGACCTTTCATTCCTTTGATAATTTTCTTCCTTTCCTAAAACAAAACACAAATCAAACAATAAATAACCAGTCAGTTAAAACTAGAAACACACATGCATATAGTCAACGAGACCATTTCCCCTATTATAAATTTCTTTAGTTCAACTGCAACAAACCTTAGCGCTCCCATGCTTGACACAAAGCATCCCAAGCCTAGATCCATCCCGAGTATGGATCATACGAACGAGAAGTGGAACCGACAACTGTTCAAGTACATCTGTGGCAGAGGACTATCAACAAACATGATTTAGAAAGAGAGAGAAATTGCAAGCAAAGGAAACTGCTGCAGGCAAGAAAATACTCCTAAACTTATTGAGAGCATGTAATAATTAGAAACACCTGATCAGCTAAGCTTAAGTACTCTATTAACACCCTGTGTATGATGGAGTGGTCAACTATTCCTTTCTCAAGAATTGGTTGAATCACTGAAGTCATATGTCGTAAGACAGCACCTTTCTGTAACCCTAGCTTTGAGATAACATCTACCAACCTGAAATATAACGGAAAAAAACTATTAAAATGTCTTTTTAATAAGAAAACTATTAAAATATGTTATCGCAGCAATACAGCAATGTTAAATTCATGCTATTTCAAATACATCCGTCGCACTGCAAGATAAATTCAGAGTGCAAAGAAAATCAGAGATAATAAGAAACTAAGAACGTCAAGAACTCATGAACTCCATAACACCCCACACTACATGTCTCAAGAAAACTAAAAATAAATAGATAAATATGTCACACCTTACACAACCACAAATATATATTACTACATCATAACATTAAAAACGAATAAAACTGATAAAATTGCTTCCAATTCAAATGACGGAAGAGAATATTTTTCATGCTTTATTGATGCATTTAAGGTTGGATTTTGTATTATGTGTAAAAGACCACTAAAAGAATAATAGATATTGCAGAAATTTATCCGCCTAATTTCTCTTGATGTCCTGAAGACATAGTTACATCGCACAAAACAACACAAGTGAGACAAATATCTGACACATTACCTGCTCTCTTTCATTGAGATAAGGTCCTTGAACAACTGAAGCGCTGTAGAATATAGTTCCATCAGAAGCTCTTGTTTTTGAGTTGCATTTCCCAGCTGATATGCATGCTCAACAACTGCAAAGGAAGGGGAACAAGAAAATAAGAAGAAATATAACTTTTTATAAAAACAGGTAGGCTTTAAGGAAAAATAAGATTGACAAGAAACATATACTAAGATCAGTTAAACATAAACAAAGTCAATGTTTTGTCACATACTGACTTTTTCTTATTCTTTCTCTTTTAAGATACCCTACTATTCTTTTTTTTAATGTTAAACCCACACACACACCTTGAACCCTGTCCACAAAGTGAGCAGGGAAATGTCCTTCCAACACTCCAAAGCGGGCAGGACTTGAGCTCCATTCATAATGAGACTCAAGCCTTATTGATTTTTTTATTGATAAAGTACTCATATTCTTTTTTCTTTATAAGTGATCAATACTAATATTCTTAAATTTAAGATTTTAAAAAGACACTCTTATCCACTCCTAGTCCCACACAAGCATTAAAACCCAAGCATTAGCCAAAATAAAAGTTGAAATCTTCAGGGAGACTCACCTAGAAAAGCTATAGTTTATTACATAGAAACAAAGGATAGGAAATGTATTCTATGGTGACATACCAACACTTCCAACCATGTGTCGAAGAAGAGAAGCAACATGCCCACGGAGGGTGGATATAAACCCTGCCAGCTGTTTCTTAGAAGCTGCATATAGTACAAGTAGCAACATTAGATGATGAGATACAAGGATAACATAATAAGAAGAACATATATAACTACTGTTTCAAGCAACTCTATCTGGTTCAGCAGTTCCAACCAAAAAAGCAACGAGTTTCTACAGCTGGACACATACCATTATCTAACATTTTCTTCACAAGATGAACTGCATAAGTGTTACATGCAAGGTTAAGAAGATGTGGCTGAAGCTCCTTAAATACAGCATCCCCTTCAGCTTGTGAGCAGTACTTAACACAAGTCTGAAGTAAAAGAAAGGAATGTGGTAACTAAATGTTATTCTGAATAAACATAAACTTGAATTTTGAGGAGAACTAAAATTAACAACAAAAAAAGAGGAAAAAGGCTAAAGAACCACCTGCAGAACACGTGATGAAACATGGGAGCCAGCAATTTCTGGAATCTTCCCCTTCATCTTTTCTAGAGCTTGAGTTATCAGTCTATGGATAGTTTTCAGCAAATAATAGAAAATTTTAAAAAGAATAAAATAAGTGAGATAAAGCTTAAGAGGAAAAGGAAAATGAGATGGATATGCCGTAGAGGAAGGATGACATATCATATTTGTAATGAAATACAGACTTGGATCTATCTTCTTTGGCAATATTGCGGCACCTCATCTTTTCCCATAGAGATGCAAGCTCCTATTACAAAGTACAAGAAACTTTCTTTAGGCAACAGTCAAAATAAGCACAATAGGTGAGCTATTCTACAAGTTCTAATCAAGTCCAGCTACCCCCAAAGAGACAAACAACAGGACAAAAAAGTTTTTACAATTCATATCAATTTTGGCATTTCAAATCCAAATATTAGCTTAAAACAAAATCTTTTGAAGTAACAAACTGTAACACTGTTGCAGTGACCATTAACAAGTTTTAAAGGAACAAACTTCAAGCAAAATGTATCTAGAATTTAAAATTTTACAGCAAATGCAAATCAATGCATACTTGCTCCAGAGTGTAATGTCGCTTCCTCTTCTTCTTCCTAGCCTCCGTCAGCTCCTGCCGTTAAACAAAGAACCCATCGAAAATTAAAAATTGAAAATGCAAGTCCCGAGTTATAATGCTATCATTAGAAATGAAATGTATCAAAAAAATATTTTCAACAAGGAGTGGGAAAACCTACCCTTCAAACAATCAAACAGAAAATGTTCATACACCAATCAGTAATATATAACTAAAATTTTAGGGAAAAAAGGAATATTATACTATACACTGACACAACAGCTCACTGCAGAACAAAAACTGACCTTGGCACGGAGGCGACCTTCCCGCTTCGATTCCGGAAGCTTCTTCTCTTTACCACCTTCTGATTTCTCAAATTTCGAATTAATTGGTTGCTTTTCTTTTGGTTGTTTTTGTTGTAGATGTTGCTCAGGTCGTTGTATTTCAGAATTGGAGGGTTTTGTGGAGCCGAGCTTCGGCTTCTTGGAGTCATCTGTCACTGCTTTAGAACCTCGGTTATACTTTCTCTTATTGGATTTGTGGCTCTGTTGATCCTTAGTCGCCATTGGAGCTTTGCTCAAGCTATTCGTCGTTGTTGTTTGGGTAAATCGATTTTAAAGGGTGTACCGCTCTGGGGTTTTTCAAGGGTTTTGGAATTTTGGGTGAGACTAGGGAGTCGGGTAGGGCTGGAAGCGCGGGTCAAGACTTGGGATAGAAGTTGTTGGGCTGCCCGGCCCGAGCCTTACTAAATGCTGTTAACCATATTTATAACACCCGGTCCGGACACCAACCCGACCGATACACTGGAATCTGGATGACTCACTGGGTCAGTAATCGAATAGGATTAAAATAATTAAAATTTTATGAAGTTAATAAATATTTTATCAAAAATTACCTAAAAAATAAATATTGGAGTATTAAAATGAGAGAAAAAAATTAATATTAATGTCATCCGTCAAAATCTAACTTGTGTCAATTGAAAACCCATTTCCTAGACTTGGGAATGCTTAGCCAGCGCATCAATAAAAACAACATTCCAGTTTAACTATTAAACGTATACTCTTTACATTAAAGTAGGTTGATTTGTGATCGAAATCCTAGGTTAGTTTACCACTGAAAGTCTAAGATTCAGTTGATACAAATTAAATTTTGAGAAACAGCATTACAATTTGGAGTAAAAAGTAAAGTTTAACGTGTATTTTTTTTTAAAAATTAAAACCAGTGTTTTAATAAAGTATGTGTATTCTCTTTTCATTTGTAAATCCTTGACAATGAATATAAATAAATCATGTGATATTTTACTTACATACATGATCTATGGAATTTAATTATATTCAATTAGATGGAGTATAATTATTATTCATGATATTTGGGATGGTTTTTAAGTGAAATTTAAGATAAAAAATTAAAGTTTTACCACAAGTTTTGTGAGAGAGTTATAAATAAAACTTATAATTTTTTGACTTCAAGTTGCATTTAAAGGCCCACCCCAAGTATCACCATATATACACAAGTTCATACTGTCAACTGATATCCACTTCAAGTTTGGTATATATAATTTTGACAACCTTTAATTACTTTTCTACATAAAATATTACATGCAAATTAAGTTTCATAACAAGGAGAGAGACAGAGATGATTATAGCCAACTATAACTAAGTAGACATGTATATAACAGAGAAGATACAGAGAGCACTTTTATGTTACGATTAAGTATTGCAGACCATATTCTAATTTATAAGCTGCAACCAAGTCCAGTGCAAGACTTATATATTACATCTGTATATCATTAAAAGTACTACCAAAACATAAGGCAAACTAATTAAGGTTATTAATAAACGCGAGGAACAGGTTTTTTCTTATGAAAATCATTGATCACTATCCCTCCATAGTATCGAGCTGCATCGTTCAGCCTCAGAAACTTGGTGGCCCTACTTGTAAACATAAGGTTGATGTTCCTGTGGAGAAGAAAGCTTATTGTTATTCTTCCCAAAGCGCTCTTCTATTAAACCAAAGCCTTCCGCTCCAATCTTAGCAAGAGCTCGTGCCATTTACAGACTAAAGACACTAATTTTCTCTAGAAATATGGTACTAAATGGATTTGTTTTGTTTTCTCTGCTTTAATTGTTAGAAGCCAACCCCATTATATAGAGGTGTTGAGCTTCCTCATCACTTTAAGGGGTACCGTGCTAAAAAAGATACCAAGTGGGTTTTTCATATGGAAATTAACTTTCTCGGATTTCATTCAATTGTAAATTTCTATGATTCAAACAGTCAACAAATTTTAGAGGAATATTATCTTCTTTCTTTAGTTCAGGGCAGTTGATATCTTTTCCCTTTGTTGATGTAGGAAATCTGCCACGTACCCGAACAGCCGAAATGTGAAAACTGTGCGCACAAAGAGGCGGAAAAACCTAAAAGTCACTGGAGAACTGGAAGAGTTGTGCCTCCAGGGGGACTCTTTGATGCCTAAGTTAGCATAGGGCTTTTGATAATTAGTAAGCTGGAGAATTTGGAGAGAATTGTGAATGGGTACCTTTGATTGTGAAGCCCCCTCCCCTCTTATATAGTGTCTTAGAGCAGAATCCAATTAAAAAAGTTATTGATATTGAGTATCATGATAGGACCAGAATTCTCACAGGCTGGAATATTCTGATAAGACTAGGTTATCCATAAGCTGGAGTATCATAATAGGATTTGGGTTCTGGTATGAAATTACTGTTGTGTCTTCTATGGTTGTTCTGTTGTATTTACGAAATTATCTTTTTGCCCTTTATAAGGTGCCACGTGTCGTTATGTCATTGGATGAAGAATTTTTCCCTATATCAATGCCTCTCACTTCCTTGAGTGCAGTTATGCAATTGAGGAAGTAGATTATTGAAATGCGAGTAGCAGTAAATTTTCAGCAGTACTTTTCTGTGCTGTGTAACTCATATTAGGTCTAATGTAGTCAGGGTACCCGAGTACTAAAAAGATCAAGGACAAGTTCGAATTTCGAGTAAAAAGAATGACAACTTGGGGATGTTCTATCAGAGGACTGAGTGGTCTGATTCCGAGAAAGATGGCTCGGTGTTGTCTCATCGGAGCAAAATGGAATACAAGGTCTAAGCAGTGAAATAACTTGGTGTTGTCTCCTCGAAGCGAGAATGTATGTAAGGTTCGAGGAGGTTAATAGCTTGGCGTTGTCTCCTTAGAATGAGAGTGTATGTAAGGTCTGAAGAGGATATTAGCTCGGCCCTATCTACTCGGAGCGATAGTGTATTTAAGGTCCGAGGAGGATAATAGCCTGGCGTTGTCTCCTCAGAGCGAGATTGTATGTGAGATCCGAGGAAGATATTAGCTCGGTGTTGTCTCCTCAAAGCGAGAGTGTATGTAAGGTCCGAAGAAAATAATAGTTTAGCGTTGTCTCTTCGGATCAAGATTGAATGTGAGGTCCAATGAGGTAGATAGCTCGGTTGTGTCTCCTCGGAGCGATATGATATGAGAGGTCCAATGAGATAGATAGCTCGACGTTGTATCCTCATAGAGAGATGACGTGTGAGGTCTAAGCTTCTTGGAGTTGATGTGGGATCTAATTAGTGATGCAGCTCGGGGCTATTTCTTCAAAGTTGAATGGAATATGGGGTCCGAGGAGTGAAATAGCTCAGGGCTATCTCCTCGGAGTTGAATGAAATATGGAGTGCTTCTATTCTAAGGTTTATGCCTTCCACTTGTCAATATTCAAATACATTGAAATATGGACTAGGACTTGTGAGCTTGGAGCCCATTGGCTGGGCTAAGATTTGTGGGCTCGGGGTCCATTAGTTAGGCTAAGACTTGTGAGCTTGTGGCTCACTAGCTGGGCTAAGACTTGTGGCTCATTGACTGGGTTAAAACTTGTGGCCCATTGGTTGGGCTGAGGCTTATTGGCTTATTTTGAGGCCCATCAGTGGCTTCCATAATATTTTTAGAATCTTTACCGGGTGCATCGAACCGTTGTCTCTCTTCGGTATCTGAAACGTCATGATTTGGGCCATTCATTTAGACTGATTTGAGCCATTCATTTTTCTTTATAAGGAGGGGGTCCCAAAGGAGTCCCCACGTCACTTGCACTTTTTCTTTCTAAAGAGTTCTTAGAGAGCCCTCGGAGTGGTGTTTCAGCTTTTCAAAGTTATTTTATTCTTAAGTGAGTCCTTCATTCCTTGTTTTAGTTATGTCATCTCGCAATAGTAGTTCATCTAGTTCCATGGAGGTCGAGGTGAGAAGTTTATCGGGCGAGTCTCATGTAGAGATACATAGTTTAGATTATAAGGTAGTGGTTATGGAAGAAATCATCACTCTCTCCTCGGAGGATAAGCGCACATTAAACGATACACAAGAGGATCTGACCTTAGATGTGAGGGATATTGCATTCAGTGCTTTGGAAGAGCTGAACGAGTTATGAGAGGACAAGTTTCCAAGCCTTAGGGAAAAATACAGAATCCCAACCGAGTATTCACTAAGGATGGTCAGGATAGGAGAGAGAGCTTGCGATGAATCTAGAGAGGTCTACCCTAATGAGCTAAGTGTGTATACACACTCGTTGAATGCTGCTAGTCTTCAGCTCCCTCATCAACCCTTCATTTGCTTCATCTTGAACCACTACGACATAGCCCTCTATTAGTTGGTGCCCAATTTTATTCGCCTTTTAGTAGGATTCATTTACGTTTGCCGAAAGGTTGAAGGACTCCTTAATATAAACATTTTCAAAACCATTTTCTAAATTAGTTGCCATGTGGAGTACAGTTGGGTAGTTCTAAGCCAAAAGGCGAAGAAAAATGTGATGAAGAGAAAGCTTACCTTTGTGAAGAAGTGGAAGAATAAATTTTTCTTTGTTCAAAGAGAGAAGAGCTTCGAGGTTCCAAAGAAGTAGGATTTGACATATTTGAAGAAGAATAAGAAACCGACCCTTAGTGAGGTGGAGGATGAGACTATGAAGAAGAAGGTTACTGGGGCTATAGAAGCTTCAGCTTTAAAAAGTAATTTCGGCCTAGCTAGGCTCAGCTTCTGTCCTGAAGAGGGTATAAACTTGGAGTTTTTACCTTTTTCTCTTTTTGCAATATTTTTTATGGATTGATATTCTTTTGTTTGTGCAGATATGCTTCCTAATATGTCCCAAGTTCTGAAGGAGGCCAGGAAAGTGAAAAAGAAGAAGATTTCTAATAACGCCTTTAAGAGTCTGCCTACAAAGAAGATGAGGTGTGAATCATCCTCTTAGGAGTCCTCCAATGATGCCCCTTCCCCTACGATGCCCCTTGTTAGGGTCGAGGACTTTACTCCTTCACCCCTGGCTCTTTAGTTGCAGAGCTTTAGTCTCCACCTGGTTGTCCCGTGGTCACGAACGTCCTAATTGGTTCATCAAGCCAGGGGACTTAGTTTTTTGGAATCCTCGGATATCCTGAGAAAATCTCATTAAGGGCATCTCTCCACGGGATATGGGATGCTGGCCTCGGAGCCCCTTGAGGTCTTATCGAATATGATAGAGGAGCTAACCTCCAAGGTACTTTTTTATTCATCTTCTTTTGATCCAATTGGTCCAAGGCTAAAGTATTCTGACTTGTGTTTATTTCTTCTTTTTCAGGTAATCATTGTCTTTGGTAGTTGTCTTGGCGTTTGGTCGATGTCAACAAGAAGCTAGAGGCTCACAGGGCCATGATTGCTGACTTACAATCTTCCGTTCAGTTGAAGGATGACAAGATCCAGCTACTGAAATCCCAGCTGGCCTGCTCTGAGGAGGCAAACTCGACTTTCAAGGTCCAAGTGGTTGAGGCTCATATCGATGCAATTAAAGAATTCCTCTCTTTCGAAGCTATGCTAACCAAGTGAGAGTCTGCTTGGAAAAGAGTTGTGGAGGTTTTCAAGCTTTCTCAATAGCAGACTAATTTAATTGATGTTAAAGGAGGGAAGTTCTTCCTCAACGGCTTTGAGAAGCCCAAGCATAAGGCAATCCAGGCTTTCCTTGATCTTGACCTTTCGGGGGTCGAACTTTCTGAGGATAAGACCAACATCGCGGTCAGGAGCAGTCAAGTCGTTGAAGCAGGAGGCGAAGTGTAATACCGGTTTTCTTATAGTAAGGGTAAAGAAGTAATTTGATAGATATTACATGGAATTAAAGTAATATATATATATATATATGAAAAATTTACTATTGAAAAAAAAAAAAGACCTGGACACTTCTTTTGCAGTTACAAAGAAAAAAAAAAGGAGACAAACACCTAGACATCCAGGTGTTGTCCACACAACATGCAAGAATGCATGTTGGACAACTAAGAAAAGAAGACGTAAAGAATGACTATAAGTTTGGTATAAAATTAAGTTGGTTTTGTTTAAGTTTTGTTAAAACTTGATTTATAACAAATTTCTTTCTCACTCTAAAATTTTATCTTTTCTCTCAAATTACTCTCTTTTTTTAAACACTTAGGGACTGAAAAAAACGTTGAAAGATTGAAATTTTAAAGAAGTTTATGGGAGAAATTTAAATACATTTCAGGGAAGCTTTAAGAAAAACCAAAGGTGTTGACGATTAGCAATCAGGTGAAATTGTTGAAATGAGCAGGAAAGGCAAGGAAATGATTCACGAGTAGCTTTAAGTGCTACATGGTAAGTTAGATTTACTTTCGATCATACATCAGATTACCACTTCCCCTTGGTAGCATACTTACTTCCTCTGCCATGACTCTCAATTCCCAAAACCTGTCTCCCAAATTTAAGGGTCCCACTAATATTACTCTGTGCTACAGAAGCAACAGATCATGCTTACTTCTTACTCTGTACTACAGTTTCCTGTGATAAGGAATGCCTCCTTTGGGTGGTCTCCCACCCTGTATACTCATACTGATACCACCTTTGGGTTCCTCAAATCTAGACCTCTTCCTACCTCTAAATTCCATCACATCCTTCTCAATCTGAAGTGCTATGTCCACCAACCAAACATAATTCATATGCCTCATGTGTGATAGTTTTGATCAAATCTTAAAACATAGTTCATCTATAAACCTCTTACACTTATTCTCCTCTAGATCTACCATTTCCAGTACAAACCTCGACAAAGCCACAAATCTCCTATCATACTGAGTCATAGTCAATACATTTGCCTCAAATAAATAAAATCTCTTTCTTGTTGGGCTCTAAAAGTATAAGGAAATTATTTATCAAGGAAAACCTCCTTAAACCTATTCCAGGTTAAAAGGTCTATCAATATATGCACTTACCTTGGAAAGAGTATCCTTCAATCATTCTAAACCCTATCCTTCTAACTCAAACGAAGCAAAAGCGACCCTCTACCTGTCAGTTGCTGGTAAAACACCAATTAATCTTTCTACATGTTTTACCCATAGCTCAAGCTCAAAAGGATTCATAGATCCTTTAAACAATAAGGCATTCAACTTAATATATCTAACAAAACAATCTCCTTGCATCTCGTGCGTAAACTCACCTTTCCTCTTTTTAACGTTTACCATTTCGGGATTTACAACAACCTCAGACACTGCTCTAGCCTGTTCATCAAGTCTATGTTATAGACTATCAACTCATTCATTTGTTACTTTCATTTTCTCAAGAGCATGTGTAAGAGCTTATCTTAGTTCATCTCTTTCAACTTCAAATTCTCTCACACCTTTACTAATATCAATTATACTGTCAACACGTTCCCTTCTAGGAACCACAGATTTAGACTCAACATCGACTTGTCAAAATATTGGGGCCTACCACACCTTTTCAAATCAACAACTCTAACTCTAGCTCTAGCACGTCCACGTGTCATCCTCAGACTATTCATTAGAATATAATTTGTTTTAATCTTCCACTTTCTTACTTTTTATGCAATATATAGAATCATAAAACCTAATGCTTTGATACCAAAATTGTAACGACCCATCTCAGGTTGGCCACCCTCAAGATAGTGTCGTCACTTTTTGAAATCCCAGCAAGACACATATATGCAACAACAAAAATAATACAACTGCAATTGTTTACATCGATCCTCAACCCTTAATAGGGGAGGTACATTATTCAAATTTCAACTTAAACTTTTTATACCACATAATATGCATGAATATTTACAAATAAATTTTATTTTATTTTCTCATTAGCCTGAGGATGTGGACACGCACGTGGCTTACAGATAATGACTTCGTCTGAATCTCAACTCACCAAACTACATGTCCTGCTTACTACCTGAAAACATAGTACAATGAGGAGTGAGCTTCACAAGCTGAGTGAATTAAATTTACTAGAAGTATTCGATTTTATACTCCCAGTTACATCTTATAATTCAATTACTTCTAAAAAATCTTCCGATATTCATTTATCTTTTTCCTAAATAATTCAATAACAACATTCTGTAATCACTACTCAATTTCATAATTCCCCTATTTCACAATCTCTTCTTAATTTACTCATTAGAAATATCAATCTTTCAATCATATATTTAATCATCTCTAAATTCTCAATTCAACATTATCATTTACCTCATCATGAGGTTCACAATATATAACAACTCACTCAAATAATTCTCATCATATCATATTTTCATATCTCTTCCTTAGTATAATTGTCTCTCTGTTAGACTCATTCATCTATCAATAAATTTACAATCATGAATAACACTTTAATATCTCAAGCAATAATAATCAATATTATAGCAAATGCAATGCGTGAATTTAAATGTTATTATTATTGGGAACATCTTCCCACATGTCGATATGTTTTTATCTTAGACCGGCTGCTTTCCCGGTTCTCTCATTCTCATTTAGATAGGCTGCCTTCCCAGTTATTTATTCTCATTTAGACCGGTTACCGTCACGGTTCTTTTATTTTCATTTAGATCGGTTGCCTTCCCAGTTCTTTTATTTTTATTTAGATCGGCTGTCTTCCCAGTTCTTTTATTTTCATTTAGACTGGCTGCCTTCCTGGTTCTTTTATTTTATACATATGCATATGAATAATGATATGAAATATGCATATGAATAATAATATAGAAACAAGAATGTCTTCAAACATTCAAATTAGCTATCCTGATTATTCTTAAATTATTATTTGAAAAATTTCATTACATTCCTCTTCTCCTCAATCATATTAAATTGTCAACCATAGCTCATCAAGATCCACTAAATTACTCTCCTCATAAATCATATCAAATCATCAACCATAGCTCGTCAAGAATTTCACTTATCACCTTTATTATTAAATCGACTCATTATTCCAATAATTTTATTTCTCATAAAATAATTCTCTACACATCCACTATTCCTATCATACCTATCAACCAATTTTCATCTATCACCAAATCATAAATTAATGATTTATTCTAATATTATCACTATATATTTCATATTTATCTTGATTACTTAAAGTAAATCTAACTCACCATGTAACACTTAGAGCTACCTTGGGTCACCTCCTTGCCTTTCCTACTCCTCTCAACAATTTCCCCCAGTTGCTGATCATTAACACCTGATATAATATTTATATTAAAATTTCCAATTTATTCTTCAATTCCTTCATAATTCACACCCTTTGAAAATTCCTACATTGAATTCTGAGAAATTTCATGTATGCTAAATTTCAAAAATAAACTTCACATTATTACCTTCTGCTTTTCTTAGAGCTTCTCATGCCTCTCTAAAAATTCTCCCATAAGCCCCTTCAAAATTTTAATCTTTCAACCTTTCTTTCAGTCTCAAAGTGTTTAAAGAAATTGAGTAGCTTGAATTGAGGAAAGGAGAAAACCAAACAGGATTTGGTAAGTAATAAATAAATAAAAGGAAAAACTATACACACACACACACACACACACAAAACTCACCGTTCCCCTTACCACAAATTATAAATTGGCTTACTTAGTGTAAAGTGATGCAACACCTGGACTTCCGGATGTTGCACGCCAATATTTTTTTTCCTTTTCCTTTTTCTTTTTTTTTTCTCCTTCTTACCCTTCTATGCTGCATGCCATTTTTTTTTCTTTTCTTCTCTTTTTTTTTTCTTTGTATCCACACCATCACACGTCCATTTTTTTTAAAAGAATTATTTTATTAAAATAATAAACCTTTCACGTATATATTATTTTATTTTAATTCTATATCATATTTATCAAATTATTTCTTTACACATACATTAAGAACACGGGTATTGCAGTAACTCCCCTGTTGAGGGTTGAAGATTTATGTATATATATATTTTCAGTCGATATATGTTTTTATATTGTTGCATATATGTGTCGTGCTGAGATTTCAAAACATGATGGCACCATCTCAGGGGTGGCCAACCCGGGATGGGTCGTTACAATTTTGGTATCAGAGTAATAGGTTTTATGATTCTGTAGACTAAATAAAAACTTAAAGAAGTGGAAGATTTAAATAAACTACATTTTAATGAAGAGTCTAAGGATGATACATGGACGTACTAGAGGTAGAGGTAAAGTTCTGAATTAGAGAGAACGTGGTAGACCCCCAATATTTAGAAAAACTGAAGTAGAAAGGGAGTTCGAGTCTGTGTTTCATGCAAGGGAACAAGTTGCTAGTACAGCTGGTACTAGTAGGGGTGGGAGAGAATCTGATATTAAGAGGGATGAGTTCAGAGAAGTTCTTAATTGTGTCATAGAGAGAATGAATCCAGCTGAAGAAAGGGCTGATAATTTACATAAGAGATTAGAGGAAAGGGGTAGAACAGAACTTAAAGTGATGAGACAAAAGACTTATTAGGGAGAGGGTGTCCTTGCACATGAGATGCAATGGTATTGTTTTGTGAGACTTATTAAATTGAAAGCCCAATCTTTTAGAGGATCTGTAAATCCTATTGAAGCCGAGCAATGGATTAAACATGTTGAGAAATATTTTGAAGTCTTACCAGTGACAAATAGGCAGAAGGTTGCTTTCCTTCATTTAAGCTGGAAGGTGGGGCTTCTCAATGGTGGAAGGATATTCTATCTAGATTGAGTACACAGGTATATCAACCTTTAACTTGGCGTAAGTTTAAGGATGTGTTTTTTGCGAAGTATTTTCCAGATACATTTCGAGCATAACAAGAGAGAGATTTTATTCATTTAAGGCAGAATACTTTATCTGTGGCTGAGTATGACAGTAGATTTATAGTCCTGTCGAGGTTTTTACCTGAGTTAGTAAATACAGAGGAGAAGAAATGTAAAAGATTTTTTTATAGGTTATACTATGAAATTCGAACTAAACTCTTTTATAAGTATTGGGAATTATGCTATAATGTTGGATAAAGCATTACAAATTGAGAAGGATATGATTGAGTTTAGAGGTAGAAGAGATTGGATGAAGAGGTCTAGATTTGAGGGACCTAGAGGTAGTAGCAGTATAAGTGTGCAGAGTGAGAGACCATCCCAAAAAGGGCGTTCCTTGTCACAAAGAACTGTATTATAGAGTCAGAGGCAAATAGGATCTGTTGCTTCTGTAGTTCAGAGTAATATTGGTGGGACCCCTAGATTTGGGAGATAGTCTATGGGAACTGAAAATAATGGTAGAGGAGTAAATATGCCACCAAGGGGAAGTGGTAATCTGATGCATAATCAAGAGAAAAGAGTTTGCTATAGATGTAATCAAACAGGGCATCTATATCGAAATTATCCTACTCCAATGTGCTTTGTCTGCGGTGAGGGATGACATGTTAGTGTAGATTGTCCGGTTGGGAAATCTATTGAGGTAAGTGCTGGAGGTGTTAGAAAAAACAGGTGGAGAAAGGTGGTGGATCAGGGAGTATGCAAGGTAGAAAAAGAGGATCAATAGTTGAGAGAGGATGTGGTGGTTAGTTACAATCCAAAGACAATAAAGTCAATGTGTTGACCCAACAAGATGCATATAATATTGTTATAAGTATGGTATCTATTATTGGTAGACCTGCTAGATTATTGATTGATCCTGGTGCAACCCATTCTTTTGCATCCAGTGTTTATATGAAATCTATTGATGCTTATGTTAGTCCTTTGATGCATACTGTTATTGTTGAGGTTCCTACTGGGGATAGGGTTATTATCAGGATAATTTATCGGGGTTGTGTGATTAGTAAGGCTGATAGAGAACTTGAAATTGATTTGTTGCCTTTAGATATGACAAATTTTGATTTAATTCTGGGGATGAATTGGTTATCTGTATATCATGCTTAGGTAGATTGTTTTAGGAAGAATGTGCTGTTCAGGATACCAGGACAAAAGTAGTTTAATTTTCAAGTAGAACGTAAGATACTTGCCAACTATCTTGTTTCTACCCTGACTGCTAGTAATGGTTGAAGAAGGGTTATGAGGGGTATTTGGCGTATGTGGTAGATTCTAGAAAGGAGATTAGGAAGTTAAAAGAGATCTTAGTTTTGAAATATTTTTCTAATGTGTTCCATGAAGAGTTGTTTGGATTGCCTCCCAACAGATAAATTGAGTTTTCTATTGAGGTGATTCCGAGATCAGCACCCATATCTATAGCACCTTATAGAATGACACCAGCTGAGTTAAGAGAATTGAAAGTTCAGCTTCAGGAATTACTAGATAAACAATTTATTCGACCAAGTATGTCGCCTTGGGGAGCCCCTGTGTTGTTTGTGAAAAAAAAAAGATGGAACAGTATGGTTGTGTATTGATTATAGACAATTAAATAAGATCACCATCAAGAATAAATATCTTTTGCCCATGATAGATGATTTATTCGAGCAGTTACAGGGGGCTAGGGTGATTTCTAAGATAGACTTGAGATAGGGTTATTATCAGTTGAGGATAAAGGAAGGGGACGTGCCTAAGATTGTTTTAAGACACGTTATAACCATCATGAGTTCTTTATGATGCCATTTGGGTTAACTAATACTCATGCAACATTTGTGGATCTAATGAATCTGGTGTTTAAACCATTCTTGGATAGATTTGTAATTATATTTATTAATGATATTCTGGTATATTCCAAGAATGAAGAGGAGCATGAGCAACATTTAGAGATAGTGTTGGAAATTCTTAAGAGAGAGAAATTGTATGGAAAGTTCTCTAAGTGTAAGTTTTGGTTGAGTGAAATATCTTTCTTAGGGTATGCTGTGTTAGGAGATGGTATAGAAGCTGACCCACAGAAAGTAAAAGCAGTGTTGAATTGGGAAAGACCTACTAGCATGACTAAAATTAGAAGCTTTTTGGGGTTGACTGGTTATTATAGGAGGTTTATCTAGAATTTTTCTATTATTGCTAGACCATTTACCAGATTGATTAGGAAGGAAGTGAAGTTTATGTGGTCAGAAGAATGTGAGAGGAGTTTCCAGTTGTTGAAAGAGAAATTGACTATTGTTCCGGTATTAGTGCTTTCTTCTGGTGATAAAGGACTTGTGGTATATAGTGATGCGTCACATCAGGGGTTGGGATGTGTGTTAATGCAATATGAGAGAGTTATAGCCTATGCTTCTAGGTAATTGAAGAACCATGAGAGAAATTACTCGACCCATAATTTAGAATTGGCTGCCATAGTTTTTGCTTTGAAGATTTGGAGACATCATCTGTATGGAGTCACTTGTGAAATTTTTACTGATCATAAAATTTTGATGCATTTACCTACCCAGAAAGAGTTGAATTTGAGACAGAAGAGGTGGATGGAGTTGATTAGTGTCTATGACTATACAATTCATTGTTATCTTGGAAAGGCTAATATAGTAGCTGATGCATTGAGTAGAAAGTCTACATGGAGATTAGTTGCTATTGGGAGTCATGATATTAGCTTGATGATAGAGCTGAGAAAAATAAGAATGCAGTTGAGTATCAGTTATAAATGAGTATTGATGGCAAATATGGTAGTACAATCTTCTATTATTGATCACTTGTTACAGATGCAGAATAGAGATGAAAGGATAGAAAAGATCAGACAAGAAATATTGAGTGGGAAGCTGACTAAGTTTAGAATTAGAGAAGAAGTATGCTGGTATAGGGACATTGAGTTTGTGTTCCCAATGATGTTGAGATAAGAAAAGAGATACTAAGAGAGGCTAGTGATTTTGTGTATTCTATACACCCAGGTAATAATAAGATGTACAAGGGGTTGAGACAAAATTATTGGTGGTCAGGGATGAAGAAGGATACAGTTGAGTATATTTCTAGATGTTTGATTTGTCAACAGGTGAAGTCTGAGAATAGACATCCAGCAGGTTTATTACAGCCTATTCCAGTACTTAAATGGCTATAGGAGAATGTAAATATGGATTTTGTTTCTGGTTTTCCTTGTACCCAGAGAGGTCTTGATGTTGTATGGGTTATAGTTGATAGACTTTTTAAGTTTTCACATTTATTTCCTATTAAAACTACTCGGAGTCCTTAAAAGTTGGCTAAATTGTATGTAGTGAAAATTGTGAGATTAAATGGAGTACCTTTAAGCATTGTATCAGATAGAGATTCTAGATTCACTTTTAGATTTTGGAGAGGTTTTCAAAAAGCTATGGGTACGCAATTGCAGTTTAATACAGCTTTTCATCCTCAAACAGATCGGCAGACAGAGAGAATTATCATAATACTAGAAGATATGCTGAGGGCAAATGTATTGAGTTTTCCAGTGAGCTGGGATGCTTATTTACCTTTGATTGAGTTCGCATACAATAATCAGTATCAAACTAGTATTGGGATGACACCATTTGAGGCTTTATGTGGTAAAAGATGCAGAACTCCAGTATGTTGGGAAAAAGTTCGAGAAATAAAGGAAGGTATTTAGTCCAGAAATGATAGATTAGACTACTAAGAGGATCAAACTGTTTAGAAAGAATCTTAGAGCAGCACAAAAACAGACAGAAAGTATATACTGATAATAGAAGACAACCTCTTGAGGAAGATTTGACCTTTATGCAAGTACCAGTCAAAATTCTAGACAGAAAGGAACAAGACTTGCATAATAAAGTTATTCCTTTGATTCAAGTATTGTGACAGAACAAAGATGTTGAAGAAATTACTTGGGAGCATAAGACAAGAATGAGGAAAAAACACCCCCAGTTTTTTCATGAGTTAGGTAAGAAAATTTCAATGATGAAATTTTTATAAGGTGGGTAGAATTGTAATACCTATGTTCTTAAAGTAAGGGTAAATAAGTAATTTGATAGATATTATATGGAATTAAAATAATATATATGAAAGATTTACTATTGAAAAAAAAGATCTGGACGTTTCTTTTGTTGTTACAAAGAATAAAAAAAAGGACTTGGATGCTTCTTTTGCAGTTACAAAGAAAAAAAAAAAGGGACAAAAACTTGAACATCCAGGTTTGTCCACACAACATGCAAGAATGCATGTTGGACAACTAAAAAAAGAAAACGTAAAGAATGACTGTAAGCTTGGTATAAAATTAAGTTTGTTTTGTTTAAGTTTTGTTAAAACTTGATTTACAACAAATTTCTTTCTCACTCTAAAATTTTATTATCTCTCTCAAATTGTTCTCTTTCTTTAAACATCTAGGGACTGAAAGAAATGTTGAAAGATTGAAATTTTGAAGAAGTTTATGGGAGAATTTTAAAAAGATTCGAGGGAAGCTTTAAGAAAAACAAAAGGTGTTGACGATCAACAATCGGGTGAAATTGCTGAAATGAACTGGAAAGGCAAAGAGGTGATCAACGGGTAGCTTTAAGTGCTACATGGTGAGTTAGATTTACTTTTGGTAATCGAGACCAGTAAAAAATATGAATTTATGATATTTGAATAAATTGTTGAATTATAATGATTTAATGATGCATTTTCTGTTATATATGATAATTGATTGATTAGGGATTAAATAGTATGTTGAATATTAATTATATAAGAATTTATATTTTAAAAATGATGGATTAATGAAAAATATGCTGAGAAGTTATATGAAATTTCTGAAAATATGATTGAAAATTTTATATGGTATATGAGGAGACAATTTAATAAATATGATAAAAATAATAATCTTGAGAAAGAGCGAGATAGTTGAACTGAATGCTTGGATGTATGCTTGCTTGGATGTATGCTTGCTTGTATATTATTGCTCATATGCATAAAAGAAAAGACATGGAAGGCAACTACTTTGGCTGAGAAGACCAGAAAAGGCAGTTGGTCTGGCTGAAACATGTCGAAATGTGGAGAGACTTTCTCAGATGATAATATGAAATAATGAGATGATGTGATGAAAAGGAAAGAAAGAAAGACGATTTAAACACATGCATTCATTTATTTGGTTATTTTATTATTATTGATTGAGATGCTAAAGTATCAGTCTTAATTGTGAAATTATTAATTGAGATGGTCTCACAGAGAGACAAATATGATGAGAAAAAAAATATGAAAGTATAATATAATAAAAATTATTTGATTGATTGATTATACGCTGTAAACCTCATAACGAGGTAAATAATGATGTTGAATTGATAATATCAAGATGACTGAATATATGAGAAGAAAAATTGATATGTTTGATGATTAATTTAAGAAGAGATTGATAAATTATTGAAATTATGATATGAGTAGTAATAATAGAATGTTATTATTGAATTATATCAGATAATAGATGAATGAATATTAGAAGATTATTTGAAAGATTGAATTATTATATGTAAAGAAATAAATGATTAATATTGGTGAATTAGAAATGAGTGAATTATAAGATGTGGCTGGAAGTATACAAATCAAGTTCTTCTAGAAAATTTAATTCACTAAGTTTGTGAAACTCACTCCTCATTATTAAATAATTTCAGGTAGTGGACATGACAAATAGATTGGTGAGTTGAGATTCAGACTGAGTCATTATCTATAAGCCTCGTGGTCCACATCCTCAGACTAATGAAATTTTTTTTTTTGTAAATATTCATGCATAATACGTTGTATATATTATTTCAATTGGGATTTTAATAATGTAACTCCTCTGTTGAGGGTTGAGGATTTATGTATATATATATTTTCAGTCGATATACGTTTTTATATTATTGCACGTATGTATCATGTTGGGATTTCAAAACGTGACGACACCGTCTCGGAGATGGCCACCCTGAGATGGGTCGTTGCACGAAGCCGAGACTAGGGCAAGAGTAACTAAGGAGAATGTACACATAGGACGGGATAAAGAGTAGATACTTTTCCCCCTTTTTTCTTTCTTTTGCATGTTGGGCCGGTAGTGCCCTTTTTTGTAAAAAAATTCTAAGTTATGAAATGGGTGTAGGCCTTTTTTGCATTCATTCTCTTATCATGCCTTGGCTTTTTTACCTGTGTGTTGAGTTTGGAATTTTTCTTGATAATGTTTAAGAAGATTCAGAGGAAGGGAAACCTCGGGGCTTCTTTTTTAGCTTTAGTAGAGGAGATATCCGAGGAGAAAAAAGCTCGAGGCTTCCTCCTCGGCCTTAGTCAATAAGAGATTTGATGAGGAAAAGGCTTAGGCTTCACCCTTGGTCTTTGTATAAGTAAGTGTTCCAAGGAAGGAGCTCGGGGCCCTTCTTTTGCTTGTTTGCTTTGATACAAGCTAAAATGGAGTAGAATTTTTTATTAATAATATCTTAAAGCTGCACGACTTAGGAAAAAATAGAAAAGAAAGACAACTCTACTGATAGAATTTACTGAGATTTTTTGCATTCCAAGTCCGAGGTTTTGAGTTACCATTGAAGTCTTTAAGCTCGAAAGTTCTAGCTTGACATACTCTTATGATGTGATAGGGTCATTCCCAGTTCAAGATGAGCTTCATGTTTCTCCGGGATTATTAGATTATGAAGCCTGAATGTCATTCCTTTGACCCGGGAGTTGTAGTACCGTGATACCCTCTGGTGGTAAACAGCAAGCTTGATCTGAGCTTTATCTCTTTCTTCGTTGATCAGATCGACATTCATTTTAAGGGTTTATTCGTTGTTGGCCTCGTCGAAGTGTTGTATTCGTAGTGAGGGGCTCATATTTCAAAGGGAATGACGACTTTCTATCCATAGGCTAGAAAGAAAGAAGTTTCTCCTGTTGGAGTTCAAGTAGTCATCCTATAGGCCCAAAAGGCATTTGACAAGTGTTTGACCCACTGTTTGTCAGCATCTTCGAGCTTTTACTTGATGCTTTGTAGAAGGCTTATGTTAGTTACTTCGGCTTCCCATTAGCTTGGAGATAGCCCACCAATGTCATTCAATGTTCGATCTCGATGTCTTAGTAGAAAGACTTGAATTGAAAGCTATCAAACTGTTTCTTATTGTCGGTGATGATTATTCTTGGTATTTCAAATTAGCACACAATGGATTTCCGCACGAACTCATGGGTCATGTTGTCAGAAATTTTGGCGAGGGGCTCGACTTTTGTCTATTTGGTGAAATAGTCGATGGCGACTATTAGGTGTTTCATTTGTCTTGGAGCTTCTCAAAAGGGCCCAAGGATGTCCAATCCCCACATCGTAAAGTGAAGAAGGCTAGTAATGGATTTTGTAGGATAGAGCTCAACCTCTGAGTTGGTTGTCGCATACATCTTAATGGACCTCTCAGAGAACGTAATCTATGTCGATCAGCTTGAGGCACTTCAAATAGGGAGTCATAAGGCCTTTTTGTACAACTGCCCTTCGATGATTGTAAGTCACGAAGCGCGAGAGAGGATTTTATTGGCATCATTCTTCTAGTCAGGGAGTTTTCCATCTCTTAAGTACTAGGGATCAGGTCTATCCAAGTCTGTTGCTCGGCAACTGGCAAGAGTTTTCAAATAGACTGTCTGAATAAGGTTAGATTGCTTGGAAGTGCATCGGCCTAATGTATCTGCTTTCAAATTTTATGTTCGGGGCACTTGCATTATTTGGAACTTTTTGAAAGTTGTAGCGAGTTCGCGAGCTTTCTCTATGTATTTGACGATCTTTACTCCTCTTACTTAATATTCATCGGTCATCTAATTGACCACCAATTATGAATCATTGTATACTTCTAGGGCTTAAGCAGCCAACGTTTTTACAAGCCTTATTCCTATGAATAGTGCCTTGTACTTAGCTTCGTTACTTGAAGCTTTGAACTTGAACTTAAGGCAATAATCCACCATAAAGCCTTCGGGGCTGGTGAGGATAAGTCTGGCTCCGCTGCCATTGCTATTCGATGATCCATCAACGGAAAATGTATGTCTTAGTGTTTACTTGCCTTCTTCAGATTCTTACCTCTTGGGGGTATTTTGGGAAACATAATTTCCACTATGAAGTCAACTAAAGCTTGCACTTTGATAGCTATCCAAGACTTGTAATAGATGTCGAACTCTCCTAATTCTATGGACCATTTTACCAACCTTTCTAAAATGTCAAACTAGTGCAGCAAATTGCCTTAAGGGCTGATTGGTCAGTAGGATGATAGTATAAGCTTGAAGTACGACCTTAGTTTTCGAGTCATGATTAAGAGAGTGTATACCAGCTTTTTGATGAAAATGTATCGTGTTTCTACATCATGGAGAACTCTGTTAACATAATAGATGGGCTTTTGGGTCCCATTTTCTTCTCGATGCTCTAAAGAAAGATAGGTATTTCTCGTCAGATTTCAACATGAAGAAACTAAGGGCGACAAGGTGCCCAGTTAATCATTGGACTTCCTTGATGTTCCAATGAGGGCTCATATCTAAGATTGCTTTTATTTTCTCGAGATTAACTTTTATTCCCTGTTGAGTAACCATAAAACCGAGAAATTTGCCTGAGGTGACTCAAAAGGCGTATTTCCTAAGATTTAACTTCATTTTGTGGTGTTAGAGTATCTAAATGCTTATTCTAAATCAAATTCATGATCTTCTACTTTGATACTTTTGACCAGTATGTTGCCGATATAGACTTCTATATTTCTCTTAATCTGCTTCTTGAAAAGTTTGTTGACTAGTTTCTAGTAAGTTGCCCCTGTATTTTTAAGCCCGAAAGGCATAACCTTATAGTAATACAAGCCTCGGTCAGTAACGAAAACGGTCTTTGACTGGTTCGATTTGTGCATGAGGATCTAGTTGTATACTGAGTATGCATCTATGAAGTTGAATAATTCATGCCAGAGTTAGCTTCGACCAATTGGTTTATCCGAGGTAAAAGGAAACTATCTTTCAAGCAGGCCTTGTTAAGATCAGTGAAGTCTATACAAATGCTCAACTTTTCGTTCGTTTTCTTCACCATAACTACGTTGGTGACCTGTTCCGAGTAGTGGGCCTCTCGGATGAAGTCGGCTGCAAGAAGCTTGTCTACTTCTTTCTTTATGTCTTTATTGTCGCTCTGGAGCAAAATACCTTTTTTTTGGATGACGGGTTTGTGGTTTGGGTCCCCATTCAGCATGTGGATGATGATTTATGGGTCTATTCTTGGCATATCAGAGGCTGACCATGCGAACACGTCTTAGTTTCTTCTGAGAAAAGAAACTAGAGATGTTCTGAGCTCCTCGGGCAAGCTTGACTCGACTTGTATGGTCTTCTTATCTCATTCCTTATTCAAAGGGACAACTATCAGCTCTTCCACTGGTTAGCCCTGTGGAGTTTTGAGCTCGTCTTGTAAATCCTCGATCTCCAGAAGTAAGGTTTCGGTCTTTTTGGATCTTTTGATAAAGTTCAGGTAGCAGGACCGAGATGTTTACTCGTTTCCTTGGATTTTTTCAATGCCGTGCTCCATGGGGAACTTCATCTTCAGGTGATACGTAGAGACTACCGCTCTCATTTTATTCAGAGTGAGTCTTCCAAGGATGACGTTGTATAAGGATGGGTGCTTGACCAGCAAGAACGTGGTCATCACGGTAGTTAGTTGGGGGGCCAAACCTACAGTGATAGGTATGACTATGCTGCCTTCTTACAAACACCGTATTCCTGAGAAGCCGTAACGCGAAAAGGCTATCGGTTTGAGCTAGTTATCTCACAACTTCATCTTTTTTAAGGCATCCAAGGATGTCTGCTGAACTTCCGTTGTCGACTAAGATTCTTTCAACATTGTAATTTGCGATAAGAAGTGTAATGACCACGACATCATTGTGGGGTGTTTTTAGCCTCTCTAGATCATCATCTGTGAAAGAGATTACCTAGAATGTTTTAACTCTTTTATGGGGTCCGTTGAATGATGCAGGTCCCCCATAGATTATCTTGATAGTACCTGGTACTGTGGTCGTACGACCTCTGTTATCTTGGCGATGCCTATCATATTGATCGTTTCTCCTTGGTGTAGGGCTTCGCAGACTACTTCATTCAGAGCCATGTCCATTTGTTCATTCAAAATTCTACTTGAATGGACGCTTGGGACTCCGTATCAGGCGATCTTCATTACTCCGAAATATACGAGGTTCGGTATATTCCTTTAAGTATCCTCGATGGATGAGCGACTCGATTTGATTCTTTAAGGCGTGGCACTCCTCGGTGCCGTTTTCGTAATCCCTTTGAAAGTGGCACCATGTAATTTGTGTAAAACTTAAATATAATCTAAACATGCTAAACAATTTAAATAGCATATAGATCAAATGCAGAATTAAAAGGACTGTAAACATACCTCCAGCCATTGAAGCTTTTCACTTACACAATCTGTTATTCTCTCGGTATTGGTTCTTCTGGACTCTCAGAACTCTTCAAATTGATGGTGTATGAAAAAAAAATGAGTAATTCCGAGTCTAGGGACCAAACCTGTATTTATACTTGTTCTCCCATCAAGAATGTCCATTCGTATTCCATACATTTGTTACCATAATCAATGGATAGCCAAAAGGTTGAGGCAGCCAAAAGGTTCATGGGCAGCCAAAGGTTGAATATGGACCATAAATGGATTGGTTACATTCTCCCACTTGGTCCATACGTTTAACCTAACTTAATCCCATTGATTATATTTTAAGAATTAAGTACATGAATCATGGCGATAAGTCCTCTAAGAGTGAGTATTACCTTCCATGTATTACGATGCATTTAGTTCCTCAAGTATTATTCTTCACGTGGCAATATTTCTTAATGAATAAACCCTATGTTTATTCTTGATCCTATACTGATGAATTTTCTCAAAGAAATTAAGGTGCACATGAATATGAGAAAACATCAAAATATGCAAGAGTTTCATTAACTGTATGTATACAGTTACAAAGAGGAACCAAGTCCTATTTTCTCTACATGATCATTGAATTTCAGAGGTGGCGTGCCCTTAGTCAAAGGATCAGCGATCATCAATTCAGTGCTAATGTGTTCAATGACCACTTTCTTTTCTTTTACACGTTCTCTTATGGCTAAATACTTAATGTCAATGTGTTTACTTCGACTTCCACTTTTATTGTTCTTAGCCATAAAGACAGCAGCTGAATTGTAGCAGAAAATTCTCAATGGCTTAGATATAGAATCCATGACTCTAAGCCCAGAAATGAAACTCCTGAGCCATACACCATGTGAAGTGGCCTCAAAACAGGAGACGAACTCGGCTTCCATAGTAGAAGTAGCAGTCAATGTCTGCTTGACACTTCTCCAAGAAACAACTCCACCGGCCATCAGAAAAATGTACCCTGATGTTGATTTACGTGAATCAACACAGTCAGCAAAGTCTGAATCAGAGTAGCCAATCACATCTAAGTTGTCCGTCTGTCTATATATAAGCTTGTAGTCTTTAGTTCCTTGAAGATACCTCATTACTTTCTTTGCAGCTCTCCAGTGGTCTATACCTAGGTTACTCTGATATCGCCCTAGCATCCCTACAGCAAATGTAATGTCAGATCTAGTACAGACCTGAGCATACATAAGGCTTCCGACTGCAGAAGCATATGGAATGTTTTTCATGGATTCCCTCTCAAAATCATTCTTCCGGCATTGGTTCAAATTGAACCTATCATTCTTCTCAATGGGAGCTACACTTGGTGAACAATCTATAATCCGAAATCTCTCTAAAACTTTGTTGATATAGATTTCTTGTGACAGACCTAAAACACCTCGAGGTCTATCTCTATGGATTTTAATGCCAATAACATAAGATGCCTCACTCATATCTTTCATATCAAATTTTTTAGAGAGAAATTGTTTCACTTCATACAGCAAGCCCTTATCATTGGTTGCAAGTAAAATAACATCCACATATAAAACAAGAAAACAAATTTTACTCCCACTGACCTTCTGGTATATACATTGATCCATGGGGTTTTCAACAAAACCGAATGAAAAAATTACTTCATGAAATTTAAAATACCATTGATGGGAGGCTTGTTTTAAACCGTATATGGATTTCTTAAGCTTGCAAACCAAATACTCACCATCATTAGTGGAGAAACCTTCAGGTTGTTTCATATAAACCTCCTCCTCCAGATCTCCATTAAGAAATGTTGTTTTCACATCCATTTGTTGCAGCTCAAGGTCAAAATGAGCAACGAGTCTCGCTTTGTATCTCTCAATGTTGCCTAATGAAATATTCTTGGTCTTAAAGACCCATTTGCAACCAATAGCCTTCGCCCCATTAGGCAACTCTACAAGATCCCAGACTCCGTTGCTTTTCATTGAATTCATCTCTTCCTTCATGGCATCGTGCCATAAGGTTGACCCTTTACAACTCATGGCCTGTGAAAAGGTTTCAGGATTATTTTCAGCTCCAAAATTATAGTCAGATTCTTGTAGATACATAATGTAATCACTAGGAATTGCTGATCTCCTATCTCTAGTAGATTTTCTTAATTTTGTACCAATGTCTCCCAGGGGAGCTTGTGGTTCAACTGGTTGTTCAGGAGCTTGTAGTATTTCCTGAACTGTTTGATCTATTAGAATTTTATCAGTAGCTTGTAGAATCTCAATGATCGATTGGTCAACACGAGCTTGTACTTGAGGTGTACTATGAACTATAACCAATCTATCATTTGATGAAGGTTGAGATTCCGTATGATCATGTACAGGTTCTGTATGATCATGTGCAGGAACTAAGTTCCTGAACCGATCTCTCCCACTGATCATGTCATTCTTTAGAAACTTAGTGTTTCTTGATTCCACAATCCTAGTAGTATGAGTTGGACAATAAAACCTGTAACCCTTGGACCTTTCAGCATATCCAACAAAATATCCACTAATGGTCCTCAGATCCAGTTTCTTCTCTTGTGGGTTATAAATCCTCACCTCAGACAAACATTTCCAAATGTGCATATGTCGCAAACTCGGTTTCAAACCTTTTCATAATTCAAATGGTGTCTTGGGAACAGCCTTGGTTGGAACTCGGTTTAATATATACGCAGCTGTCTTTAGTGCTTCAGTCCACAAGGATGTAGGAAGGTTCGAGTTGCTAAGCATACTCCGCACCATGTCCATCAATGTTTGGTTTCTTCTTCCTGCAACAACATTCTGGTCTGGGGAACCAGACATAGTGTATTGGGCAACCATCCCATGTTCTTGAAGAAACTTGGCAAAAAGACAAGGTGTTTGTCCACTTTTTGTGTATCTACCATAATATTCTCCACCTCTATCGGATCTCACAATTTGTATTTGCTTTCTGCATTGGTTCTTAACTTCAGCCTTAAAGTCTTTGAAGGCATCTAATGCTTCATTTTTCTTATGAACCAAATAGATATACATATATCGTGAGTAATCATCGATAAAAGTGACGAAATATTTCTGACCATGTGCGTCCATGTCTGGACAACATACATCAGTATGAATGATTTCTAATATGTTCAAACTCCTATTAGCACCTTTCTTGGACTTGTTGGTCTGCTTTCCCTTAATGTAGTCCACACAAGTCTCAAAATCAGTATAATCTAGAGTACTAAGTACCCCTTCATTCACTAATCTTTTAATTCTTTCTATAGAGATATGTCCTAATCTCCAGTGCTATAACATAAAAGAGTCCTCATTAATATTACACCTTTTAACGCCAATTTGAACATGCATTGAACTATAAGTGGCATCATTTTGTAAATAAAGACAATAAAAACCATCAGACAAAATATCATTCCCAACACAATCAGTTTTATAAAATAAACTGAAAGATGTGTTTTGAAAATTAAAGGAATATCCAAATGGTACAAGTCCGAAAACAAAAATCAAGTTTCGTAAGAAACTTAGTACATAAAAGGTCCTATCTAATTTTAAAATAAAGCCACTACTTAAAGTTAAAATGCAAGTTCCAATCGCCTCCATATGTGAGCCCATCTTGTTGCCTGAGAAGATGCTTTGCTCACTTCCCAATGGCTTCCTTAGGTTTTGTATACCCTGCAAGGTGTTTGCAATATGGATTGTAGATCCAGAATCAATCCACCAGGTGTTAATATTAACATTAACCATATTAGATTCATAACAAATAAATGAGGTTGGATTACCTTTCTTCTCAAGCCATTTTTGGAATTTGATGCATTCCTTCTTCATATGTCCCTTCTTTTTACAAAAGAAACATTTTTCTTTCTTCTTAATATCAGCTTGAGGTGGTATTTTACCTTTCCCCTTCTGATTAGCTTTGTGATTGGCTTGAGATTTGATAGGTTTAGCTTTGTCCTTCCCACGGGTAGTAGCCAACATTGCACTCTCACCCAGTTCCATCACAAGTCTCTCTTCTTCTTGAACACACATGGTTATTAATTCATTAATTGACTATTTGTCTTTATGTGTGTTGTACGAGATTTTGAAAGGCCCGTACTGAGTTGGAAGGGTGTTCAGAATGTAGTGCACCAAGAAGGACTCTGACATATCAACCTCGAGTTTCTTAAGTTGAGCTGCAATGTCACGCATTTGCATTATGTGCTCGCGCACACTTTTTACGCTGGTGAGTCTGAGGGATGATAATTTCATTATCAGGGTGCTTGCCAATGCCTTTTCTGAAGTGACGAATTGATCGTCAATGGCTTTAAGCAAATCACGGACTTTCTTATGCTGGTCGACAGAACCACGTATACCAACAGTTATCTTAGTCTTGATAAACATCACGCTGAACCGGTTGGATCGCTCTCATCGCTCATATAGTGTGACTGCAGCTGAAGTGCTGTTATCGGCGATTGCAGGTGGTTCGTCCTTCCTAATAGCATAATCTATGTCCATCCACACTAGATGGAGAAGAATCCTCTCCTTCTATATCTTATAGTTATCTCCTCTAAGTTCGGGTATGTCACAACGGATATCAGAAAACCTAATGGGTTGAGTAACTGCATAAAGTCCAAAAGCTTATGTCAAGATTTGAGGTCTAATCTTCTAAATTGCATGTTTTACCAATGTAAAAACACGCTGAAATTGAATCTAATTTCATTAAAAATTACCTGTGGACTAAATTTTTAATTCAATAAGATTCTTTATAATTTATGATAGATTTTATCAAACTATTTTTACTAAATTCATAATGTATATTATGATTACAGTTTGATGTTTTTCTATCTTTAAACTTTATGATAAAACTATTAAGAAAAACTAATTTTAATATATTATCCTAATTAATTATATAAACATAATAAAATCCATGTGGGGTAAAATCATTATATTTATATAATTAATTACAATTAATGTCCATTATATGATACTAATCCACTTAATATATAATTTTTATATAATTAAAGATGTTTTGGCTACTCTTTAAATATTTAAAATTATATGGTTCACTACACATTTATATTTACTATATTTTAGGCTCTACTTAATGCCTAAAAATAATTATGCGGTAACATAATAGGCAATCACTAAGAGTGCTCACAGGATAATTGGTCGGGACAAAGCCTCATTAAAAACCAGAATCCTTAGACAGAGCATTATCTCAAATCATGCTGTCTTATGCCAACTACAAATTGTTTATGAATTATTCATAATTTTTAACTTAATTGTTCATACTAATATATTATGAACCTTAATGTGTTATGCACAAATTAAGTTTTATGAGAATAACCTAAGTTTACATAATCTAACAATATATAAACTTAATAATATGTTATCATATGTAAATAAAATTCTCATAAATAAAACATGAATTGCATAATTAAACATAATATTATGCACTTAATTTAATTCATTGCATAAAATAAACTCATTCTAAAAGCATGAATTGAAAAACAAAAAATCATGCTAAATATGAGCATTTAATCAAATTGCATATATAAAACTAACATTAATAGTATATATGCATAATCTTAATTTGAGCAAAATAATCAAAAGTTTGATCTCAGGGGAAATCGAACCCAAGACTGTGCGCCTACCACACAGTCCCAAATTTGCCCTTACCACTAGGTTACCCCAGGGGGTTCATTAACATTATTTTTGCAAATAAGTACAAATCATATGCAAAATTGTGAAAATCAATAAAATTATGCCAAAATCTGAACTTCCAATTATGTCAAAAGCATGAATTGAAAAACAAAAAATCATGCTAAATATGAGCATTTAATCAAATTGCATATATAGAACTAACATAAATAGTATATATGCATAATCTTAATTTGAGCAAAATAATCAAAAGTTTGATTCCAAGGGGAATCGAACCCAAGATTGTGCGCCTACCACACAGTCCCAAATTTGCCATTACCACTAGGCTACCCTAGAGGGTTCATTGACATTATTTTTGCAAATAATTACAAATCATATGCAAAATTGTGAAAATCCATAAAATTATGCCAAAATCTGAACTTCCAAATATATGTATATAGAATTTTTGGAAAGTTACCGAATTTGGAAACTACAAGATATTTTCCTAAACCAATTGTCTTCAACCTGCAGCCGGGTCGTTTTTGACCCGTTTTCAAAACCCAACTAAATCTTGGCTTCCAGGATACCAAGGCAAGATTTTAAAACTCAGAAATACTAGAAATCAAATTTCCTAATGATTTCTAACATTACTTTCCATCAAAAAATTCTCAAAAAACAAACTTTGAAATCAAATTATTTTTCGGGTATAAATCAAAAGTTTTACAGATTGCTTAATACTTCAAGGCAGAGGCAAACAATGCTCTGATACCAAATGTAAAACTTAAATATAATCTAAACATGTTAAACAATTTAAATAGCATATAGATCAAATGCGGAATTAAAAGGACCGTAAACATACCTCCAGCCATTGAAGCTTTTCACTTACACAATCTGTTATTCTCTCAGTATTGGTTCTTCTAGACTCTCAAAACTCTCCAATTTGATGGTGTATGAAAAAAAAATGAGTAGTCCCAAGTCTAGGGACCAAACTTGTATTTATATTTGTTCTCCCATCAAGAACGTCCATTCGTATTCTATACATTTGTTACCATAATCAATGGGTAGCCAAAAGGTTGAGGCAGCCAAAAGTTTGAGGCAGCTAAAAGGTTCATGGGCAGCCAAAAAGTTGAGGCAGCCAAAGGCTGAACATGGACCATAAATGGATTGGTTACAGTTTGGTCTTTCTTTTCATTGGTGTATAGAGATCTTAAGGGCCAGCAGAGGATGTCTCAGTTTTGGACACTCATTAGTATGTTGGTTTTGGGTGCATGAATAAGATAAATTACATTTTTTATTTTAATCAGATACTTTAGTAATGACCATGTATTTTTATATACTTCCAATTACAACAATTTTACTTTTATATTGTTATATTTTTTTAATACTGTTATATTTATCATCACTTTCAATTATCACTTTGAATTGTTTAAAAGTTGTATAATAATTTTTAAAAAACAATATTGATAATTTATATGTTTTATTAATTTTACTCTTAATAAAATTATTGTACTGAGTGGTAGAATAAAACTTACGAATTGGTGTTGGAATTGATGGTCAATGATAAAAATTCCTTTACATTATATTTTTTCCTTTGTACACAGAGGAAAGAACAAAGCACTAAGGCTTAGTCATGCAACGCTCCAGTAGGGGGCTGTCAAGCTATATATCCACTAGCTGCTTGTTGCCACGTGATGTACGTACTCAAAGTTACTTTTTAGTAGGGGTGTTCAAACAGTGGGTGTGGATTGACATTTTTCCGAACAAATTGTTTTTTACTGGCCGTTCTATTTTGATTGGTTAATTTGATTTTCACACTTTTTTTATCACCCAATAGAAAAGAAAAGCAAAAATCTCCCTAAATAATTTTAAAACAAGAGAAAAAACATAAATCTTCATAAATAATTTAAGAACTCTACAACACAGTCCAGATATGAGAGTAGAGATTACATAGAGATTAAAAGTAGGGAGATTTTGATTTGATCTTGTCTTAAGATGAGTGCTTAGTGTAAGGAGATTTGTTTTTCTTAAGATAAAATGTCTCATCTTATAAGGTTGTAGTTTTTCTTATGGAGGGAGATTTGTTTGGGAGGCAAAGGTCAGAGACACAAAACTGCAGAAGATCATTCTGAGATGCGATGGAGACAGAGAGAGACATACCAATAAAATGACACTCTAACAACCATGACAACAAGTCATTGTGTTAAATGTATAAAAGAAATAGTAGTTATTGTAATGTTTAATTGATTAAATGATTGATACGGTTAAAAATAATTTGATCGTTGCTTAATCAATTAACTGATAAATATTATTCAGTTAATCGATCTATCATAAAATGATTATTTTAATTTAATTATTTTTATAAAAAAATTTAAAATAATTAATTAATCAATTTTAATCGTTTAATAAATACTCTTACTTTTCTTCATCATATGAAAGAGACCGCATGGCAGTAATGGATGACATTAGATGCCAAACCGTACTCCCAGTTTGCAAGCATAAATGCATAATTAGGGCTTCATAAGCATCACTGCTATGAGTTTCAATAACAAGCTGAGCGATAGGACCCTTTGAATAACGCCCACTCCAAACCATGTTTAATGCCTAAAAGTTTTTTTATTTTATTTTATTACTATTCTTCAAAGCTATCACTTGGTATGTTTTTGCTAGAACTAAGACAATAAACTAACATCTTACCCGCTTGTCACTTCAAGGCCTCAAAATGAACCGCCACCAAATTGACCTTTTTATTCTTTCTGTTTTTGTAACGGTGTAGAGTTTTCTTTTTCTTAAATATTGTTTTATTTCAAGGGTACTTCTTAATTAGGAGTATATCCAATATCCAGATAGAATGAAATTCCGTTAAATCTCTCTAAGTACGGTAATAATCATTGATGTGACTTGTGAGATCTATAAGAATACAACATCTTAAGAAAATATACTCCCAATATATAATAACAAATTAAATATGGGATTATAACTAATTCTTTGTACCAAATGGTAGGGCAATGGAATAGTGCTTATTTTTCAGATAAATATCTTAGGTTCATGAGAAAATAAAAAACACTGCTCATGTTTATTCGTAGATGTTATAATCATTGCTTGTAATAAGTCTGATAACCTAAAAGTATTGTTTAACAATGAATTTGAGATGAAGAGATCTAAGTCCAACTAAAAAAATTCTTGGAATGAAAATCAAAAGAGATAGATGTACAAGTTTGTTATATTTGACACAAAAAAAGTATCTTGAGAAAGTTTTGGAACGTTTTGGCATGAAGAATATCAAACCCGTTAGTAATAATGGAATTAAATTGTATTTTCTAAAGAAATTGTATCTCTACCAAACAAAAAAGTTTTCCCAAAGCAAGGTCTGATCATCTAATTTAATTTCCACTGAATTCAAATCAGTAATAATGGGATTAAATTCATCGACATGAGATTTCATTAATGTACTTTCTGTCATACGTAACAAATACAATTGTTACTTCAAGAACAATTTGTTTGTGAGAGATTTGTCATGTACATGGACTCTAACTTACACAATAAACTAGCAACGGTTTTCTTTGTAAGAACTTAACGCAAGACTCCATTTGATAAACACAACTGAATCACAGTTAGGGTCTTCTCATCTATATCTAGTTTATGTTCATTTGTCATCGTACTAGGCATCTTCTCCTTATCTAATTTTTGTTCATCTGTCATCGTACTAGGCATCTTCTTGTTCCCCAACAACGCATTTTCAAACTCTTTTGGGTTAATACTGGTTCCATCAAACTTATGTATCTCATACAAAGTGGTAGAAGACATTGAACCCAAATCAATCTTAACTTGGCTCTGATACAATTTGTTAAGGTCGATATTATTTCACATGGTGGGAGATCACACGAACATGAGCTTGATATACATTGATGTATAACTCAAAAGCATAATCTCATGTGTCTTGAACCCAAACCATGCATATAAGTTATTCTTATTTTTTGTTTCTTTCTTATGTGGGATCGATAACTTACATATAGATATCCCAACAAATATTCCCTTCCTATGTGAGTTATATGCCAAACTTTCCCTTGAATAGACTCACGGATCATGCGATCAACAAGAGAAAACAAACCAAACTCAACCATGAGAGAGGCAAAGCCATGGGAGCACCAAGCAGAATCGTGGGAGTCACACGATCGTGACCAACTCGAACCAAGCTTTGATACCAGTTTGTTAAGAATAAAGCAGCAAAAAATAAATAAATACAAAAAAATACGTGGTTCGGAGCTAAAACTCCTAGGACAATAATGAGAGATTCCACTATAATTAAATTGAAGTACAAATCAAGAGAGATAAAATTTCTTCCATCCAAATCCCAATACACCTTAGATTACCACAATTTTAATTGAAAAATTACAATAATATAAAATAAAGGAAATTTCAACTGCTGCGACTCTATGTCGTACTACTGTGTTTTTTCTCCACCAAAGAAAATAGCAACACCGAGGGGCTATTTGGTTGGTAGGATTAAGGTGGGATTGCACTAACTTAATCCCACATGAATAATTATCGCTCATTTGGTTGGAGGGATTTACTATTCATGTGATATTAAGGTCGGATAAAATTAGTCATAATCCCACATTTTTTGTCCCACCTCCCTCCATGGGATAGAATCTATCCCATGAATGTGGAACTAATTTTTTTTCCATTTTTACCCTTGAATAATAATAATAAATATTATAATAATATAAATAATTATTATAATTATTATGATATTATTAAAAATATTTATTATTACAATAATAGTATTTTTAATAAAAAAATAATTATAATAGTAATATTATTATTATAATAATAAATATAATAATGATAATGATTATTATTTTCATATTTATAATAATATTATAGTAATAATTAAAATAATAATGATAATGATAGTAATAATTATTATTATAATTATAATAATAATATAATCATATTTATAATAATTTTATAGTAATAATAATTATTATTATAATTACAATAATATTAAAATAATGATGATAATAATAATTATAATATTAATAATAATCATATTAATAATATAATAATTATGATAATAATAATTATTATTCTTAATAAATTATAATTATAAAAATAATTTTTTGGTAATTAGAATAATGATTATTACAATTATGATGATAAAAATAATAGCTTAATAGTAAATATTATTTAGTACTCTATTAATATGAATTATAATAAAAATAATATTATAATAATAATTATTATTATTATAATGATAATGATGGTAACTATTATAATTATAATAATATAATTGTATTTATAATATTAGTGAAAATAATATTATTCTTATAATTATAATAATATTATAATAATTATGATTATTAATTATAATAATATTTATTATAATTATGATGACAAAAATAACAATTTAACAATAATATTTTTTATTATAATAATGATAATTAAATTTTAGGGTTTGTGAAAAAATTAGAGATTGTTAAGTATGATGAATAGTGTTAGGGTATTTTGATACTTAGACTTCTTATCTCACTTTAGTCCCAATCGAGCAATCTAATGAACCAAATATAGTATTAAGGTATTACCACTTTAATCTCCTTTTATCTTATCCTGTGTTAATCATAATCCTATCCCACTGTAATCCTGTCTATATATATATATATATATATATATCAATCACGGGATTCACGGCTACCAAGAAGAGTTCTACTCATTTTAGAATTCTGTCGTCCTCCAAACAGAAGTCTATGAAAACTGAAAACAGTTTTCTGTAGAAAATATGTTTAGATAACTGTAACTCGAAAACTGTTTCAAAAACAGAAAACAGTGAAATGTTGTTTGGATAATCTTATTTTAAAAACTGTTTTGATAGACCTTGTAATTATTTTTAGTTTTTAGTTTAAATTTAAAATCTATATTAATTTTATTTATCATATTTACTAAATACTTAAAAATAATTAATACTATTTTATTTTTAAAATTTTAATAATTTTTATATACCATGAAGGAAGAATGAAACAGAGAAGTGAACACTGATTTTAGAGTTATTTTTCAAAAATTATATCAGAAAACATCAATTTAGGGCTTTCAAAAAACAGTTTTTGAAAATTAATTTTTTGAAAACTGATTTAAGAAATTACCTTTTGAAAACTATTTGTCAAACATAAAAACAAGTTTTAGAAAAAAATATTTAAAAATTAATTTTAGTTTTAAAATTAAAAATAATTTTCAAAAACACTTTCCAAACATGCCTATATGCTGCCACATGCACATGGTTTGTATTTCAACAAAATCCACTGCCACTAACAGGAGACCCATCATATATAGTCCCAAAGAGTGTTGATGACATGGCTATTATATCAAATTTCAAAGAGAAATGAGCATTGGCAGATACTTGCAGATTCATGTAATACACAGCTAAAATTTTGATGATAGATATAATGAGATTAAACTTCATTACTTACTCTAGAAAAGTAATTTACAGCTTTAAATCACAGAGCCAATTTTACTAATGATCACTGAAACATAAAGTTGTATAAGATTTTTGATTGGTTTGATTTACGACCAGGTGATACCCGTCTACCAAAGAATTTCTCATTCATCACAAAACCAGTTTTATTAGTTCAACTAGTGGAAAGACCGCACGGCTCTTGAGGACAGTGAGTTGTTCTTTTATTTTTTTGGGTACGTCAGAAGAAAAAACAAGAAAACATAGGGCATCTGCCCCCTCTAAGGAATTCAATTCCTATTGCATCAGCCAAAAGTAACGGTCCCAACGTTGCTGGTGGCCGAGAGAACAGCTCCATGTGAACAGATCCTCCCACTCCCATATTGGCAAGGAAATCAGCAGATTTATTTCCTCCCGCTCCCATGTTAGCAAGGAAATCGCTGCCAGTGTTGAACTTATAATGACTGAAGCTAGATAGTCTTTTAATAATTTGAATGCATCTCTAATTCTTTTTGGGCCATAAAATGAATTAGTAGAGGAAAGATAAAAAAAAGTTTCATGAGGTATATATTGATTATGACATCAAAGCTATTACGTAACGTCTCTATGCCATGCAAGTCAATATTTACCCAGGCATCAAACTTTAAATTTAAGCCCACCAAATCATCACTTGCTTGATGCTATTACTCTTCTTGGGAAGAAAAAAAAAAGATGCCAATTAAAGAAGAAATTATGCGCTGATCAGTACTGTATCTTCTTAATGGAGTAGTATTAATAATTCCCTCAATCCCAACAAGGTTAATCAAGAAATAGAACTTAATGGGATCGTGGGGAATTCGGTTTCATGACCTTCGGCTACTTTAATTGAATTTGATTTTCATCATTTATTTTTTAATCTTTAATTTAAGAAAATGATGTAATCTCGATATTTTATGTGTTGTGTGAGATCTATAAAGTTATATATTATTTGAGATCCACAGATACATGAATAATTGAATTGCGATACCTTTTTCTCTAAGGATGAAGAAAAAAGAAAAGATCATAAAAAATCTCCACGGAGTTGATCTTAAATGATTAATCTAATACTAATGGTATCGTAATGGTGTGGATTTTTCTTTTTCTATGAAAAAATTATTAAGAAATTATTTTAACAAGAGCATATGTAGATCATTCCTACACACTACTACTCACTGGCCATCACCTCCGGTATAACTAATTAACAATGTCTAAAAGAGTTCAAGATGCCTAGCTAATTTGATAGCGTAACCTTATAATTAAGTGGGACAAAAGTTATAAGGACTTTAAAAAAAAAAAATACAAAAAAATCTATCTTGGAGCATCTAGCCTGATTTTAGGGCAAAAACATTGGTAATAATCTTAATCTTAATATATAATCATTGATATAAGATCAAGAAATAGAACTTTTTTAAAAAATATACTCCCAATAATAACTAATTAAAGATGGGATTATAGGTATATATAACTAACTCTTTTGATAGGGCAATGGAATCAAGTGCCTAGAAGGACTGCTTTATTTTTTAGATGTATATCTGCTATCTTAGTAGGGTTTATGAGAAAATCAAATTACTACGAACTTGAAATCTTTATCACGAGAGAATACACCGACAACAAAAAACCAATATGATGTTTCTCCATCCTTTCACATTAATTTCTGGATAGGTAATATATCCACCATTTCTTTATCTCTGTCTAGCTTTTAGTACTTGAACCATGGTCACTATTTACAAGTGAATGGAAATGGAATCACAAAAAGTTTGGATATGGAAAACCCACTCAGGTGTCTTCAATTCTTCATAATTGAGGCTCTCTCTCTTATAAGGGTGATATAGGAGAAAATTCTCCATCCAATGACATAACGACACGTGATATCTTTCAAAGGGTAAAAAGATAATTTCGTAAACAAAACAGAACGATCAATTAGATGGCTACACATGGCAGATGACACAACAGTAATTTCATACCAGAATCCAAATCCTACTATGACACTCCAACTTATGGATAACCTAATATTATCAGAATATTCTAGCCTATGAGAATTTTGGTCCTATCATGTTACTCAGTATCAATCACTTTCCTAATTGGATTATGCTCCAAGACACTATATAAAGGGACTCATTATCAAGGGTACCCACTCACAATTCTCTCTAAATTCTTCAGCTTCCTTATTATCAAAAGCCCTATACTAATTTAGGCATTGGAGAGTCCCCCGAAGCCACAACCCCTCTAGTCTTTCAACGACTTTTAGATTTTTCTCCCGTCATTGTGTTCATAGGTTTCACATTTCGACCGTTCGGGTACTTGGCAAATTTTTAGCATCAACAAATTGATGCAATTTGTGGATAACTCATATGTCACGATACCACCCAAGAATCCTACCAAGAATGGCATCAGTTCAACAATGGTCACTACCCGAGCCTCTAGCCACAGTCAGCACCTCGGCTCTAGACTTTTAGTCATTCAAAAGCGTGCCACCTCCGACCAAAACATTAGCGATCAGTCGAATAGGCGAACCAGGCAAGAACACCTTTCCCATTCAAACCAACAGGACTGCAAGGCTTAGGAGAATCCAAAAACACCAATCACATAAAACTTGGCCGCACCAGTCACACCATAACAGTTTATGGAACTCACCTACCTGGTAGGGGGCTTAGTCGCCAAGCTTGGGTGCAAAACTCACCCTTATTTGCCACCACCATCTCAGCAAACCCCTCGGCCAACGAGGAATTTGAATTCCAACCATCTGGCTCACACTCAATCCACCACTAGATCTATTCTCGACCCTGTGTCGAAGTCTCGAGGTTTTTTCACCTCCAAGAATTACATTGATCTGGATAGGAAGTTGGAAGAGATGGACAAAAGGATAAGAAAAGCTTTTAAAGGAAGACGCACTAATGTTCTGGATGAGCTCAACTCCCAAGCTCTTTCCTTCACCAAAGATATTTTCAATGCACCTCTTCCACGACATTTCAGAATACCCATTATCAAGGCCTACGATTGTACTACAGTCTTTATGGACTATATCCAACTCTACAAGATAACCATGCTGCTATACTGCCACTTAGATGCAGTACTGTGCCGAACTTTTCCTCTGTCTCTCAAGAAAGTTGCCAGCACCTGGTACTCTCACCTCAAGCCTGGTAGTATCAGCTCCTTTAAAGACTTAAGTTGTGCCTTCGCTACGCACTTCTTCAGCAGCAAAAGACTTAAAAAAGCCTCAAAAATTCTTTTCAGAATCATCCAACGCAAAAGAGAAACTCCGAGAGTACATCTCATGATTTAATACTGCAACATGGGAGATCCTAGACCTAGATCCAGTACTACAGACTCTCGCGTTTAAGAATGGGCTTTGGTCGGGGACTTTCATCTCCAAGCTTATTAGGCACCCAACTAAGGATATGAACGAAATCCTCGCTCGGGTCGAAAAGTACATGATTGACGATGATGACTAAGCATTCCGAAAGGAAAAAGAAAAATGAAGAGAAAGAGAAAAAAAGGGAGACCATTAAGCCAAAAAATAGCCTATTGAAGAGGCCCTTCCAAGAGGATAATCCAAAGGTAACCCGTCTGTTTAATGGTTATACCCCGCTCAATACATTTTATGCATGATACAATACATATATTTTTTTTAATAGTAAAGCCATTTTTTTATCATTAATATTTTTATTTTTATCTCTAGAAATATAAACATACCACAAAAAATATGTGTTTATTCCACAAAATTTATATTTTCATATATTTACACAAACAGGTCAAACCGAATTTAACACACTCATACGGCTAGATGTCTTATTCATTTGAAAAATTGATATTTATGCTTTAATTGTTCTATTTATTTAAAAGGAATAGATTTACTAGGTTGGGGTGTTAACTGATCGATTAAAATTAATTAATCAAACCATTTCAAACTGTTCTAATAAAACAAAACTGTTAAATGGTTGAACACTATAACCAATTCACCATTTTTTTTTTAAAATTGGCCAGAAATAAGTCAATCAAAATTTATATTAATTTAACCAATTTAAAAATTAAATTTAAATTAATTAATTAAATAAAATATTAATAATAAATATATAAGATTAAGTGTCTTAACGTCGATCATAATACTTCACTAAATACATATAAATATATGAATAATAATAATAAGTTAAATATAAAAATTTATACAATGATGAATATAATTTTATCTTTGTTGTTGTCGAAAATCAATCGGAATCTGAGCCGTCAAAGAGTAGGACTTGCACACACGAAATGAGGCTAAAATCTAAAGTCACAGAGGGTTGAAAGGGGTGTGCCTCCGAAGGACTCTATAGAGCTTTTTTGGGAGAATATAGGAAGTCAAAGAGAATGAGAGTTATGTGTAGATAATTGTTCGTACCTTTTAGTTTATGAGGGTCCTTTTTATAGTATGTGGGAGTAGAATTTAATCAAGAGAACAACTGTAGTGTTAGGATAAAAATAATATTCTTTTGGAGTTATCTATATGTAACGACTCATCCCGGGTTGGCCACCCCTGAGACGGTGTCATTACATTTTGAAAATCCCAGCATGACACAAATATGCAACAATAAAAATTTATCAACTGCAAATTTACATCAATCCTCAACCCTTAACAGGGGAAATACAAATATTTTTTTTCCTCATTAGTTTGAGGATGTGGACCATGTGTATTACAGATAATAAATCCGTTTGAATCTCAGCTCACCAACTATCTATCATGCCCGTTGCCTGAAATCATTTAACATTGAGAGATGAGCTTCACAAGCTCAGTGAATTAAATTTACTAGAAGTATTCAATTCGTATAAATAGTTTCTTAATATTTAATCATTTATATCTCATATACTTAATAAAAACATTTTATTATCACTACACATATCATAAGTCTCATTCTCTATCAATCTCTTCCTCTTATATATATGTTCACCTTAAGACCATCAATTATCTCATAATTACCTCGTTATGAGGTTTACAGTATATAGTTTACCATTTAGATGGTTCTTATTATATCATACTCCTATGTTTCTTTCTCACCATAACTGTCTCTCTGTGAGCCTCATTCATCTGTAAATTTAAAATAACAAACTACACTTCAGCATTTTAGTAATGCAATCAATACTTAAAACAGATGCAATGCATGAATTATTATTAGGGAACGTCTTCTCACATGTCGACATGTTTTTATCTTAGACCGGCCTTCTCCCGGTTCTTTTGTTTCATTTAGACCGGCTCCCTCCTGATTCTTTTATTTTCAGCATATACCGTGTAACAACCCATCCCGGGTTGGCCACCTCCGAGACGGTGTCATCACATTTTGAGAATCCCAGCACGACACTTATATGCTTCAATAAAATAATACTAACATAATTTTTTTTTTAATCCTCAACTCTCAATAAGGGAGGTACATCAATTTGATATTTACTTATACATAATATACAACATAAAATACATGAATATTTACAAATAAAATATTTATTTCATTTTCTCATATGTCTGAGGATATTGACACGTACGTGGCTTACAGAAAATGATTTTGACTCTCTCAACCCACCAGATTATTTCTCGTGTCTGCTACCTGAAATCATTGTATAATGAGGAATGAGCTTCACAAGCTCGGTGAATTAAATTTACTAAAATTATTCAAATTGCATAAATAGCCTTTTTACATTTAATCATTTATCTCTCATATAACTTGATAATAGCAAAATGTCTAACATTTAAATAATTCCTATCATATCATATTTCTATGTCTTTTTCTCACTATAATTGTCTCTCTGTGAGACTTATTTATCTACAAATAAATGTATATCATCACCAACATTCAGTAAAAATATAAACATGTAAAACAGATGCAATGCATTAATTATTACTATGGGAACGTCTTCCCACATGTCGACATATTTTTATTATCTTAGACCAACCTTCTCCTGGTTCTTTATTTTCAGCATATACTGGCTATCACGGTATTTATTTTCAGCATATACCGGCTATCACGGTGTCCCTTTTATTTCCAGCATATACTGGCTGTCACGGTTTTTCAATTAGACCGGCCCCTTCCCAGTTCTTTCGGTTCTCTTATTTAATGCATATGCATATGAACAATGATATGAAATATGCATATAAACAGTAATATAAAAACCACATGAATTCAAAATATTTAAATTAATTATCCAGTCTTTCCTCAATTTTCTACTTGATAAATTTCACAATTTTCTTCTCCTCATAAATCACATCAAATCATCCATCATGGCTTGTCAAGATCCCCTAAATTTCATCTCCTCATAATTCGTATCAAAACATCAACCACAACTTATCAAAAATTTCACTTATCACTTTTATTATTAAATCAACTTATTATTTCAAAAATATTATTTTCCACCTACTAGTTTTCTACATGTCCAACAATTTCTATCATACTTATCAATCAATTTCTCATCTACCACCAAAGCATAAGCTAATAATTTATTTTAATATTATCACTAGATATACATTTTTATCTAGATTACTTAAAGTAAATCTGACTTACCACATAGCACTTAAAGCTACCCGTGGATCACCTCCTTGCCTTTCCAATTTCTCTCAGCAATTTTCCCTCGGTTGTTGATCGTTAACACCTGACATAATATTTATATTAAATTTCTAATTTATTCTTCAATTTTTCATAAACCACACCATTTAAAAATTCTCACTTTGAATTCTAAGAAATTTTATGTATGCTAAAAATTCAAAAATAAACTTTGCATTATTACTATCTGTTTTTCTGATAGCTTCTCATGATTCTCTATAAAATTCTCCGGTAAACCACTTCAAAATTTTGCCTTTTTAACCTTTTTTTTCGGTCCCCAAGTGTTCAAAGAAAACGTGTAATAGAAGGAAAACTAATTAAATTTGGTAAGTGTAACATAACGTTTACATATAAGCGTAATACATATAGATAATTTGCTGCAACAACAGCTCCCAATTGCTTGCCAAAACGCACTTGGCAACTTCCAAAAACTCTCCACATATATGCCTTGCTGTAACACATACAAGGCTTGAATTTTGCACTTGGCAAAATGAAATTCACTTGGCAGTAAGTGCTGCCACCTGTTGCCACGTTTTTGTGGTTTTTTTTCCTTTACTTTTTACTTTTTCGTCTTCTTCTGTCTTCTGGAATGTTCACGTCCCATAATTTTTTTTCTTTTTCTTTTTTTCTTTTCTTATATATTGTTCACGATTTTTTTAGAATTGCTTTATTCAAATAATAATAAACCTTTCACATATATTTTATTTTAATTCTATGTCATATTTATTAAATTACTTCTTTACCCTTACTTTACAAATATGGGTATTACAATTCTACCCACCTTACAAAAATTGTCCCCGAAATTTCCTTACCTAAAATTAAAAAAAGAGTTGGGGGTAATCTTTCCTCATTTTTGCTTCATGCTCTCACATGACTTCTTCGACATCTTTATTTCGCCATAATACTTGAATCAAATAAATGATTTTATTGCATAAGACTTGTTCCTTTCTGTCGAGGATTCTGACTGATATTTGTATAAAAGTCAAATCATCTTGAATTTCTATCACCTGATTCGAGATACTATGGGATTCATCGTGTAAGTACTTTCTCAGTAGTGACACATGAAACATATTATGTAATTACTTTAATTCTAGAGGCAAATCCAAACTATATACTACTAGTTCAATTATCTCGATCACCTCATATGGCCCCATAAATCTCGCGCTCAATTTTCCCTCCTTTTTAAACATCAACACACTTTTCCAATGAGATATCTTCAAAAATACCTAATCACCAACTTGGAACTCGAGAGGTCGTCTTCTTTTATCAATATATCCCTTCTATCTGTTATGGGCTGCTATAAGGTTCTCCCTAACCAGTTTGATCCTCTCAGTAGTCAAGTCTATAATTTATGGGCCATATATCTTTCTCTCTCCAAGTTTTTCCCAGCATACTGGAGTTCTACACTTTTTACCATATAAAGCCTCAAAGGGTGTCATCCCAATACTAGTTTGATATTAATTATTGTATGCAAACTCGATCAAAGGCAAATAAGCATCTCAGCTCACTGAAAAACTCAATACACTTGCCCTCAATATATCTTTTAGTATTATGATGATTCTCTCTGTTTGCCCATTAGTTTATGAATGAAAAGTTGTACTAAACTGCAATTACGTACCCATAGCATCTTGGAAACCCCTCCAAAATCTAGAGGTAAATTTAGAATCTCTATCTGATAAGATACTCAGAGGTACTCCATGTAATTTTACTATCTCTACGACATACAACTCAGCCAACTTTTCTGGACTCTAGATAGTTTTAATAGGAAGAAAATGTGAAGACTTAGAAAGTCTATCCACTATAACCCACACATCGTCATATCCCCTCTAGGTATGGGGAAAACTAGAGACAAAATCCATACTCATATTTTCCCATGGCCACTCAAGTACTGGAATAGGTTGTAATAAACCTGCTCGATGTCTATTCTCAGCCTTCACCTATTGACAAGTTAAACATCTAGAAATATATTCTACTATATCCTTCGTCATCTTTGATCACCTATAATTTTGCCTCAACCCCCTTCACATCTTATTATTACTTGGGTGCATGGAATATACAGAATCATGAGCCTCCCTTAGTATCTCCTTTCTCATTTCCATATCATTGGGAACACAAACTCTATGCTCCAATACTACCATACCATCTTCTCTAATTCTAAACTCGATTGGCTTCCCACTCAACATTTTCCGTCTGATCTTCTCTATCCCCTTATCTCTACCCTGCATCTGTAATAAACGATCAACAATAGAAGATTGTATCACTATATTTTCCATTAATACTCTTCTATCATTGACACTCAACTGCATCCTCATTCTTCTTAATTCTATCATCAGGCTAGTATTATGATTTCCAATAGCAGCTAATATCCCTGTAGCCTTTCTACTCAATGCGTCAGCTACTATATTAGCCTTTCCTGGATGATAATGAATTGTACAGTTATAATCACAAATCAATTTCATCCACCTCCTCTACTTCAAATCCAACTCCTTCTGGGTTGGTAAATGCATCAAGCTTTTATGATTAGTAAAAATTTCACACTTAGCTCCATATAGATGATGTCTCTAAATCTTCAAGGCAAAAAATATAGCAGCCAATTCTAAATCATAGGTCGAGTAATTCCTCTCATGGTTCTTCAGTTGGCTAGATACATAAGCTATAACTCTTCTATGTTGCATCAACACACATCCCAACCTCTGATGTGACGCATCATTATAAACTACAAATCCTTCATCACCAGAAGGAAGAACTAATACTGGGGCAGTAGTCGGTTTCTCTTTCAACAACTGGAAACTTCTCTCACATTCTTCTGACCACCTAAATTTCACATCTTTTCTGGTCAACTTAGTCAAAAGGTCTAGCAATCATAGAAAATTTTTGGATAAATCTCCTATAATAACCAGTCAATCCTAAAAAGCTTCTAATTTCAGTTACACTCATGGGTCTTTTCTAATTCAACACTGCTTCTACTTTTTGTGGGTCAACTGCTATCCCCTCTTCCGACACAACATGCCCCAAGAAAGATATTTCTCTCAACCAAAACTCACACTTAGAGAACTTCGCATATAATTTCTCTCTCCTCAAAATCTCCACCAAATGTTGCATATGCTCCTTTTCATTCTTGGAATATATCAAAATATCATCAATAAACACAATCACAAATCTATCCAAGAATAGTTTAAACACCTGATTCATAAGGTCCATAAAATGCTGCAGGAGAATTATTCAACCCAAAAGGCATCACCAAGAACTCATGATGGCCATAACGTGTCCTTAAAGCAGTTTTAGGTATATCCCCCTCTTTTATCTTCAATTGATGATAGCCCGATCTCAGGTCTATCATAGAAAACACTCTAGCTCCCTGTAACTGCTCGAATAAATCATCTATCTTAGGCAAAAGATATCTATTCTTGATGGTGATCTTATTCAACTGTCTATAATCAATACACAACCTCAATGTCCATCATTCTTCTTGACAAATAACACAGGGGCTCCCCAGGGTGACATACTAGGTCGGATAAACTGTTTATTTAGCAACTCTTGAAGTTGAACTTTTAACTCTCTCAATTCAGCTGGTGGCATTCTATATGGTGCTATGGATATGGGTGCTGATCCTGGAATCACCTCAATAGAAAACTCAATTTCCCTATTGGGAGACAACCCAGTCAATTCTTCAGGGAAAACATCAGAAAAATCTTTTACTACCAAGATTTCTTCTAACTTCCTATTCTCTTTGCTAGAATCCACCACATATGCCAAATACCTCTCACAGCCTTCCTCAACCATTTACTAGCAGTTAAGGCAGAAATAAGACAATTTGTATATATCTTACGTTCTTCCTGAAAATTAAACTCTTCTTATCCGGGTATCTTGAACACCATATTTTTCCTAAAATAATCTGCCCAAGCATGATATGCAGATAACCAATTCATCCCTAGAATTAAATCAAAATCTGTCATATCTAAAGGCAATAAATCAACTTCAAATTCTCTATCAGCAATATTAATCACGCAATCTCGATAGATTGTCCTGATAATAACCCTATCTCCAGCAGGAACCTCAACAATAATTGTATACATCAAAGGACTAGCACTAGCATCAATATATTTCATATAATTACTAGATGCAAAAGAATGGGTTGCACCAGGATCAATCAATAATCTAGCAGGCCTGCTAAGGATAGATATCATACCCGTAACAGCATCGGGAGTGGTTTGTGCATCCTGTTGGGTCAATGCATGAACTTTGCTATCTCTGGACTAAAACTGGCTGCCACGTCCTCACTCTGTTACTGATTCTCGACCTCTGCCCTGCACATTCCCTGATCCACTACCTCTCTCCACCGATCTCCTCCTAACACTTCCAACGTCTACATCAGTAGATTTCCCCGCTGGACAATCTGCAGCAACATATCCTCCCCCGCTACATACAAAGCATATCTGCATAGGGCAATTCTAAGTCAATTGCCCCGTTTGATTATATCTAAAGCAGACCCTTGCATCTTGATCATACATCAGGTTACCACTTCCCCCTGGTGGTATACTTACGCATCTACCATAACTCTCAATTCCCATAGCTTGTCTCTCAAATCTAGGGGTCCCATTGGTATAACTCTGAGCTACAGAAACAACAGATCTTGCCTGACTGTGACTCTACACTATAGTTCCTTGTGAAAAAGAACGCCCCCTCTGGGGTGGTCTCCCACCCTATATACCCATACTTCTATCACCTCTAATTCCCTCAAATCTAGACCTCTTTAGCCACTCCATCCTACCTCTCAACTCCATCAAATACTTCTCAATCTGTAATGCTTTATCCACCAATACAACATAATTCCCTATGCCTATATAAGATCTCTTACATTTTCTCTCTTCCATATTCACTAATTCAGGTAAAAATCTTGACAGGGCTATGAATCTACAATCATATTTAACCACCGATAAATTTCTCTGCCTTAGATGAATAAAATCTCTTTCTTATTGTGCCCAAAAGGTATCTGGGAAATGCTTTACAAAGAACTCATCCTTAAACTTACTTCAAGTTAAAGGTTGTTCTACCCATGTGCTTACCCTAGGCAAACTATACTCCCACCATTGAGAAGCATCACCCTCCAGTATAAACGAAGCAAAAGTAACCTTCTATCTATCTGGCACTAGTAAGACCTCAAAATATTTCTCCACATGTCTAATCCACTGCTCAGCTTCCATAGGATTTACAGATCCTCTAAAAGACTGAGGTTTAAACTGAAGAAATCTCATAAAACAATCATTTTGCATCCTATGTGCAAACACACCTCCTTCATGAACCTTTTGCCTCACTACATCTGGTTCTCTTCTAACACTTTCCTTTAATCTTCTCTGTAGATTATCAGCCATTTCTTTAGCTGCATTCATCTTCTCTATAGCATGATTAAGAGTTTCTCTCAATTCATCATTCCTGCTCCTTAGATACTCTCCTAGCTCTACTAGTACCAGCTGCACTATCAACATGTTCCCTCGCGGGAATCACAGACTCAACTTCCTCATCTGCTTCAATTCTTCTAAAATTGGGGGTCTACCACGTCCTCTTTGATTCAGACCTCAACCTCTAGTTCTAGCACGACCACGTGTCATCCTCAGACTCTACATTTAAAAATATAGTTTATTTAGATCTTCCACTTTTTTAAGTTTTCATGCAGTCTACAGAATCTTAAAACCTAATTCTCTGATACTAAAATTATAACGACCCATCCCGGGTTGGCCACCCTCAAGACGGTGTCATTACATTTTGATTATCCCAGAACGACATATATATGCAACAATAAAATAATACTAACATAAATTTTTTTATTTATTTTAATCCTCAACCCTCAACAGGGGAGGTACATTAATCTGATATTAACTTACACATAATATTCAAATTGCATAAATAGCTTTATAACATTTAATCATTTATCTCTCATATAATTGGATAATAGTAAAATGTCTAACATTTAAATAATTCCTATCATATCATATTTCTATATCTTTTTCTCACTGTAATTATCTCTCTGTGAGACTCATTTATCTATAAATAAATGCATAACATCACCAACATTCAGTAAAAATATCAACATGTAAAACAGATGCAATGCATGAATTATTTTTATGGGAACATCTTCCCACATGTCGACATGTTTTTATTATCTTAGACCGGTCCTCTCCTGGTTCTTTATTTCCAGCATATAACGGCTGTCAGTATTTATTTCTAGTATATACCGACTATCATGGTGTCTTTTTTATTTCCAGCATACACCGGCAGTCACGGTTTTTCAATTATATCGGCCTTTTCCCGGTTCTTTTGGCTCTTTTATTTAATGCATATGCATATGAACAATGATATGAAATATGCATATAAACAGTAATATAAAAACCACATGAATTCAAAATATTTAAATTAACTATCTAGTCTTTCCTCAATTTTCTACTTGATAAATTTCACAATTTTCTTCTCCTCATAAATCACATCAAATCATCCATCATGGCTTGTCAAGATCCACTAAATTTCATCTCCTCATAATGCATATCAAAACATCAACCACAACTCATCAAGAATTTCACTTATCGCTTTTATTATTAAATTAACTTATTATTCCAAAAATATTATTTTCCACCTAATAATTTTCTACATGTCCAACAATTTCTATCATACTTATCAATCAATTTCTCATCTACCACCAAAGCATAGTCTAATAATTTATTTTAATATTATCACTAGATATTTCATTTATATCTAGATTACTTAAAGTAAATCTAACTCACCACGTAGCACTTAAAGCTACCCGTGGATCACCTCCTTACTTTTCCCGTTCCTCTCAGCAATTTCCCCTAGTTGCTGATCGTCAACACCTAACATAATATTTATATTAAAATTTTAATTTATTCTTCAATTCTTCATAAATCACACCCTTTGAAAATTCTCACTTTGAATTACGGGAAATATTATGTATGCTAAAAATTCAAAAATAAACATTATGTTATTACCTTTTGTTTTTTTGATAGCTTCTCGTGATTCTCTGTAAAATTCCTCCGTAAACCCCTTCAAAATTTTTCTCTTTTAACCTTTCTTTCGGTCCCCAAGTGTTTAAAGAAAACGCGTAATAGAAAGAAAACTAAACGAATTTGGTAAGTGTAACTTAATGTTTACATATAAGCATAATGTATATAGAAAATTTGCTGCAAAGCTCACAATTGCTTGCCAAAATGCACTTGGCAACTCCCAAAAACTCTCCACATATATGCCTTGCTGTAACACATACAAGGCTTGAATTTTACACTTAGCAACATGAAATTAACAGCACCTACTGCCATGTTTTTGTGGTTTTTTTTCTTTTACTTTTTACTTTTTACTTTTCTGCCTTCTTTTGTCTTCTGGGACGTTCACATCCCATATTTTTTTTTTAGAAAATCTTTTTTTCTTTCTTTTTCTTTTTTCCTTTTCTTATATACTGTTCACGGATTTTTTTTAGAATTGCTTTATTAAAATAATAATAAACCTTTCATGTATATTTTATTTTAATTCCATGTCATATTTATTAAATTACTTCTTTACCTTTACTTTATTAATACGGGTATTACATACCGGCTGTCACGATTTTCATTTATTTCCAGCATATACCGGCTATCACGGTTTTCATTTAGATCGGCTCCCTCTCGGTTATTTTATTTCATACATATGCATATGAACAATGATATGAAATATGCATATGAACAATGATATGAAATATGCATATGAACAGTAATATAACAACAAACATGTATTCAGACATTAAATTTAACTATCCTACATTTTCTTAATTTACTATTTGATCAATTTCACTAATTTCTTCTCCTCATATATCACATCAATTTATCAACCATAACTCATCAAGAATTTCATTTATCCTCTTCATTATTTAATCGACTCATTGTTCCAATAATATTACTTCTCATATAACAACTTTCCACATATTAATTATACTTATCATACCCATCAAACAACTTTTATCTATTATTAAATCATAGGTTAATAAGTTATTTAAATATTATCATTATATAATTCATATTTATCTTGATTACTTAAAATAAATCTAACTCACCACGTAACACTTAAAGCTACTCGTGGATCACCTCCTTGCTCTTCCTGCTCCTCTCAGCAATTTTCCTCGGTTGCTGATCATTAACACCTGACATAATATTCATATTAAATTCTAATTTATTCTTCAATTCTTCCAAAATTCACACCCTTTGAAAATTTCCACTTTGAATTCCGAGAATTTCATGTATGCTAAAATTCAAAAATAAACTTTACATTATTACCTTATGTTTTTCTTAGAGCTTCTCGTGATTCTCTATGAAATTCTCCCGTAAACCCCTTCAAAATTTTGCTCTTTCAACCTTTCTTTCGGTCCCCAAGTGTTTAAAGAAATAGAGTAGTTTAAATTTGAGTTTGAAGAAAACCAGACATGATTTGGTAAACTAATAAAACAATTCGATATATATATATATATATATATATTACATTTTCGCGGCACCACACTGCTCCATCGTTTCAATTTTAAGTGCTGGTTAACATGCAACACATTTGCATTTTAGTTGCAACATTTGGGAGTCCAGGTGTTGAACCAATTTGGTTTGTTTTTTTTTTCTTTTACCTGGACGATTTTGTTTTTCATTTTCATTTTCTTTACACCACCACGCGTCCGTTTTTTTAAGAATTATTTTATAAAAATTAAATCTTTCACACATATATATATATATATATATATATATATTATTTTAACTCCATGTCATATTTATTAACTTATGTTTTTACCTTTTTTTTACGAATACGGGTATTACAATTCTACCCACCTTACAAAAATTTCGTCCCCGAAATTTTCTTACCAAATTCATGAAAGAGTTAGGGGAATTCTTTCATCATTCTTGCTTCATGCTCCCAAATAATTTCTTCAACATCTTCACTTCGCTATAATACTTGAATCAAGGGAATAAATTTATTGCGCAAGACTTGTTCCTTTCTGTATAGAATTCTGACCAGTACTTGCATAAAGCCAAATCTTCCTGAAGTTCTATCGCCTAATTCGAGATACTATGGGATTCATCGTGTAAGTACTTTCTCAAAAGTGAGACATGAAACACATTATGTAATTGCTTTAACTCTGGAGGCAAATTCAATCTATATACTATTGGTTAAACTCTCTCAATCACCTCATATGGCCCCACAAATATCGGGCTCAACTTTCCCTTCTTTTTAAACCTCAACACGCCCTTTCCACGGAGATATCTTCAAAAATACCTAATCACCAACTTGAAACTCGAGAGGTCATATTCTATTATCAGCATATCCCTACTGTCTATTCTGTGCTGCTCTAAGGTTCTCTCTAACCAGTTTGATCATCTCAGTAGTCAAATCTATCATTTTTTGGCTAAATATCTTTCTCTCTCCAACTTTTTCCCAGCATACTGGAGTTGCACACCTCCTACCATATAAAGTTTTAAATGGTGTCATCCCAATACTAGTTTGATACTAATTATTATATGCAAACTCGATCAAAGACAAATAAGCATCCCAGCTCACTGAGAAACTCAATACACTTGCCCTCAGCATATCTTCTAGTATTATGATAATTTTCTCCGTTTGCCTATCAGTTTGTGGATAAAAAGTTGTACTAAACTATAATTGCATACCTATATCTTCTTAGAAATCTCTCCAAAATCTAGAGGTAAATCTAGAATCTTTATATGATACAATACTCTCCATGTAATCTTACAATCTCCGCTATATACAATTCAACCAACTTTTCAGGACTCCAAATAGTTTTTATAGGAAGAAAATGTGAAGACTTAGAAAGTCTATCTGCTATAACCCATACCACGTCATGACCCCTCTGGGTGTGGGGAAAACTAGAGACAAAATTCATACTCATATTTTCCCATTGTCACTCAGGTACTGGAAGAGGTTGTAATAAACCTGCTGGATGTTTATTCTCAGACTTTACCTACTGACAAGTCAGATGTCTAGAACTATGTTCCGCTACATCCTTCTTCATCCTTGACCACCATAACTTTGTCTCAATCCCCTGTACATCTTATTATTTCCTGGATGCATGGAATATACAAAATCATGAGCCTCCCTTAGTATCTCATTTCTCATCTCCGCATCATTGGGAACACAAACTCGATGCCCCAATACCACCATACCATCTCCTCTTATTCTAAACTTAGTTGGCTTCCCATTTAACACTTCCCATCGGATCTTCTCTATCCCCTCATTACTACCCTGCATCTATAATAAACGATCAATAATATAAGATTGTACCACTATATTTGCCATCAATACTCCTCTATCATTGACACTCAACTGCATCCTCATTCTTCTTAATTCTGTCATCAATATAGTATTATGACTTCCAATAGCAGCTAATCTCCTTGTAGCATTTTTACTCAATGCATCAGCTACTACATTAGTATTTCATGGATGATAATGAATAGTATAGTCGTAATCACTAATCAACTCAATCCACCTTCTTTGCCTCAAGTTTAACTCCTTATGGGTCGGTAAATGCGTCAAGCTTTTATGATAAATAAAAATTTCACAATTGGCTCCATATAGATGATATCTCCAAATCTTCGAAGCAAAAACTATGGCAGCCAATTCTAAATCATGGGTCAGGTAATTCCTCTCATGGTTCTTCAGTTGCCTAGATACATAAGCTATAACTCTCCCATATTGCATCAACACACATCCCAACCCCTGATGTGATGCATCACTATAAACCACAAATCTTTCATCACCAGAGGGAAGCACTAATTCTGGGGTAGTAGTAAATTTTTCTTTCAACAGCTGGAAACTCCTCTCACATTCCTCTGACTACCTAAACTTCACATCCTTCTTGGTCAATCTAGTCAATGGTCCAGTGATCATAGAAATTTTTTGGATGAATCTCCTATAATAACCAACCAACCCCAAAAAGCTTCTAACTTCAGTTACACTAGTGGGTCTTTCCCAATTCAACACTGCTTCTACTTTCTGTGGGTCAACTGTTATTCCCTCTCCCGACACAACATGCCCCAAGAAAGATATTTCACTCAACCAAAACTCACACTTATAGAACTTTGCATATAATTTTTCTCTCCTCAGAATTCTCAATACTATCTCTAAATGTTGCGTATGCTCTTCATCATTCTTGGAATAAACCAAAATGTCATCAATAAACACAATCACAAATCTATCCAAGAATGGTTTAAACACCCGATTCATTAGATCCATAAATGTTGCAGGAGCATTAGTCAACCCAAATGGTATGACAAGGAACTCATGATGGCCATAACGTATCTTAAAAACAATCTTAGGTACATCCCCCTTCTTTATTCTTAATTGATGATAACCTGATCTCAGGTTTATTTTAGAAAACACCCTAGCTCCCTGTAACTACTCAAATAAATCATTTATCCTAGGCAAAGGATATCTATTCTTGATGGTGATCTTATTCAACTGTCTATAATCCATACACAATCTCATCATCCCATCGTTCTTCTTGACAAACAATACAGGGGCTCCCCAAGGTGACATACTAGGTCAAATAAACTGTTTGTCTAACAACTCCTGAAGCTAAACTTTTAACCTATAAGGTGCTATAGTTATGGATATGGTGCTGACCTTGTAATCACCTCAATAGAGAACTCAATCTCCTTACTAGGAGGCAAGCCAGTCAACTTTTCAGGGAATACATCAGAAAAATCTTTTACTACCAAGATTTCTTATAACTTCATACTCTCCTTGCTAGAATCCACCACATATGCCAAATATCCCTCATAACCCTTCTACAACCATTTACTGGCAGTTAAGGTAAAAAAATAAGACAGTTAGCAAGTATTTTATGTTCTCCTTAAAAATTAAACTCTTCCTGTCTAGGTATCTTGAGCACCACATTCTTCCTAAAACAAACTACCCAAGCATGATATGCAGATAACCAATTCATCTCCAAAATTAAATCAAAATCTCTCATATCTAAAGGCAATAAATCAATTTCAAATTCTCTATCAGCTATATAAATCACACAACTTCAATAAATTGTCCTGATAATAACCCTAGCCCCAGTAGGAACCTTAACAACAATAACATGCATCAAAGGACTAGCACTATCATCAATAGATTTTATATAAACACTAGATATGAATGAAAGAATGAGTTACACCAGGATTAATCAATAATCTTGCAGGTCTATCAAGGATAGATACCATACCCATAACAACATCAGGAGTGGCTTGTGCATCCTGTTGGGTCAATGCATAGACTTTGCTATCTCTGGATTGTAATTGGCTACCACATCCTCTTTCAACTACTGATCCTTGATCTCTACTCCTCACACTTCCTGATCCACCACCCCTTTCCACCGGTCTTTTCCCAACACTTTCAACGCCTATGTCAGTAGATTTCCTCACTAGACAATATGTAGCAATATGTCCTCCCTCACCACATATAAAGCATATATGTGTAGGGTAATTCTGAGATAAATGCCTCGTCTAATTACATCTGAAGCAAACCCTTAGCTCTCGATCATACATCAGATTACCTCCTCCCTTTGATGGCATACTTACTCCTCTACTATAACTCTCATTTCCCATAGCTTGTCTCCTGAACCTAGGGGTTCCACCGGTATTGCTCTGAACGACAGAAGCAACAGATCATGCATGCTTCTGACTCTACACTACAGTTCTTTGTGACAATGAACGCCCCCTCTGGGGTGGTCTCCCACCCTACACACTCTTTTATATATATATATATATATATATATATATATATATATATACACCATACCTTTTTCTTCAGCAGCCCCTCCTCCCCCCATTTTTAAGTTGCCACGACATGTGAGTCGTGGCTCACATGCACAAAAACTTGGCAGCAGGTTGCCATCAACTGCCATGTTTTTTTATAGAAAAAAATGTAATGTATTTTTTTTTTTTAATTTTTCCTTCTTTTCTTGTTGGACACGTCTATATTTTTTTTTCTTTTTCTTTCTTTTCATGTTGGACATGATTTTTTTTTGAAATTATTTATTTTATTCAATACTAAATCCTTCAAATATATATTATTTTAATTTCATGACATATTTATTAAAGTACTTATTTACCTTTACTTTACAAATACATGTATTATAGTGCTTACGCTGGGCAAAATATCCTCCCACCATTGAGAAGCTTCACCCTCCAGCATAAATGAAGTAAAAGCAACATTTTGTCTATCTGTCACTGGTAAGACCTCAAAATATTTCTTGACATGTCTAATCTAATGCTTAGCTTCTACAGGATTTACAGATCCTCTAAAAGACTGGGGTTTAAATTTAAAAAATCTCACAAAACAATCGCCTTGCATCTCATGTGCAAACACACCTTCTCCCTCATGCACCTCTTGTCTCACCACATCCGGTTTCATTCTACCCCTCTCCTCTAATCTCTTATGCAAATTATCAGCCATTTCTTCAGCTGCATTCATCATCTCTTAGGCATGCTCAAGAGTTTCTCTCAATTCATCCCTCATAACCTCTGATTCTCTCCCAGCTCTACTAGTACTGCCACACTATCAATCTGTTCCCTCGCAGGAACCACTGACTCCACTTCCTTCTTTGCTTCAATTCTTCTAAATATTGGGCGTCTACCATGTCCATTCTGCTTCAGAACTCTACCTCTAGATCTAGCACGTCCACATGTCATCCTTATACTCTGCATTTAAATATAGTTTATTTAGATTTTTCACTTCTTTAAGTTCTTATGCAGTCTACAGAATCATAAAACCCAATGCTCTGATACCAAAATTATAACGACCCATCCCGGGTTGGCCACCCCCGAGACGGTGTCATCACATTTTGAAAATTCCAGCATAACACATATATGCAACAATAAAAATTTATGAACTGCAAATTTAAATAATCTTCAACCATTAACAGAGGAGATACATCCTCATATATCAACTTCAACATTGTATACAACATAATATGCATGAATATTTACAAATATTTTTTTTTCTCATTAGTCTGAGGATGTGGATCACGTGGCTTACAGATAATAAATTTGTCTGAATTTCAGCTCACCAACTATCTGTCCTGCCTACTGCCTGAAATCATTTAACATTGAGAGATGAGCTTCACAAACTCAGTGAATTAAATTTACTAGAAGTATTCAATTCGTATAAATAGTCTCTTAATATTTAATCATTTATATCCCATATACTTGATACAAACCTTTTATTATCACTATACATATCATAAGTCTCATTCTCTATCAATCTTTTCCTCTTATATATATGTTCACCTTAAGACCATTAATTATCTCATAATTACCTCATTATTAGGTTCATAGCATATAGTCTACCATTTAGATAGTTCTTATTATATCATACTCCTATATTTCTTTCTCACCATAATTGTCTCTCTGTGAGACTCATTCATCTGTAAATTTAAAATAACAAACTACACTCCAGTATTTCAGTAATGCAATCAATATTTAAAACAGATGCAATGCATGAATTATTATTAGGAATGTCTTCCCACATGTCGACATGTTTTTATCTTAGTCCGACTTCTCCTCCTGGTTATTTTATTTTCAGTATATACCGGCTGTCACAGTTTTCATTTATTTTCAGCATATACCGACTGTCACGGTTTTCATTTATTTTCAACATATATCGATTGTCACGGTTTTCGTTTAGACCGGCCCCCTCCCAGTTTTTTTATTTCATGCATATACATATGAACAATGATATGAAATATGCATATGAACAGTAATATAACAACAAATATGTATTCAGAAATTAAATTTAACTATCTTGCCTTTTCTAATTTACTATTTGATCAATTTCACTAATTTCTTCTCATATATCACATCAATTTATCAACCATAACTCATCAAGAATTTCATTTATCCTCTTCATTATTTAATTGACTCATTATTACTTCTCATATAACAACTTTCCTCATATTAATTATACTTATCATATCCATCAAACAACTTTCATCTATTATCAAATCATAGGTTAATAAGTTATTCAAATATTATCACTATATAATTCATATTTATCTTGATTACTTAAAGTAAATCTAACTCACCACGTAACACTTAAAGCTACCCGTGGATCACCTCCTTGCCCTTCCTGCTCCTCTCAACAATTTTCTGCAGTTGCTGATCGTCAACACCTGACATAATATTCATATTAAATTATAATTTATTCTTCAATTCTTCCAAAATTCACACTCTTTAAAAATTCCTACTTTGAATTTCATGTATGCTAAAATTCAAAAATAAACTTCATATTATTACCTTCTGTTTTTCTTCGAGCTTCCCATGATTCTGTATGAAATTCTCCCGTAAACCCTTTCAAAATTTTACTCTTTCAACATTTTTTTCGATCCCCAAGTGTTTAAAGAAATAGAATGGTTTAAATTTGAGTTTGAAGAAAACTAAACATGATTTGGTAAACTAATAAAACAATTCAATATATATATATATATACATTTTCGCGACACTGCATTGCTTCATCGTTTCAATTCTAAGTGCTGGTTAACATGCAACACATTTGCATTTTCGTTTTTTTCATTCACTTTTTTTACACCACCATGCGTCCATTTTTTTAAGAATTGTTTTATAAAAATTAAATTTTTCGCATATATATATATATATTATTTTAACTCCGTATCGTATTTATTAAATTATTTTTTACTATTTTTTTACGAATACGGGTATTACACTGTCAGCCATGTGAGTTTATTCAAAAGTTAGAACGGCGGAATAACATCAAGTCTTATGGTGTAAAATTACCATCATGTCCATTGTCACGTGTCAGGAGGTGATTGGTTGTCTCGTTATGGTTACAAAATTACTATTTTTATATTGAAAATTAACACGTGTCATTACGTTATTAGTAAGAAAAGTTTTCCCTACATCAATCTTATTCACATCTAATCCACACAATAACTTTTTTATTTTGCAAGAAAATTGTTGATTTGGAGATTCTCCCCCAAAACTTCAAAACATTTAAATATATAGAGTTGAGATGATAAAAACTTAAACAAATACTTCATCGTTAAAAATATATGATTTACCAGAAAAATAAGGATTTTATCATTAAAAAAATAATCTATTTTTCTTTAAAATGTACAGATAAAGTAATTTTTTTTTAAATCAAGGACCCTAATAATTAATCGCCATCTAAGACTAAGACACAGAAATTCGAGTGAGATTAAGATCACGACAAGCATGAAAGTGCAACACGTAATCACCCTGACAAGGCAACAGCATGTGGTGGACGTTAGTACATTTTTCCGATACACTTGAGTTTCAGGTTTGGAATCCGTGAGATCTCTCTTCTCTACTCTTTTCTTCTCCTCCTCAACACGTACTACCAACCAATTAAGTCCCACCACGTAAGCACATTAAAGCGGTGGAGCAAGTTCTATCCTCTCCTTTTGTCCTGATCTAATATTTCATGAGCCAAACAATCGTGTTCGTGTACTTACTATTTCACAAAGTTATAATCAGTTGTACTTATAAAATTCTAAATAAGTCAGCGTGCTTATCAATTGATAGGTCGGTATGAAACCTTGTAAACCGCATCGAAGAAAGTGAGAAGAAGTCCTCTTTCTCTATGTTTATCTTTTTCCAATTTTGATTGGCAGCTTTTCTTCTACTGTTTCCGCTGAACGCGAAGCATGGAACCCCAAACCCTAGAAACCAGTCCAAGTACGACCGATTTCCCACCTTAAAATTGACGCCTTCAAGACGCCGTCGTTTTAATCACCTCCACTCTGTTTTCAATCCAAGCTCTCTGTTTCCATTTTTGACTTCTCTCCTCACATTTCCCTCGCTCAAGAATCAATATCCAAAAACCCTAACTCTTAAAAATTCAAAATCCGCAAGTCTCTCGGTCCCGTCCCTGTCACCTAGCAAAAATGTCGTATTTGAGCCGAGAATTGGTGTTTCTGATCTTACAATTCCTCGAGGAAGAGAAATTCAAGGAGACCGTGCACAAGTGAGCCTTCTTTGATTATGCTTGGCTGTTTTTCTTTCTTTTTTCTTGTTGTTATTTCGCGTTTTGATTATTTTTGTGTCGTCGGTGATTTGTTAGGCTCGAGCAAGAGTCTGGGTTTTTTTTCAACATGAAATACTTTGAAGAGAAAGCCATGGCTGGGGAGTGGGACGAAGTAGAGAAGTACCTCTCTGGATTCACCAAAGTAGACGATAATCGATACTCGATGAAGATTTTCTTTGAGATCAGGAAGCAGAAGTATCTCGAAGCTCTTGATCGGTATCTCAATCTGGCTCTCTATTTTCCTCTGTATACTTTTGAACGCGTGTGTTGAATGTCATTCTTGTTCGTTCATGTGGCTTATTGTTGCGTTTCGAAAATTTTCCCAGGCATGATAGAGCGAAGGCTGTTGAGATTTTAGCGAAAGATTTGAAGGTTTTTTCGACATTCAATGAGGAACTTTTTAAGGAAATCACTCACCTTTTAACTCTCGAGAATTTCAGGTAATTTTATATTTCTTGCTTTGTACTAGTGATAATGTACTTACATTCATGTTATGTTGGAACTGAAAAAAGATTTAAGAGAATGAAGGTGAAAAGGTTGTGGAATTTGAGGGTTGTGTGTGGATTTACATGTTGGGTCTTGATTGGATGCAGGGAAAATGAGCAGTTATCGAAGTATGGTGATACTAAATCAGCTCGAAGCATAATGCTGGTTGAGCTCAAAAAATTGATAGAAGCGAATCCCCTGTTTCGGGAAAAGCTTGTTTTGCCTACTCTAAAGGCTTCACGCCTGCGAACTTTGATCAATCAAAGGTGAATTTAGTGTTTATAGTGTATATATCTGTAGATTTCTATTTTTGTTAAACCACATTATTATTGTAATGTTCTTCAAATACTTGGGTAATTTCTATATGCAGATATACATGTATAATTTTTCGGTGTATTGGTTATATTGATGTCTTCTTAAGTTTTGATTTATGGTAACTTGCAGCTTGAATTGGCAACACCAATTGTGTAAAAATCCGAGACCTAATCCAGACATCAAAACCTTATTTCTGGACCACACTTGTTCACCTTCAAATGGGGCTCGTGCTCCTACTCCGGTTACTCTTCCAGTTGCAGCTGTTGCAAAGCCTTCTACATATGCTCCACTTGGAGCACATGGTGGAGTATGATCATAATCTTCTAATGATCTCTAGTTATCAATATTGGGGGCATTTGTTATCTAATGCTGACATTATGATTGTCGTCATATTCAGCCTTTTCCACCATCTGCGGCAGCTCCTAATGCCAATGCTTTAGCAGGCTGGATGGCGAATGCCAATCCTTCTTCATCAGTTCCGCCAGCTGTAGTCACTGCTTCATTGTTACCTGTTCCGAATCAAGGTAAAATCATCATTGTCATTGGAGTTCACATTCTATAGGTTGCAAGACATTACCATAGATAAGGAAGTGGGGTTACAAAACAAAAACGGATTTCAAGTTATGCTTATTTCTGATTCTCTATCTTCTTTCCTGTCAACATGTGGAATTTTTTTTGTCAATTTTGTATTTCTATGTAAGTTTGGAAGTTTAGTGACACATATTGTCTTCTTGAATCTTGATTCTTCCCTACCCTTTGTCTATGCTTTGTGCGGGCGCACACAGCTGTCTGTTGGTAAAGAGTGAAGTGTCTTCCTGAATGAGAGGGGCTGGGGAAAAATTCTGAAACTTGGTATATCTGGAGTCTTCCTAAAGTTTTATCTCTCTTGGACATTAGGCAGTGGACCTTTAAGAACCTTATCATCTTCCATTTTGCGCTATGTCCAAGACAAATAATTTGCTATCTATTGAAAATGAATTTTAAGATCTTTTTACTTGTGGTTTATTTAAAATGGAAAGTGGAAAATGTATCAGGATTGCCATATGCAAAAGAAGAAAAGAATACAGATTTTTGATTAATTCTTCATAACTTAAATTTCGACAAAAAATATGTTTCTTGAAAGTTATTTAGAGAGGCAAAGCCTGGTTCTGATTTTTTGAGTTTTTACATCGTATGATCGTATCCTTGTGTTTCTTTATGACAGTTTCTGTTTTGAAACATCCACGAACAGCTTCGAATACACTTGGAATGATTGATTATCAAAGTTCTGATCATGAGCAACTTATGAAACGTTTGCGATCTTTACAGTCTGTTGATGAGGTATTCTTGAAGAATTTATAATATTGGCACGTACCCTCTTGATACTTTATCACGCATTTTTATTTTGCGTGCAGTTGGATAGTCTTTTATAGCTAATAATGAGAACTCTTAATTTATGCATTCAGGTAGCGTATCCTACTCCTCAGCAAACTTCATCACTTGATGACCTGCCGAGAACTGTAGCTTTTACCATGCATCAAGGATCCTCTGTGACAAGCATGGATTTCCATCCTTCTCATCACACATTACTGGCTGGTAGGTTGATTGTTAATTTCCCAACTGGTCGTTTATGTGATTTTAGATTGGAAGTCTTATCATTCAGTAGCTATGCAACTTTGCTTTCTTTGCTGACTTGGATATATATGTTTTTGAGTAGTTGGTTGTGCCAATGGTGAAATTGCCCTGTGGGAAGTCGGGTTGAGAGAGAGACTGGTATCAAAGCCATTCAAGATATGGGATATGGCAGCTTGTTCTGTATTGCTTCAGGTTGACGCCTCATCATTGAGTCGAAGATAAATTATTAGCTTTGCTTCTTAGTTTCAATTTCCTGTTTAAATATACCTGCCTTGTATTTCTGTATTTGTTTATTAAAGTATATACTGGAAAGGGAGCTCTTAGTTGTGGTCCGCACTACTCTGGACAAAATAGACTTGTCTGATCTATTGTGCCAGTCTCATTAGAATGAATTTAATGATTACTGATGATTAAAAATTTCTACATTCTACTACTATCATGACCACTACAGAACTACTGCCATTACTAGTGGAGCTGCCCATTCTGCTACAATTATTTAAGACATTCACATCTGATCTACTAGGTTGTTTGTGTGAGCTATATTTCCCTCTAGATAGTTGTATATGAGCACTCGAGCTTTTTTTTGGGAGTTGCAGTTGTCACTTCTATTGCTGCATTTACTGCTTGATCAAGAAAAACTCATCCAGAGTATTTCTGCCTTTTCTATTGGAATAACTGCTTAAGTACCACAGGTGAATGAATGTTTTTAGAAATCATACTGAGCGCTCCCCACCCTCCTAAGTCCCAATAATATTTTGAAATTGTAGCTGAAAGTTGAGAAATTTATCTTGTCATTGCCATATGATGATATGGGAATACTAGAATCTTTACCAGTTGCATATGTTAGAGGTTTAACTGAATATTTCTTACAGGCTTCTATTGTCAAAGATTCATCAATATCTGTCAGTCGTGTAGCATGGAGCCCGGATGGAAATTTGATCGGTATGTGCGTCAATGTACATCTAGCTCATTTGAGTGCATTTTTGCTCTTCCTTACAGTATTTTTCTTGTTGCAGGGGTTGCATTTACGAAGCATCTTGTTCATTTATATGCTTATCAAGGGTCTAGTGATCTACGACAACATTTAGAGGCATGTTTTAATTCATTTTCTGCTACCCATTCGACAAGACATGTTTGTGACAATAACTGATAATTGGTCTTTGCTTGTAGATTGATGCTCATGTTGGTGGTGTGAATGACTTGGCATTCTCTCATCCAAACAAACAACTTTGTTTTGTAACTTGTGGAGATGATAAGTTGATAAAGGTGAGGGCAAAAGTTAAACAACCTTTAGATTTATGCTTGTTTGGAACTTGTAAAGTTTCCTATTTGTGCTGAAGTTTTTGAGAGATATTACAGGTTTGGGATTTGGCTGGAAGAAGACTTTTTAACTTTGAAGGGCATGAGGCACCTGTTTATTCTATTTGTCCTCATCACAAGGAAAATATTCAGGTAAATATTGTAGAATGTTATTTACTGGTACATATTTTCTATGCATGAGATGAAGTTTTCCTTTCTAATAAGTAGTATTGTACTTGCTACTTTGATGCTGGCTATGGGGTGAGAAACCTTGTGCACTTGATAAAAATGTACCCATAATGTGCTTTTGATTTAGTCTCATGCTTGTTTATGAGCTGTAATTCCATTAACATTATAAGGTAGACAAATGATTTGTTCTATATAATATTAGTTTTTTTTTTTTTAAAATTTATGGTATTTTTTAATACCTTTGCAGTTTATATTTTCAACTGCTCTTGATGGGAAGATTAAAGCATGGCTGTACGACAATGTTGGGTCTAGGGTTGATTATGAGGCGCCTGGACAGTGGTGTACAACAATGCTTTACAGTGCTGATGGTAGTAGGTAAGTAAATGATTGAATGCAAATCTGTGAATACAATATGTTAGCCTTTTATGTAAAAAGTCATCAATGAGTTGTAAATATCCTCTATCTAAATCCAGATTATTTTCTTGCGGCACGAGTAAAGAGGGGGACTCTTTCCTGGTTGAATGGAATGAAAGTGAAGGAGCAATAAAGAGGACATATTCTGGCTTCAGAAAGAAATCTGCTGGTGTGATGCAAATTGATACAACACGAAATCGCTTTTTGGCTGCTGGCGCTGATCATCAGATAAAATTCTGGGACATGGACAATACAAGTATGCTAACAACTACAGATGCTGAGGGAGGACTTCCGGTCAGCATCTTTGTTTATCTTCTCAATTTTCTGTTTTCAGTGAGCAATGCCTTTACCATTGAATCTATTCTCTGACATCATATTGGGATTGCTTTAGAATCTTCCCCGCTTGAAATTCAACAAGGAAGGAAATCTGCTTGTTGTTACAACAGCAGACAATGGATTGAAGGTCCTCGCAAATGCTGATGGTCTCAGAACCTTAAGAGCAATGGAAGCTCGTTCCTATGAAGCATCCAGAGCATCCACAGAGATGAAGGTTGTTATTTTCCTCCACCATGCTAACTCATGCTTGTGACCTTGGTTTATGTTGTGCTTTCTTATTTAGAATTTGATTTGTTGCATGTTCATGAATCAGGTATCTACTTCTGCTATGGTTACAAGCATCAGTCCAATTATTAGTAAAGTGGAACACGTAGACAGAAGCTCTCCTTCCAGGCCTACTCCTATTCCTGTATGATATACGAACAAGTCAAATCTTCATTTTCTTCTAGAAGTTTACATTTTAGTGGCAGAAATTATTTCATGACTATGTAGCTGGCATGAGCTTGAAATATCACGAATACAGCTATTTTCTCTTGTCAAAAAACAAGACAATCACTACTGAATGTGCCAACTAGCATAGCTGGTAACGCTTTAGTGGTTGTACCAAGGACTTGACATGAATTCCTGTCTTCTCTTTGGGCTGGATTGAAGGGTGGGGCAGTTTATGGGATGGGGGAGCACTCCTTCATGTTGAACCCAAAGGAAGGTGAAAAAGAAAAAGAAATTAAAAAAAAAAGAAGGATAGACACTACTAGATGATACAATTTTGACTTGAATTTTTTTTTTTCTTTTTCTGGTGTACTGAACAAGTTTTCTGTAATAGCATCTGAGTCTGATAAGTATCTTTTGTAGAATGGAGTTGAATCTATGGCTAGAAGCATAGAGAAGCCGAGAAATTTGGAGCTAACTGATAAAGCCAAACCTTGGGAACTGACCGAGATTGTTAATCCTGGTCAGTGTCGACATGTCACCGCGTTAGATGGCAAAGATCCTGCTAGCAAGGTTTTATTTTTAAAATTTCTCTCGCTCCTCCTTTCCTGAATTTAATAATGTTGTAAGAGACTTTCTATTTCAAGGCATCGGTTTTATGCTTATTTGTGCACCACTTGTTATCAAGGTTGCTCGACTTCTTTACACAAATTCTGGTGCTGGCATTCTGGCCCTTGGATCAAATGGGATTCAGAAGCTATGGAAGTGGAGCCGCAGTGAACAAAATCCAAGTGGAAAGGTGATGGATTCATACTTGCGGACATATACTGGCGGACACACACACACATGTATAAGTTTTGTCTTACATCTGCATCAAAGTTTTCTTGTAGAAGTTACTGATTTATATGTGAATTTAAAGGCTACTGCCAGTGTTGCTCCACAACATTGGCAACCAAACAGTGGTCTTCTTATGACTAATGACGTCCCAGACAATTCTGAAGAAGCAGTTCCCTGTATAGCACTCTCAAAGAATGATTCGTACGTAATGTCTGCCTTTGGGGGAAAGGTTTCATTGTTCAATATGATGACTTTCAAGGTAAGAAATATGATGCAAGTGATCTCTCTCTCTCTCTCTCTCTCTTCTGTGTTGTGTGTGTTGGAGTGTTTGTTAGTGTTAACATTTCCTTTCTTGGTAATGTCAGTATGAGCAGAACTTGTTATGTATTTGTGTATTTGAGATGAATTTATGTCGGTCTGCAGGTGATGACAACTTTCATGCCACCTCCACCAGCTTCAACCTTCCTAGCATTTCATCCACAAGATAATAACATCATAGCAATCGGAATGGAAGATGCAAGTATCCATATTTACAATGTTAGGGTGGATGAGGTAATAAATTTAAATATCTCTTTATCTTAATGGGTTTGAACTTTTCCATTAGTAGTCAACATGAAATGAGTTGCTCTGATACTCCTAGGTCAAAACAAAATTAAAAGGCCACCAAAAGCGCATTACTGGTTTGGCATTTTCCACCAACCTTAACATTCTGGTCTCATCGGGTGCTGATGCTCAGGTAAGTTGCACCCATTGTTCTTTTATATTACTCTTGAATTTTATTTTGTTTCTTACTTTATGGTTGCTTAGAGGATCTAGCTTTTTTTAACTAAATTTGGGATGTGATGAATGATTGTTTTAACCTGATCTGGAGAAGAGAATCTGTAAGCCATTATTGTTCCTTCCTGAATCCAATGTTGGCCCCAACTCTGCCCAAGAAACAATTCAGAATTCATTACATTTGTGTAGAAAGGAATATCATTTAGAATGTGAAATTTTGACTTTACAGAACAATTATTACATACGATTTCTCAATTGCTTTTTTTGTTTTCCTAAATATGTCTTTAATTGTATTTGAATTGTTTAGGCACTACTGGCATGCATATGCTATTGAACTTATTTGTTGTTGTAATTGATTAGGCAGTATTAGTTTGTGGATAATGCCATTTGTTCTACAAAGCTTATATTAACATAATTTAATCTCAGAGTTTTCTAAGTGGATGTATTTTTCTATATGGATATAGTTTAGTATGTTCTACAGATATATCATATGTATTTATTCCTTTTACTTTCTAGAATTGGATAATTCATATATTTTTTGTACTTTCAGCTACGTATGTATTTAATGTTATATTCTTGTCTCATAAAGGTGGAAATGAGCGGAGCCAAATTTCTAATATTCGAACTGGGCTCCATAGAGAAATAGTATATTTGATCTTGGCTTGAGCTTGAATCGAGCCTTAAAACCCAGACTTGGATTTGGCTTGATGGATATTCTAGGGCTCAGGATCGCCTCGAGTTTGAGCAGATTTTGAGCCTGAGCTTGAGCTAATAAGCCTAGTCAAGCCTAATAATAAAATAAAAATTTATAAATGTATATTTTTAAAATATATTTCTAAATATATATTTTAAAATGTAAAATACATGAAAATAATAAAATTGTTTCGAGCTAGGCTCTATGAGCGGATGTCTTCTTTTATTATGTTTGAGGGTGGCTTGTTTAACAAAACGAGCCTAGTTCTAAACTCGAATTCGAGCTTGAGGTCGTTTATAGTGAGCCGAGCCAATCTTTTCGCATGCTGAGCTTGAACAGCTTGCGAACAACTCGATTTGTTGCCAGCCCTACCTGTCTGTCTGTTTTTCACTTGTTAGAGAAAATATGTTAGGGTTCTTATGCCTCATGATATGCTCTTTCCCTAGAAGTTCTTGTTATCATATCTATCTGATGCTTTTTTGCAGCTTTTCTTTTGGAACTCTGACACATGGGAAAAGAGGAAATCAATTACAATTCAAATGCCTGCTGGAAAGGCACCTATTGGTGACACTCGAGTGCAACTCCACTCTGATCAAGTCCGCTTGTTGGTATCCCATGAGACACAATTAGCAGTTTATGATGCTTCCAAGATGGAACGTGTTCGGCAGGTGGGAAGCGGGTTCTTATAAAAAGTAATTTGTGTTGATGGAGAATAAATTCCTAATGTGTTTATATATTGCAGTGGGTGCCTCAAGATGTCCTTTCTTCGCCCATATCTTGTGCAGCATATTCCTGCAACAGCAAATTAGTTTATGCTGCATTCACTGATGGTAACATTGGAGTATTTGACGCTGATAGTTTGAGACTGAGATGTCGCATTGCCCCATCTGCATACATATCCCAGACATCATCGAACAGGTATGTTAAAAATTTCACTTACATAGCCAACACGACTTCCTCTTTTGTCGCCTTCTTATATGGTAGCTGTCACATAAAATAGCTTTCTGTTTTGTTGTTATCCGTCTTTTGTTCATGTTGTGCTATGATCAGCATCAAAGTTCTCCACTCTGCCTTGCAACCATTTCTACTTTTTTTTTTATGATTTAGACCCTTTTTTTAATTAGAAAAAAAGGACAAAAGTTTATTGTTCGGGTGAATAGAATTCTCCTTTATTCATGGTGAGCTAACGATAATTCGTTTTGAACCTTTGTTTTTAATTATGTGTTCTATTGTGTAGTAGTCAAACTGTGTACCCTCTGGTGGTCACGGCACATCCACAGGACCCAAATCAACTTTCTGTTGGACTGACAGATGGATCTGTTAAAGTTATAGAGCCCTCAGATTCAGAGAGGAAGTGGGGAGTTGTGGTGCCTGTTGACAATGGAATAGAGAATGGCAGGACAGCAACATCACCTGCTGCTAACAATCCCAGTTCTGAGCAGCTCCAGAGATGAAATTTTTAAGTGACTTGCTGCATCTTGCTTTGTGTATTATTGATGTACAATAGTAGGTCAGTCTTTCATATGTGCCTTACCATTTTGTGCGAGTTTAGGGGAAAAAATGGTTAGTAAGATAAATTCGTGTATAAGTTAATTACTCTGATAAATGTCAACTATTTCTTTAAATCATTTGTTCTCTCTCTCTCTCTACTGTACTCTGTTTACAGTTATTAATATTGTTAGCCTTGCCAATTATTTGTAGTTGAAAACTATTCTGAAGTACACTGCATAGTTAAGCAACCTGCAAAAGTGCAAGGTTTGCTGCTACGATTCCATCAATGACTGTAACATGATCCACATATGGACCCTTTTAGAATTCTGTTATTATGGCTGTTGTGTTATTGAATGGGGATCGTAAAGCCTGCTGCAACCCAGATATTGTAAAGGACAGAGAAGCAAGAACTGGACCCTTTTAGAATTCTGTTATTATGGCTGTTGTGTTATTGAATGGGGATCGTAAAGCCTGCTGCAACCCAGATATTGTAAAGGACAGAGAAGCAAGAACTGGTGCTTCATTCTATGCCTTCTGTTTCATTGTCATGCAGGTATGAAACAGTAATAGTTTCACGAGTTTTAGTCGCTGCTGGAATTAATTGGAACTAATGGTGTTGTCCCTTTGACATATTGGCCTTAGTAATCACATTTCTAATTGTCTTCAGCCGCCATCTCTTCATTCAATACCCAGTACTGAATAAATTTAGGAGCAGTTAATTTTGTGGGTTTTTTTACTTCAAGTTGTTTTAGTTAGGAGGAATTGGGGAGAGGGGGATTTGGATGGAGGTTTGTTGTTTACTTGTCCATTTCAGAATTTTAAGTAAAATAGTATAGGCAATTTTTTTTCTTTTTTATTTTTGGGTGGTTGTGGGTGTTTGGATTGTGGGATGCCAGTTTTAAGAGGTGAAGAGTTTGAAGCAACCAAGGCTAGATATAAGTTCAGTTGTAATGACAAGACGTTCTCAGGGTAGCACTCTACACCACCAAAAGGAAATCATGCTGAGGTTCTGCTTTGCTAATATCCATTTTATATGCTGTCAATTTCACCTTCCATATTCTGTTGAATTGTATTGGTCTGATGTTGTCTGTGAAGAAATGGGGTAAATATGCAGGAAAAGAACAACGTGGCTGGTGAGAGAGCTACCAGAGCCGTAGTTCGTGCATATGATTATTCCTTTGGACCAATCATTTTTGGCAGATGTCATCAAGTATGTCTCTGAATCCTATTTCCTGGCATCTAGGACTAACTATGTTAAGTAAATTATGTGTTCACGGGTATAGCAGTTGTTCAGCAACACAGTTGCCATCATGCAGAAGCAATACTCAGTTATTTCTTCTTCCCTCCTTTTTAGCAATTGTTCATGTCTTCTTTTATCTTATGCATGGGTGCCATTCTCATGTATTTTCATGAAGATTTACTGTATTTCAAATTACTGGTACCTTAATGGTTAGTGTTTCCTTTTTCCCTTTTTCTTTTCGTATTTGAGTGGATTGCTCTTACTGAGTTGTGGTTTAGTATGATTTGCGTAATTAATGCCTAATTGAGTATGCATGTGAAGTCAGTCAAAGCTCCTCCTTTCTTTCAATGTCAAATTTGAAATTTTCATCTGAAGCCTCCTAGTCCTATTCTTTGCAACGAGGTTGTTGAACAAAACTAGATAACACAACCACATGGTGGGTGTTGGAGTTATTGTACCCATATGCTTTATTTTTGTAGGGTCTTTTAAGTTTGTGATTTCCCAAAATGGGGGGCAGTGTGCAACTATCTATTTATGGATAAGAGCCACTGCACAGGCAATGCAGAATACCTGGCAAGGGGTCCTGCTGGTTTGGATTTTTCTCACTATTTGAATTACCTTTGTCTGTTTCATAATATCTCGCTATCATTGGTAATATTCAATACAAAAGAGCTTATGTTCGTAAATCGTAAGGGGGTTAAACATCTGTCTATATCTATGGATGCTTGATCTGAATGTTTTGTCAATGCAGAGAAAACATCGTTCAGATTGGTTCTGATTTTGTTTTCATAAATGACTCGGCACATATTACATTTAGTCGCTATGATCTCAATGATCGTAGATCAGATTGCCTGAGCATCATTCATGTAAGTACATAATTCATCCAGTTGAATTTAAATTATTGGAATCAGGTTTGTCTGGTTCGACAATTACTTGATCTTTTGAAAACCATGCAGTACAATGTTTTCTTCCTATCAAATATGTGGTCTTCAAAATCTATAACCATTTACCTGCCTGCTTGCATTATTTCTTTTGCTGTAGCAAATTCGCATTCCTTGTTTGTGGCATGTAGTCACTCTTTGGAGGGTCCAACGCTTATGTACAAAGAATCATGAAGTAGAAATGCATGCCATGTGTTTATGTCCGCTTGGTGCGTGCATGCATTAAGGCACAATCACAGGCTTTTTTCTTTAGTTGTTGAGTTGAATAATGTCTCAGTCTTGAAATATATTCTAACAAATCGTGTTCTTCTGTCTTTTATTGAAGCGATGATAATCCAAATCGGATAGAGATACAACCGTTGGTTAAAATCCGGTTCAACATCCAAGTTCAAAATGTAGAATGAACCTTAGAGATGTGTAGTAATAATGTCCAGCTAAGAAATTTTGGCTTTAATAAGATTATATATCCCCCATGTTAAGAAAATGGGTCACAATCATTAATCAGACAAAGCATGTTTAATTGATTTCGCCGTAATATTAGAAGACTGTTGCATTTGTGTTCTGACTTTGGATAGCAATGGTTGTTCGCTTGACCTTTGCTACTGCATTCAAGCCTAGCTTGTGATTCAGATTCACCAAGGCACTTTTAGTCAATTCACACTATCCCAACACGCTTATAAACTAAGCAAATTCTTGATATTGTATTGCAAAATTTCTCCTTGTGTTTTAGTGATCTTGTAACCTGGAGGCTTGGCTGTGTACAATTCCAGGATGCGTAGTGGGGCTATGCTAAATAAGTGTAGAAGAAGTATCCAAAGAACCAAAACAGGGCCAGCATACCGAACATGATTTAGGCTTATGAAATATGTATTGCCTTATGTGTTTTTCTTTACAGTCATTTACATAAAATATTATTATAAAAAATTACATAAATATTATCCAAGTTCACGAAGAATAATCACTTACTGTAATTTGTCTTCATTTCGTGAGCTACCTTGGAATGGGGAGCTGCATGATAGTAGCTTTTTAGGAGGCTACATTGGGGCTCTAATATTTTCATATAAATAGAAAAATAGTCTGATAACATAAAAAAAAAATGTAATAATTGAGATTTATAATTTTATACTATGGTGGATTCAAATAGGAAATAATGACATAAAAAATTAATATTGATAGTAACAGAAAATGAAAAAAAGAAAATGGAGATGATCTCTTAACTAATTTCATTTATGATTATATAAAAATTATTATGGAATCGAAAAAATTTATTAATAATCACATAAATTGTAATAATAACAAAATAAAATTAATCATAAATAATATTTAATTATTATTATTTTTTTTTTATGATTGTTAGAAATCTTTTTCAATTCCGTCCGAACTCTAAAAATCTGTTCCATAGGATCTAAAATTGATTTCATAAAGAGTAAGCATGTTTATTATTAGAGACAGCTGTAATTTCAAAGTTTCCATGCTAGATAAAAGGGAAAAAAAATTTGCCGCTCCAATCCAAAAACCAGAGAAAAATTCGACACGTTTTTTAATTAAAAATGTTAAATGTATGCAAACAACTCCCCAAAGACGGCCACATACACGCAACTCACAGGAGTCTCGCACCTCTTTAGATTCCATTGCACTTTATATTTCCCAAAACTTAGCTTAATTGGCTAAAAATGGACTTCTTTTTAATCATTCCACGACACACGGTTAATTGACATATCTTTCTCTCATAGTCTCATCTTTCTCTCTCTGTGTTATGTTTATGTCCTGTTTTGTCAAGTGATTGACGCCAGGCTAGCACCTGTGCCATGATTGACGTGGGACCCACTATCCCGCTTTGCCCTGTCAATCCACATGCGGTCTCAATAGCCCATTCACACTCTCCCTTAGTATTTGTTCTCTTTATTCTCCGTCACCCACAGTTTGACCCACTCTACATAACACCATATTAATCTGCTTACGTGTCAAAAATGGGTAACCAAAACCACAACACCACAACACAGACTGCCACAAATGGAGGCACATGAACCTATGTGTCAGATTATCATTTCTCATCTCATTGTGTTCCTTTACTAATGAAATCTTAATAAATCTAAGCAAACAGCCAAACCCAGACACTAATAAAACACTGTAGCTAAAATTCAGTCACTTAACAGTACAGGCTATCTCACTCTCCACCTATCTCTTTGCTTTCACTCTCTAATTGGAGGGCCGTTTCATACACTTACGTCTGCGAGAGACGTTGTTAATCATTTTCATTTAGAGGGTAATTTACCAATTAAGTGCCAATTGATAAATACTATGCTAAATAAATAGATTGATTCGGTTTTATAATAAAGTTAAAAGTTTATTATAGTTTATATTAAATTTTATGATTTAATTTAATTTTATAATAAATTTTGAAATTTATTTTTGTTTATAATAAATTGATTTTTACATTTTTTTCTTTGGGTTTGTATTGACATTTGTAAGTGATTTGTATTGATTATTGGATTGTCTATGAAATTTAATTTACGTTGAATATTTGTTTTTGGCAAAGAGAAAAAATAATGTTTGATTTGTTAGAAACTTGTGAGAAAATACAGAAAAAAATATGTATATATCTTTCTGCTGATGCTGTGAAATTTATATGATTTGTATATGTGATTTTGAGGTTTAAATAATTATTGTAATTCATTATCTGGCTTAATAAATCATTATAATGTTGGAAATATAAATTTTCCTTAACTTTTTTATCATTTAAACATTATTTTTTTAAAATTCTTCTACAGAAATTAAAATTTTTTAAATTTAATAAAAAACTCTATTTAAACAGTTTCATAACAAATCTTAAAATAAAAAACAAAGTTAACACATTTAATACTAATGTAAATAGTGTCAACAACACGATTTTGCATAAACCAAAATAAACTTCAAAATTTATTACGAAACTAAATCAAATCAAAAGATTTAAAATGAGAAAAATAAACTCCATTATAAATATTTTAGCCTAAGTATTATATTTCCCTTATTCTCTTTCTCTTTGCACTTACCATGTTTGATTTCCCTATCATGAAATTATTTTTCCGTCCAAAAAACAAAAGGTGCAGTTTCTGTGTCATTTATATATAATTAATGCCCATAACACACATACTTATACAAAGCTGTCCTGTTTTTCTGGTGGCCCTTTTCTTCTTCGTCTCTTTTGTTTCAGTTTGTTCCTTGTTGGTGCTTGAGCGTATAAGCGTCTGTTCTTGTCTCTTTGGTTGCTGTCTCTGAGGCTTGTGACACATGAAGATGCCAGTAAGTACGTTTTTTTTTGTTTGTGGTTTATGGGTTTTTTTGTTTGATTTTCTATTTCATTTTCTCTGTTATCTTTTGATTGCCTGGGAAATTATAGGACTTGATTGTTTGAATTTGATTCATATTGGTGATTTTTCCCAGTTGTTTTTTGAAGTATATATTTGACTACCTTTGTGGGTTTTCCTTTTCTCAGTTTTTGTTATCGCCGATTGTGATTAAGGGGCAATTAATTTTTGATCTTTTTCTTGTATTTTGTGATTGTGCATTCTCTTGAATCCTGCTGTTGTGTCTTTTTGAATAGAGTCTCGTTTTAGTTGGATTGTAGAAGTTTTTGGAGTACTTAAAATGGGTTGTTCGTTTGTTTGCTCACAGCGCAACTTTCCTTGGTTTTGGAGTTATCGAATCATACATCAATTTTCTCAGTTAATGTGGTTTGTTTGTTTGTGTTTTTTATGGTTTCCTTGCCATTTACTTTCTTTTGCAATTACCTGCCATAATTCATTATCATGTTTTAATTCCTCTATTGTTTGTTCAGACAATTTTCAAGCATTACCTCATTTAGGTATTTATTACTACAAATACAAGGGGCAGGATGTTTCTGCTTTGTGAAATTGCATCCTGTTGATGGTTTTGAGAACCTTTATTAACTTCATGTAAATTTACATTAATTAGTACTCTATTGCATGTGAGATCAAGGATTCATACTAATGGGGTTTGAATCTTTCCATGGACTTATTCTTATCAACTTGTTATTTACTGCTTGATGTTCTGTTTTGAATTGCTCGTCTAATCTGCATTATTGAATAGGCATTTGTTGGAACTTTTTTCGGAAATCAATTGGATACCTTTTTCTTGTTCCCTAACTTGCAGGTGGCATTGATCTTGCTGCTGGCATTGAGTAATGTTATTGTAATTAATGGAAAAGAGAACGACGGACATTGCGATTATAAGCCGAAGCCGAAATTAGACCCAAGACCACACAGTGTGTCAATCTCGGAGTTTGGTGCTGTTGGAGATGGCAAAACATTGAATACCCTTGCCTTTCAAAATGCCATTTTCTATCTCAAATCCTTTGCTGACAAGGGAGGTGCTCAGCTATATGTGCCGCCGGGAAGGTGGCTGACTGGAAGTTTCAATCTTACCAGCCACCTCACTCTCTTCTTGGAAAAAGGTGCTGTCATTCTCGGATTGCAGGTACTATTCTGCTCTTGTTTTCTCCAGTTATTTTCATTTATTTTCTGATAGGAAAAATAGTATAATAAAATATTACTTCAAACAACAAAAATTTAACATATAGTTTTCTTGTTTGTAAAGGATCCATCTCATTGGGAGATTGTTGAACCCCTACCCTCATATAGTCGAGGCATTGAACTTCCTGGAGGAAGACATCGAAGTTTGATAAATGGCTATATGTTACAAGATGTAGTGATCACAGGTAAGTGCATCTAAATTTTATGTTTGTTCCTTATAACTATACTCATTTTTCTTTGTTTCAATCTTAGTTGGGTATATGACATTTGAGCTATCTTGTATATTGCATTAGGTGATAATGGGACCATAGATGGCCAGGGCTCAGTTTGGTGGGACTGGTTTAACTCTCATTCCTTAAATTACAGCCGCCCTCACCTCGTAGAATTCGTGTCATCTGAATATGTAGTAGTATCGAATCTTACTTTCTTGAATGCCCCTGCATATAACATCCATCTGGTCTACTGTAGGTATGTTGGCCAAAAACCTTGGTTACTGATTTGGCCATTCATATTTTTATTGATTTATCAGTAATGAGGTTTTTGTATCTGTATTTGATTGGATGTAATGCAGCAATGTACATGTTCAGAATGTTTCAATCTATGCTCCACCAGAATCTCCCTATACAGTTGGTATCGTCCCAGGTTTGTGATTCATTCATTAACTTTGCACTTCTTGTTTCGTGTTTAGAAGCTAATTTGTGTATGCTTATCTATATGTAGTCCAATTTTCCCATTCGTTTTGCACTCAAATCTTTATATTAATAATAAATTTAGTTGAATTTTATTTAACTCGCCAAAAGGGGCTTGAATTTCTGGTAATGCCAAGAATGGAAACCTGAAATTTTTCTCAACCAATGCCACACCAGATTGCTTAAGCAGGTCTTTAAAGTTTTTCAAGCAGATTCTTTTCATCTCAAATGCAAAAGGTTACTCTAGAAATTGCTTGGTCCTCCCTTTCTTTAGTTGCATAGAGACCTACTTGAATGTTTAACTGTTAAAAGATGTAACTCCATTGGTTTGGACTAACCTATGAAGTTCTTATTGTTAAATTTTTTCTGGGTTCTTCCAGCCTTATTTTTTGGGAAATGGGCCAATTTAATATTCTCTTTATCTTACGTAATATTCCTAGAGAAACACCATTCAGAATGTTTGTTCTGAATTATAATCTCTGAACTCGATGAGTGAAGCTTCCATTGTCAAAATATTAAATTTTAGACTATTAGCAGCAGGTGAATGGCATTTGTTCACTCAACTGGAAAAATATGAGTTGGCTTCATTGTGCACATGGTGAATCTGTTGAAATTTAGAGGGGGGAAATATTGAAGTTTCACATTAAGCATACAATTTGAACTATTCTTCCTGCTTTTTTAGTGAAGTTGAAGTATCCCTCACACCGTTCTTATTTTGATTTCTTTACTTGAATCAACTTGTAAACATTGTTTTTGAGTTCTTTAAACTATTATTTGGGCCTGCATTCATGAAGATTTTACGGACAATTTTATTTGAAATTATGCCTTTCAGATTCTTCTGACAATGTATGTGTCGAGGATTGCAGCATTAGCATGGGTCATGATGCGATTTCCCTCAAGAGTGGTTGGGACGAATACGGCATTGCTTATGGCAGGCCTACCACAAACATACACATCAGACGGATCCACCTTCAGTCATCTTCCGGCTCTTCCATTGCCTTTGGTAGTGAAATGTCTGGTGGCATTTCTAATGTGGAAGTGGAGCAGGTCCACCTGTACAACTCATCAAGTGGCATTGAGTTTAGAACAATCAAAGGCAGAGGTGGTTACATTAAAGAGATAATTATATCAGATGCTGAACTGGAAAACATTAATAGGGCGTTTGTTGCCAACGGTAATTGTGGGTCCCATCCAGATGACAAATTTGATCCTAATGCTCTCCCAGTTTTGAGTCACATCACCTTGCAGAATATGATTGGCACAAACATCACTGTTGCAGGAAACTTGAAAGGAATTCGAGAATCTCCTTTCACTTCTGTTTGTCTGTCAAATATCTCCTTATCATTCAATTCTGTTTCTTCCGATTCTTGGGTATGTTCATATGTTTCCGGCTTCTCAGAGTCTGTGTTCCCTGAACCATGTCCTCAACTTGAGAGCTCGTATTCAAATTCTTCCTCGGCTTGCTTTTCCCTCCTAAACTCTTATGCAGTCTTATGATACCGTTCCCTTTATAGTTAAATGTGGAAATATTTGGGATTCTTCTATCATTCACTTTCTCAGAAGTAGGTCAGATTCTTTCCAATAAAACACGTCTAGGATACTTGTTTCTTCATCCCCTTGGTTCTTGTTTTTCGCAGATTATTTGTACAGCTTCATTTCTTCATTCATGTGTAAGGAAATTTTTGGTAGTGGTGGTACTAGCACAGAAGGAACTTTGATATGTTCAGTATTTGTTGCAATCTAAGATTGAATTCGTTTCTCTGTTTATAAAGTTTGGTGGTGGATAATTTTTATTGTAAAGCTTTATTTTATGTGGATTGACGCGTTTGAGCATTTAAAATAATGTCTCCATCCCCATCAATACATTGATCTTCATTTTCCAAAACCTTTTTTTACAAGTAAAGAAATTGTATTAAAGCATCAAAATGGTGCAACACTAAGTCAAAGACTAGTTAGAAAAAAGAAATTTCACAAATTCTAAAATATCAAAATTACCTATAAATTTTGAAAGTAAATAAGTCAAATAATTGTTTGTTATAAAAAATATACTAAACATATATAACATGTGGGTAAACAAACATAAATGTATGAGTAAGAGATTTGAATTTTGAGAACATAAAATAATTAAAGATGAAATTTAAAAAATTTAGAGAAAACCAAAGTATTATGATATTAAATTCATTATAGTAACAAAATTTAAATAAAAAAAAAACCAGATGGTATCATCCTATTTTATATTTTTAAAATGCAATATTATAAATTTAATTTATTTGAGTTAATATTATTTTTTAAACATATATTATTCTTTATTTTTATCTTTATAAGCTTTAAAAATACTTAATTTCGTTTTAAATATTGGAATGGACCGATGATGAAAAATTGATTCTAATATGCTTGAATTTGGGGAACTAGATACTTGGATTTACTTTTGGAGTGCATCAATTATTAAATCCAAACCTACATGATAATTGGACTCCATTTAAAACCCAAAAGAGCCAAAACGATCCATTTAAATCAAAATGCAAGCCCGAATACTTAAAAGGCTCAATTTCTACTCGCATTGGGTCCAAAAATGTCATTTAAAGACGTTTTAGGCCCAAAACCCAAACCAAAGACTTGTTAGTGACGTATGTACCGATAGGCAGTTAACAAGAGTTTATGCTTCTCTTAACAAAATAATCTATATTGTAAAAGTTATATGCATGCTTTTTCCCCGGCTGTATGTCCTCTGAACCCAAAACTAGATTTTTTTATACTAAACTTTGCTTTTGGCATAAGAATAGATAACGATTGGTAGCCTTTTAGTATCGATCGTGAGCGTTGACCTCACGATGGTCACGATCGGTATTTAACTGGCAGAGACTTGAATCAACGTGCACTCTTTCTGTTTTGATTTCCTTATGTTATTTTGTTAATGATATCTTGTTAAAATATATTAGAATTTGTCAATATGTTAGTTAAATGATAAAAATGCATGTTTGAATGATGTATTATGACATGTCTCTTTCCTTTTTATAAATTGTTGCTTGGAAGCATCTAATTGAATGAGATTATCGTACTTAAGAGAACAATGTTATCCAATCGCCTATATTACATGTGATGTTTGGTATAACTGTTCTGGGTGTTTAAACTATAAACGCGTGTTTGTTATGATAGTGTAAGGTAGATTGTTTTATTGTAAAAATTAAAAGTTTTCTTTAAAAACATCAAGAGGGCTAGACTTTAGTCTAAACGGGAGAGGAAACTCTATTTTCTCATTCTCTCGTACCTAAATCTCGTCAACCCCAGAATCTTACACATAGATCAATGATAAGGGATTTGACCCATTCAAGGTCAAATAACGACTCTTTACCCATCATTTTTGCTCCGTACTTTTGTGGCACAAGGCCAATGTGAGAAATGCAGTCCGACCTAGAAGAGTTCTCTTCGATGGAGCCTCTTTACTAATTGACGGAGGACGGTGTAGGGTGCGGTGCCCACAATTAGGATACGAGAGAAGAAGGAATTATAGCTTTCCCTCTTGCCTAGGTCAAAATTTAGCTTTTTTATACTTGACAAAATAGTAAAAGATTAACTTAAATAAAATTTACCATACACTAACATACAAGGTACACAATTGCAAATTAATCCAAATAAAAGAAATAATTAAACAAGTATCACAATTAGAAGGAAAACATGTATACTAGGGAGATTACTTACAATTAAACAAGCATCACATTCGTTTGACAGCGTTGTCCTCCCTAGGACAATGGGCTTGACCCAACATATTGATTTTCATACAACAATTACAATTAACTGAAAGGAAGATAAAAACCCAAAAATATATTTTAAATGGTCTAACAAAAGAGAGGAGGATGAACAAACGCCACAAAAACCATATTAGCATATTGGAAACGATAATTAAAATAGAGAAAAATATCATAGTTTATGCCTAAACGGAATATAAGCCGATTGGCTCCAAAGCAAAACCGATTGTTTTTATGAATAAATCGATAGGGTCTCACGGGGGATCGATCGGTTTGAGCATGCTTGATCCAAAATTTAAGTTAAACCATAAAAAATAAGTCATGCATTATTTGTGACAACAGTCAAACATATCTTTGATCCTGATGGTGTTAATTTAAAAAGATACATCCTTCTACCGATACATAGAGGGAAAAAAGGAATAATATCTTAAACATAAACTATAAGGCATTTGAAATAAAGTCTTTAAACTTTAAACTAAATGATACTCACTCTGTCCCATAATTTTTGTCACGTTTACTATTTGTTCAATTAAATTAATAATTTTTTTCTTATATTAAATCATTAAGAAAATTTAATTTTTTTAATATATACATACATAGTGTTTAAAAGTTTCTAAAAAATAATTTTTATATTTTTAAAATAATATATAATAATTAAATTCAAAATTAATTTAAAAAAGTGATAAATGATTAAAATTATGAAACAAAGAAAGTATATAAGATTATCATCATCATTGCCATACAAATTCAAGGTGGTTCAAACATTATTGCATGCATGTTGAGAATAACAAAATATGCTAACAAAAGAAAGCGAATTGATCTACTAGCCTATTTGTAGGGAAAAAAAACAACATTTTTTTGTAATACCACATGCGAACTTGTAGTGTTTGTTGCCTTCAAAGATCATTTTTAGCTTTTCCGAATTAGACGAACCTTGAGACTCAAACTCGTTCTTGGGTTAGAGAAACAATTATAAAAGAAACAAAGCTTTGGTTAGTGTTTTAGTGCAGGAGAGGCATTTGTTCCCAACCTATACAAAATGAACTAACCCAAATGGCCCAGAATGAAGAAGAAATTTACGTAAAATTTTGGCTTAGAAAAGTAGAGAGACTAGTGTACTTTCTGTTCTCTCTGGTTGTGTGTTGAAAGTGGTGATGGAGGAGGGTATTTATAGGTAAAAATGTATCTAGTGTAAATTTGGATGAACAGTAAGATCGATCGTTGTCGAAATGGACGATGGTAAAGAGATTTACAGAATCGATATATTCTTGGAATATTTTGAGAATAAAATGAGAAAAAAAATTGTAATCACGATTGACTATGGAGATGTTCTGTGATATTTCTTGATGGTCACAAATATTCAAAGGAAGGATTACATAATTGAATTTGGAATATTCTGCAATAAATAATGAAATATGAGAGATCTAGTGATGGCTTTGGACCGATCTGTTCGTTGACCGAATCGATAGGTCTGTGGTTCAGGCCAATTGGTATGGCGGGCTTGGTTTAGTTTTTGGTTTGGGTTTTGGGTCAACACGCGGGTTATTGGCTTTCGTGCAGGTTTTTGGGCCTTTTAGGCTTAGTATTGTGTCTGTAATTGGTTTATTTTCAAAAACAAAGTTGTAAGGGTGCGTTTGGTAAAATTTTTGCCCACAGAAAAATAGTTGGTGAGAATAGATTTGGTAACTTTTCCTAAAATTGTTGTTTGGTAAAATTTTACTACTACAACTTTCCCAAAAAGAGTTGTAAGGGAAAGCTAAAAATCCCTTTTTTGGAGAAGCAAGGGTGGATGAGCTTTTAGAATGTGCTTAACCGGGTAGCTCCAAAAATTTTGATGAATTTTTATAAAACCGAAATGTCCTTACCATTTTTCATCAATTTTAATGAGTGCACTAAGTTAAATTAAATGAGAATTTCAAATTACATAAACTCGATATTTTTAAATCATTTAAACACAATTGTAGATGTTTTTTATTTTATTATTAACTAATAATTTATTTTAATAGTATAAAGTTGTTGATTATTATTAACTAATGAATGATTTTATTTTTGTTGTTAATAAAAAATTCCTCTTTAGTTAATAAAATGATTTATTAAAATTGTATACCTTTGAACCATGTTTATTTTGGTTATTTACAGTTTCATAACACCATTAAGGTTACAATTACCAAACATTATTATTGATTACAACACACTTTTACAGTGCTTTTGTGATATAGTTTACCAAACGCTATACTAAACTTTTAACAACAACATTTTCCACAACTCTTTTGTAGCCAACACTCTCACAACACTTGACACCAGCATAGTTGTAACGACCCAGCACAATGAAAATCTTATATACTTTTGAAAATCCCAGCACGACACATATATACAACAATGAAAATAATAACATCAAAAGAAATTTTTTACATAAATCCTCAACCCTCAACAGGGGAGTAACATCAATCTGATATTTAAACATTATATACAACGTAAAATGCATGAATATCTACAAATAAATTTTTATTTTATTTTCTTATTAGTCTGAGGATGTTGACACGTACGTGGTTTACAGAAATGATTTCGTCTGACTCTCAACCCATCAGACTATTTGTACTGTCTGCTACCTGAAATCATTGTACAATGAGGGATGAGCTTCAAAAGTTCAGTGAATTAAATTTACTATAAGTACTCAATTGTATAAATGATCTTTCAGTATTAAATCATTTATATCTTATACAACTTGATACTAGCATTCTACTATCACTACACATGTCATAAGATCCATTCTTTATTAATCTCTTTCTCGCATTTATTGGTTCACCTTAAGACCATCAATTATCTCATAATTACCTCGTAATGAGGTTCACATCATAAAATCTACCATTTAGATGGTTCTTATCACCATAATTATCTCTCTGTGAGACTCACCCATCTATAAATAAATTCGCAATAACACACCACACATCAACATTTCAATAATGCAAGCAATAATTAAAACAGATGCAATGCATGAATTATTATTATGGAAACGTCTTCCCACATGTCGACATGTTTCTATTATCTTAGATCGACCCCCTCTTGGTTCTTTTCTTTACAGCCTATCCCGACTGTCACGGATTTATTTCCAACATATACCGGCTGTCACGGTGTCCTTTTTATTCCCAGCCTATATCGGTTGTCATGGTTTTTCAATTAGACCGGCCCCTTCTCGGTTCTTTTCTGTTATTTAATGCATATATATATATATATATATATATATATATATATATATATATATGAACAATGATATGAAATATGCATATGAACAATAACATAAAAGAACAAACTTGAATTCAAATATTTAAATTGACTATCCTGATTTTTCTCAAATTATATAAAAACTTTCACTAAATTCCTCTCATCATAAATCACATCAAATCATCCATCAAATCTTGTCAAGATCCACTAAATTTCATCCCAAATCACATCAAATCATCCATCAAAGCTTGTCAAGATCCACTAATTTTCATCTCCTCATAATTCGTATCAAAACGTCAACCATAGCTCATCAAGAATTTCACTTATCGCTTTATTATTAAATCAACTCATTATTCTAAAAATATTCCTTTCCACATAGTAATTTTCTACGTGTCCAATATTCATATTATACATATCAATTTAATTTTTATCTATCACCAAATCATAAGCTAATAATTTATTTTAATATTATCACTAGATATTTGATTTTTATTTAGATTACTTAAAGTAAATCCAACTCACCACGTAGCACTTAAAGCTACCAGTGGATCACCTCCTTGCCTTTCCCGTTCCTCTCAAAAATTTTCGCCGATTGCAGATTGTCAACACTTGACATAATATTTGTATTGAATTTCTAATTTATTCTTCAATTCGTCATAAACCACACCCTTTGAAAATTCTCACTTTGAATTACAGGAAATTTCATGAATGCTAAAAATTAAAAAATAAACACTAAATTATTACCTTCTATTTTTTTGGTAGCTTTTCGTGATTCTCTATGAAATTATGCAGTAAACTCCTTCAAAATTTTGCTCTTTTAGCTTTTCTTTGGATCCCCAAGTGTTTAAAGAAAACACGTAGTGAAAAGAAAACTAAACGAATTTTGGTAAGGAAAGTTTGCGTTTACATTATATATATATATATATATATATATATATGAAAAACAAAATCTTAGCATCCTTTGAATTTTTTGCTGCCATGTTTTTTTACACTTGCCCAACATGCATACACTCTTATTTCTTTTGGCAGCAGGTGCTACGTTTTGTTTTTTGTTTTTTTAAAGAAAATATGTATATATATATATATATATGTATATATTTCTTTTTTTGACCTTTTGCTGGACTCTTTGGATGTCTAGAAATTATTTTTTTTCTTTTTCTTTATTTCTTTGTAACTACGCCCCCACGCGTCCATTTTTTTTCAAAAAAATTATTTTATTTAATATTAAATCCTTCGCGTAAATATATTATTTTAATTTCATGTCATATTTATTAAATTATTTTTTTACACTTACTTTACAAATACAGGTATTTCAATAGCTACAGGACAACACTCCCAAGCGCACCCTTAGTCCTTGTTTTATCCAAATTTGAGCATTTTAGGACCGAGTTCTCATTATCGATCTCCATATGTGGTCCATTATAATGATTGGAACAAAATTGAGTGTCTACAGTTATCAATTATCTATATGGTCTGTTTAGCCTCTGTCACTTTCGCAAAGTCGCAATTTCATCTCGTAAATAATCTCATTCTTTCTCACTTCACAATTGCTCCACTATTCATCTTTACCAACCATTGCAGAGGCCCCATTGTAACCGACCTCTACTCCATTAATTTAACTCTTTGTCTCTATAAGTATACTTTTGTAATTTTGATATATATTTTCGTGGTTTGTGATGTGACTCTCCGGTTCTAGGATGCATCTTAGAGGTTTGATGTTTATCCTTTTTCTTGTAGTTGGTGTTATACTTTTGGTTTGGATGTGGTGAGTGACAAATCCAAAAACTTTGACCGATGGGGGCAACAACTTAGGAATTCTTTTGAGTTTGTATGCATAGTACGAAATAGACTAGCGCTTGAGGTTGTTGTATGGATATATTATAAGGGTATCACTCACACTCAAGAGATATTCTTTGAATGTTATTAGAACCCTCTAGACTTGTCAAGCCGTTGCTTTATCAATGTCCAATAAATACAAGCGTTGGCACTAAATTGTTCGTACATGGGACTAACATATTCTAAAATCAATTTGTTTGGAAGTTATTTTTTTAATGTAAATGAGGGGATTCGAAGGATAAATGTATCCTTCCAAATATCCTTGTCTATGAATATGAAGGGAAAGTAAATAATGTACACAAATGAATAAAAATGACATAATTTAGAGGGATACTCTTCTCCTCTTATTCCATTTCTTCACTCGATCCAAACATATCTTTATCTTAAGTTAAGCTTTTTCACAAGGGTGCTTGCATTTTGATTTACTCATTTTTGCTTTCTTAGGTCATGAAATTAGGGATTTGCAACCATCAATTGAAGTTGAAGAGTGTGGAAATTAGTGTTTACATTATTAAATAAATCTATCACCACTTTACATCTATTTCTACTTCACTAAAAAATTGATTCCTCGGTCTTTTATTAATGTTAGGTTACCTTTTAAGGCCCAAAATTCAGTTTGAAAAAAGGAATATTTTGCCCCCAAAATCTCCTTAAATCCACAACCTAACTGTAGACCGAGGTACAAACACAAGAGTGGTGAATTGGGTTTTAAAAAACTTTTTGTAATTAACAAACAAATTTCAATAATTTAATCAAGTAAAGCACACAATAAATAAATTTCTTGAAATTAAAGGAGTAAAGGAAGAGAATATGCAAACTTCATTTATAGTGGTTTAACAATATCGGAATCACTCTGACCCTACGTCCACTTTCTTCAAAGAACCTCCTTGAAACAATCCATTTAAAATAGTCAAGCAACTTCGCGGGTGTTGCCCAAATCTTACAAATATCTCTTCCACAAGAAAGTTATAAAGAAGTGTTTAATGTCTAAACAAGAGTTGTACCAACTCTTTTTCACTTTGAGAAGGAATGAAATAGATTGGAACAAGAGAGAGTGTACAATAAATGCTTACAACTCAGAAAATTTCTCTCTCTAAAGCTTAAAGCTCAACAATGGCTCAAAAATAAAATTGAAAGCTTGATTCTTGCAATAAATATTTTCTATGGTGTTTAAGATGGTTGTTGAGGCTTGTAATAGCTGTGTATTTATAACAAAAACTCCAAACAGCCAACTCAAATACAATATGACCGTTTGAGCATTAAATGCAGTTGATTCACGTAAGATTTTATACAAATTAACCGGTACTGGACTTGGTGTAGTCAACTACAGCAAGGTGTAGTCGACTACAACCTTTTTTAAAATGAGAATTACACAGCAGAAAGGTCTTGTAGTCGACTACAAAAAGGTGTAGTCGACTACACATTGCTTAGTCGACTACAACAGGGTTCTATGCCCTTCTGTAGACCCTGTAGTCGACTAAGCAGTGTGTAGTTGACTACATCATGGTTCTGTAGTTGACTACATAAATCTATAGTTGGCTACAAGTGATGTAGTAGGTTACAATAAGTGGTGTAGTCGACTATAACAAGGTTATGTAGTTGACTACAGAAATCTGTAGTTAGCTACAATAAAATGTAGTTGGTTACGGTTCTTTGTAGTTGACTACGACCTGAAAAAAAACTTTGTTTTTGCTTAAAATCATTTAAAAACATTTTAATCTTTGAGCCATAATTGATCTAGGAGTATAGAGAGATATTAACAAAGAATTTAATCTTTACTAGACTAGTAATCTCTTGATTTGCTTCTAAGTCTTCAGAAATACTTCAATGTTCCACTGATCGCACATTGCTTCTAACGTACGTTCCTTTATCCTTAAAATTAAAATAAGACTAGATAAAAAGAATTAGCATAATAATATGTTTTGTCATTATCAAAATAAATATGGGATCAACAATCTCCCCCTTTTTGATGATGACAAAACCATTTTGAAAAACATTTTAGGAAAATCTAAGTGTTGAGATTTTACAGAAATTTTGATGGATTTTCTGCTGTATTTTCAATATTTCCTCCTACATAAGAGAGCAAATTTATATCCAACCAACCAAGCATTGTAACTTTAGAGACTTTTCTCTCCCTTTCTTGAAGAGAAAAGTAGTTCAAGCATAAATAACATGCATAGATTGATATAAATCAACAACAAAACGTCATTAGCATTAGCAATAAGTCTTTAGATTCTTCTCCCCTTTTTTGTCAACATCACAAAAGGAGGAGGAGGGATAAAGCTGCCCCTAAAATCATGCATTTAAAACATCGAATTATAGGTAAGAAACCATAAAGGATGCAATGCATGAAGGAAATGTACTAAGCTAAACAAGTCTTAACCATAAGTTAAAGAGAGAAGTAAAAATAAAGTCAACGATAATGAAGGGGAAGGTTCACAAGCTCATAAATGTGGAAGAAACGGGATGACCATGATGGTCGAGAAGCTTGAGGGAGATTTGCCTCACTAACTTCCTCAATGTGAGGTGGTCATGTGTAGACGTACAGAACCATGGTCTGATTTTACTATTGAGATAGAAACTGAGCATGTCCCGAACCTTAGTCTATAAACCATAAAAGTCTGATCGCAACTCACCATAATACCCTTAAACCTCATACCGTATATCATCAAAGTTGGATTGCATATCCAACCTCATATCAGCCATACCAGTTTGAATTCATTGAAGAGCAACTAGAATATGATCATTAGGGGCCATCAAGTTATCTGGAGGAGGAAGAGGCACTTTTTATTATTCATTAGTTTATGGTTCAGCTGAAGAAGGATCAACTGCGATGGCATCTACCTTGCGCACCTAAATTCCATCAAGGAGAACACAATTATCCTTTTTGACCCATTTTCCTCCAATTTGAACACAAATATCCTTCAGTACCCATTACCCATTACCTTCATGATCAATTTCAAAATAAATCCAATTCATTCTTTTCAAAGCTGATACATTGATCCAATAATGTTGTGTCAAATCAACTCCAACATAATTATCCAAATTTAGCCCAAAGTGCTTTAAGATAAGTGTAATCAGTATACCATAAACTAGCATTCTTTTAGTACTATTAGCTGTATCAATCATCATATTTGCTATCATTTGAGGAAATTTATAAGCTTGACTCTTGATGATGTGCCACATAAACATGACATCAAAGTGAGTGATTATAGCATAACTCACACTACTAGGAATAAGACATTGATAAATAATAAAATGAATTGCCCTTGGCTCAATAGACAATGTTATCACACTAGGATGCTTAAAATTAGTGGCCACAGAAAAATTTGAATTTCCAGTAAATTCTCTCGAAGTGGACTCAGGCTTAAATTAGTGAGGCCAAACCTCAGTACGAAACCAAGTCTTCCCATCATTGGAATATTTAAAATTCTACCAATCAGACTGGGAGTAACCTTAATTTCTATTCCTTGAAGTAAAATCAAGAGACTGATAAAAATTGCTTTCCAAATTGGTGTAAAATACCTTAATCAAGCCAGGAAAATGTAATTCTTGGAGTTTTACTAAGGACAACCAACGCAATTTCGCAAACTAATGCTCAATTTTCACATTGTAAAGAGATAATTCAAGTAAATCAACGTATTTACGAGGGTGAATGTATATATCTTTAAATGCTTTCTTATAGCTTTCCAAAGCATCCCCGGTAGGAAAATGGAGAGACAAATCCTCCCTGCCCTTTTTCTTTCTTTGTTAAAAAGACCTATCGTCTCCACAGTTTCCCTTTCCTTTTGAGTCAAAACCAGAGTTTTTGGAGGCATGGCCACACACCAATAGTGATTTTCAAACTTAGAGAGAGAAAGTCTCAATTTTTTTTCTTCAAAAAAGCGATAAATCAGGTTAAAATTTTGTAGAAAAGTGTTTGGTGATGAAGATTATGCAAGTTTGGAGAAGAATATGGAAGATTTGAAGTGATTTTAGAGCAAGAACACTAGGAGAGAGAAAACACAATTTTAGAGAGAGAAAGCTTCAAAAACTTCAAAAAGTTGTGTTTTAATATTAAAAAACACCAAAAGGAAGAGGATTAAGTGATGGGTTTTGAAGTTTTGGAGTTAATTTAGTGAAATCGTGGTAGAAAATGAAGAAATTAATAGAGAAAAGGTAGGGGCGTGTATGAAATGCTTTTAGAGAGAGAAAGAAAAGCTGAAAAATGGGGGAAGACTGATTTTTTCGGGCTGATGAGTCTTTTAAAAGACTCTTGTAGTCGACTACAGGAGTGTGCTATACAAGAAGATATATCAAGTGAAGTGTGTAGTCAACTACAAGAGGATGCTGGTCGAATTTTTTTCGAAAGGTTAGAGCTGTAGTCGACTAAGGCAACCTGTAGTCATCTACAAAGGCTTGTAGTCTCAATTTTAATTGAATGAAAAAAATTGAAGATGTTTTGATGTTAAAAAATTCAATAAAGCCAACTAAAGTATGAGATTTTTGACAAGATTTGCTAGAGTTATTTGATGTATCCATAAAGAAGAAGTGATTAATTTTAATTAAGCAAAAATAAATCGTTTCCTTCATTGGATTTTATGCAAATGATGGATGCAGTTACAATTAAACATATAGACATTCAAAGTTTTTCAAGCCCATTAGCGTTCTAATTCTACAAAATTTTTCTTCATTTAAAGGTTTAGTAAGAATATCAGCAATTTGATCTTCTGTAGGTATGAATTCAAGTTTGACATCAGCCTTTTTAGCATGATCTCTTATAAAGTGATATCTAATCTCAATAGGTTTGGTCCTAGAATGTTGAATTGGGTTTTTGGTAAGACTGATGGCACTAATGTTGTCATATAAAATTGAAATATTTTGAAAACACATGCTATAGTCTTATAGTTGCTATTTTATCCATAAAATTTGTGCACAACAACTACCAGTGGCCACATATTCAGCTTCGGCAATTGATAATGCAACTGAATTTTGTTTCTTTAAAAACCAAGATATTAACATAGCACTTAGAAATTGGCATATTCCACTAGTACTTTTTCTATCAATTCTACAACCGGCCTAATCAACATCTGAGTACTTAACTAGCTCAAAAGATGATTTTCTTGAATATCGTAGTCCTAGATTTTGAGTACCATTCAAATATCTCAATTTTTTTTATAGTAATAATATGAGATTCCTTAGGATTAGCTTAGAATCTAGCACACATACATACACCAAACATTATATCGGGTCTATTTGTAGCTAAATATAGCAAAGCCCCTATCATGCTTCTATAAGTCTTAGTATCTACACATTTTCCTCCTTCATCCAAGTCAAGTTTTGTAGAGGTGCTCATGGAAGTTCCAAGAGACTTTGAGTTCTACATCCCAAACTTCTTTAGCAAGTCCTTAGTGTATTTGGATTGATTGATAAAGATGCCTCATGTCAATTGTTTGATTTGAAGTCCAAGGAAGTATGTAAGCTCTTCCATCATAATCATCTCAAATTTAACTTGCATACACTTAGCAAATTCTTGACACATAGATTCATTAGATGAACCAAATATAATATCATCAACATAAATTTGGACTAAGAGAGTATCATGTTGATGAGTTTTTTTAAAAAAAAGTTATATCTATTTTTCTTCTTGTAAAACCATTTTCAAGTAAAAATTTACTTAACCTTTCATACCATGCTCTTGGAGCTTGCTTCAACCCATAGAGAGCTTTAGACAGCTTGTAGACATGGTTTGGAAGGTTAGGATCATCAAAACCAAGAGGTTGTTCAACATAAACCTCTTCTTCTATAAAGCCATTTAAAAATGCACTTTTTACATCTATTTGAAATAGCTTAAAGTTTTTAAAGCATGCAAAGGCTAGTGACATATGAATAGCTTCTAATCTAGCTACGGGAGTATAGGTTTCATCAAAATCTATTCTTTCTTCTTGATTATAACCCTTAGCAACAAGTCTAGCTTTATTCTTAGTTACAATTCCATTTTCATCCATTTTATTTCTAAATACCTATTTAGTTCCTATGATAGTATGATTATTTGATCTAGGAACTAAAGCTCATGCTTTATTTCTTTCAAATTGTTTTAACTATTCTTGGATAGCATTTATCTAATCAACTTCAGCTTCAACAAAAGTCTTAGGTTCTATTTTAGATAAATAAACTATACATTTACAAATATTTCTCATAGAAGATCAAGTTTTTACCCTTTGTGAAGATTCACCAACACACTTGACTGATTGGATGATAATTCACATACATCCAATACTTAGGAAGTCCATTTCCTTGTTGACTTGTAGAAGGTTGATCAAGATTTGGAGCATCTACCTTTGATTTGTTTGAGATTGACTTTCCTTAGGGTCAACAATGGGAGTAGATGCATCTATTATTGGAGTAAAACTTGCATCATCATCAAGGGATATTATTCTACTACTAATTAGGTTAGATTCATAAAAAACAACATGTATGGATTATTCAACCACTAGAGTTCTTTTGTTAAAAACTCTATAAGCTTTACTAGAGGTTGAATATTCTAAGAATATCCTTTCATCGGTCTTAGAGTTAAATTTACCTAAATTAATTTTATTATTATTTAGGATGAAGCACTTGCAACAAAAGCAAGAAAGTAATAGATATTAGGGGCTTGTTTGTTTACAGTTTTTGAAAACTGTTTCATGTGTTTAGATAACAGTTTTTAAAAACTGAAACTGAAAACAGTTTTCCCAAAAACTGTTTCATGTGTTTGGATAACAGTTTTTAAAAGTTTTTGCAAAAACCAATTTTATAAAACTGGATTTTGAAAACTCAGTTTTCGGATTTCCTTTTCATTTTTTACGCCCTAAGTCACTACTCAGAGTTCTCTCTCTGCACTCTGCCCTCTTCTCTCTTCTCTCTTCTCTCTTCTCTCGATTTTCATTCCTCATCTCCCTTAACTGTTCTCATCTCACTCACAGTCTTCTTCGTTTTTTTTTTTGGGTTTGATTTCTTTCTTTGTCTCTCCAATGTCTCATTCTTCTTCATCTCAGTCTCTCTCTTTCCTCCCCTGAGTTTGATTTCTTTGTCTCTCCATCTGATTTTTCCATTTCTACCTAAAAAAATTTGGGATTTTAAAAATAAAAATAAAAATCCGGACTCTTTAATCACCAGAAGCAAACTGGAAATGAGTTCTCTTAGTTGAAAATTTCTTTCTTTTATAAAGTTAAATTTTCCAATGTGCACCATGTGGCAGTTTAATTTCTTTTCTTCTCAATTTCTTCATTTGAGTACCAATTATATAAAACATTTTGTTTAGAGAGAAATTCTTCTTTATGATTTATTTATTTCAAAAAATATTGAATGGGGATTTAGATATGCTGTTATCTTGCTCAATTTGGGTCTCTTTATCCTCCAATGAATCGATTTATGACGAATGTTGTGTGTTGATGATTATTAAAGCTTGGGACTACTATTTTTACTCGAGCAGATGGAAGTTTGTCACTTCGAAGACTAGGAGCACTTTGTGAGTAGGTAGGTTATTTACTTAATCCACTAGCATCTATGTATATGGGGAGCTTGTGTATTACCCTGTTTGCATAATTTGGTAAGAATATTTTGGCTAACATTATTAAATTTCAAATGTAATGCAGATTAAAGAGTTAAACTCTCAAGCATATGAGGTTATTTTGGTGACATCTGGTGCTGTTGGCCTTGGTCGCCACATGCTTCGATACCGGCAATTAGTCAACAGCAGGTTTTTAATAAAACCTCATTTCTTGCCCATTTTACTTTAGTTTTCATAGAGAAATGAGTTTAAATGTTACTTATCTCTAGAGAGAAGAAAAAGAGGAAGAAAGAAATAATGAAGCAAAAATATTAGTTTGGAAGTTTTTGGCATCACAACCCATGTTGACTAAACTTACAAGTAGTAGTTAGAGTGACAGTCAATGAGCTGAGAGACTGATTTTTTGCTGATTATTATTGTTGCATACATGGTGGTTGTTCATGTCTTTCAGTTTTGCTGATCTTCAAAAACCACAACTGGAACTTGATGGGAAGGTATGTGCAGCTGTTGGACAGAATAATCTTATGGCTCTCTATGATACACTGTTTAGTCAGGTGATCAAGATGCTTCACTGTGTGTTTGTTTTGCAACTCCGTCAATGCCTGATTCACTTTCTGATTTTTGGATATTTTTTCGTTCACTATACCTTAGCAAGAAGTGTTTGTTGCTATTTTCAAAATGCATGTATGTTTCTCAAGTTCTTGTAGCCCTATATGAGTTTGAGTCAGTCTTAGAATATTTGTGTCTTTGAGGAAAGTATTTGAAAATTTTCCTCGAGTTTTATCCACGGTGATCCTCAAGGCCTTGTACATCTATGGAGAGATTAGGTCCTTGGAAATAAATGAATATTTATGAATAAACACAGTTGCTGCATAATCCTAGCAAAGAAAGAAATGATGCTTGTTCTGCCTTTCTTGGAAGGTATAACTTCGCAAGTATTGGTTTTAGAGTTATGCTAACATTTGATCTCAAAAATTTGTGATCTAATAATTTGAGGATTCCTTTTTTCTTCACTCCCGTGAAAGCAACCTGTAAGGTACTCTTTAAACATTATTCTACTTGTATGTTGTTTGCTTGAGGACGAATGACATGGCAGCTGGCACATTAAGTCATTTGAGTCTTTTGAAAATCACTAGAGAGGGAATTAATTCTCTATTTGACTCTAATATGATAATGATGGGTTGCATACTGTGGCATGATTGGAACTGATTGTAATAAGATAGAACGCAATATTAGTAATTATGGGCACAACTCTCTGGTTATCGTAATAAGATAAAAATAGTTTTTCTTTTTAGTTCAATTGTAAGGATGACTTAACTTACAGTTCACTGCATTGCATTGTCAGTTCTGTGTCATTTTCTGACGAAAAAATTGCAGTTCATTTCAGTTATAGTTAGAGTTTAATCAGTTAGGAGACGTTATTTTCTATTCAGTTCAGTTCTGTGTCATTGCATGAAAAAAAATGCAATTGTATTCAATTCAGTTCAGTATGAAAATGAATGAGAAGACTCCTTGAAACAATCCATTTAAAATAGTCAAGCAACTTCGCGGGTGTTGCCCAAATCTTACAAATATCTCTTCCACAAGAAAGTTATAAAGAAGTGTTTAATGTCTAAACAAGAGTTATACCAACTCTTTTTCACTTTGAGAAGGAATGAAATAGATTGAAACAAGAGAGAGTTTACAATAAATGCTTACAACTCAGAAAGTTTCTCTCTCTAAAGCTTAAAGCTCAACAATGGCTCAAAAATAAAATTGAAAGCTTGATTCTTGTAATAAATATTTTCTATGGTGTTCAAGATAATTGTCGAGGCTTGTAATGGCTGGGTATTTATAATAAAAACTCCAAACAGCCAATTCAAATACAATATGACCGTTTGAGCATTAAATGCAACTTATTCGTGTAAGATTTTATTCAAAATAGCCGTTACTGGACTTGGTGTAGTCGACTACAACCTTTTTGAAAGTGAGAATTAAACAATAGGAAGGTCTTGTAGCCGACTACAGAAAGGTGTAGTCGACTACAGCTTTGATTGAAGCCAAAGAAGACCCTGTAGTCGACTACACATTTCTTAGTCGACTACAGCAAGGTTCTGTGCCTTTCTGTAGACCATGTAGTCGACTAAGCAGTGTGTAGTTGACTACAACATGGTTCTGTAATTGACTACAAAAATCTGTAGTTGACTACAACAAGTGGTGTAATAGACTACAACAACATTCAGTAGTTGACTACAGAAATCTATAGTTGGCTAGAACAAAATGTAGTTGGTTACGGTTCTCTGTAGTTGACTACGGTCTGAGAAAAAACTTTGTTTTTGATTAAAATAATTTAAAAACATTTTAATCTTTGAGCCATAATTGATCTAGGAGCATAGAGAGATATTAACAAAGATTTTAATCTTTACTATACTAGTAATCTCTTACTTTGCTTCTAAGTCTTCAGAAATACTTCAAGGTTCCATTGATCACACATTGCTTCTAATGTGCATTCCTTTATCCTTAAAATTGAAATAAGACTAGATAAAGAGAATTAACACAATAAAATGTTTTGTCATTATCAAAATAAACATGGGGTCAACACTAACAACCCATTAAATCTCTAATAACCTCACCTATTTCAGATGAACTTTGTTACCTACAACCAAGCAATTTTATATATATATATATATATATATATATGTATATGTATATGTATATATATATATGTATATGTGTGTATATATATATATATATATATATATATATATATATATTATGTAAGTCTAACAATTTTATTTTGATTTTTGGTTGTTTTATTTCTAAACTTCCAAAGACTTACCAAGTTTGATAAAACAAAATATTGAAATCTATGTTTTGAACAATGGAGATAGAATGTTAACATTCCGTTTAGTTTAAATGAATTCCATAATTTTTGTGGAGTTAATTTGAATTTTATAGATTGTTGTGTTTGGTTTGTTAATAAAATGTGGAATTCATTATTGAATTAATTGACTACATATTTGGTTTGTTAATAAAATATGGAAGTCATTTACAAATGAATTGATCACATGTTTGGTTTATTAATAAAAGTGCGAAATTCATTTTCAAATGAATTCTAGTAGAATTGAATTAATTATAGACAAATTATATCAAAATTGATAAAATTTGCAAATGAACTCTAGACATGAGTTTTTATAAAATTAGAAGGATAAAATTATCATTTTCTTCTCTCTTTTCCTCCTCTACCTCTTCGATTTCTATTAATCATTTATCTCTGTCTTTTATGGTTGCTTGATCTATAACCAAAATTTTGGTTCCTTTATTGTTTTAGAATAAAATAAAAAATATGAAAGAATAGGTTATAAAAATAAAATGAATATGTTACTACATTCAAATTGATGTACACTAAAGTAAGACTAACATTAAAAAATTATTAATTTTCAGATTTCATCCAAACAAAAACATATTCTATTTTTTATATTATAAATTCATCTTATGAATTGAAAAAGTAAATAGTATTAATTTTGTTGAATAATATCAATAAAATTAAAATTTATATGTTAAATGAATTAAAACGTGAAATAATTAAGGGTATTAAGTAAAATTTAAAAAATGAATTGAATTCTTTATTGATCCCAAATACAAAGTTTGTTCAATTCTACAAACACTAAATATGAAAATTCATTTGAGTTCATTTACAAATGAATTTTAGTTTCAATTCATTTGAAAATGAAATTTAAATTCATTTACAAATGAATTCTAATTTTACTTCATTTGAAAATAAATTGTGAATTCATTTACGAATGAATTATAGTTTCAATTTATTTGAAAATGAACTAAATTCTATACTTGAGTTCATACCAAACGGAGCGTAAACATTTCTTTTACATCGGAGTATAAGAAAATCAAATATAAATGGTACAAATGGATTGAACTTTAACTTAAATTTGACTTTTATCACAAAATCAAAGCTTTGGTGGCATACAATTAAAATTATAAATAACCCAAAAAATGTGAGAAGAATTAAATACAAGCATTGTTTGAGGTTGAACATCTTTTTAAATACATAAATTACTTATTTTTTAAGAGTCAAGTAATTTCTTTTTATTTTAAATTGACTTCATGTTTTTTATTTGAGTGGAGACAATTCTAAATATATATTTTAAAACATAAAAAATAATGAGTCTAAATCTTTTTAGGAAACTGAGTGTAGGCAATTGTCCACGCTCAACACAATATAGATATGCCAATGTCTACGAAGGAGTGATGTGTAGTGTGACATATAAAAAAACACGCATAGCACTTTGTTTAGCATGTGAGAGAGAGAGAGTTGTTTGACGTTATCGTGTCAATAAACTTTTAAGTTTGTTTGTCTCTATGTTTTTTTACGGTGATATTTAACGGCAAAAAAAGGCATTATAAATTTAAAATTCAATAACTACCAAACCAAATTAATTATATATTTTTTTATTATTTTTGTACAATTGAAAAATAACATTTCATATATTTTTTTGTCTAAACAATTGAGTAATAAATAGTAGCCTTAGTAGGCGTTAAAGCGAAGCTACCTGAACCACGGCCCAGGCTCAAATTTTTGAGAAAGCAAAATCAATTAGTAGGCCTAGGCGGTAAGAGCCCAACTGCCCAGCCCAGCTTCCAACTCAACCCTGATATCAGTGATATGTAGTCTCCGATTCTCTCTCCAGTTTCGAACTGCAACGCCTCACGCCAGACCCTCAGCTCAGACATCTCCCTCCTCCATCGTTCGCTGCCTTTCTTTGTTCCCCTCCTCTATCGGATTGTACTTGGGTAAGTTATAAGTGGGTTCTCTCTCTTCTCTTTTGTCTCTCCCTCAGACCCTCGCCAAAGCTCACCTTTTTCTCTGTTCCTTCCCGCAGCACTTGGGTGGCTCTGGCTCTCTCCACGGCTGGGTTTCAATTTTCCGAAGTAGCTATCCCACCAGGCGCCAGAAGCTTCAGTACTCCCTGTCAGGTTATTCAAATGCTCTATTGAGTTTTGAGCTTTTAAGTTTTTCGTTCTTCATGATTTGAAATTGAAATTCTGCTATTTTTCTATTTCCTATATGATATCTTGAGGTGTGTGAAACTTCTTTTTTGATGGAATGGTATGGAATAGGATTTTTTTCAATTAGTTTATGCATTCTTTTATTAGTTCATAGATCTTTTAGGCCAGCAGGTAGTCTTAAATAATAAGATTGATTGAGCATTTTAGTATGGTGCTTCTTAGGAGTGGAATGTCTGGTTTCTTGTGGCTCATGGGGTGGTTTTTTGATTGAGCATTAGTGATGTTTTTAAGGAGGAGGGTTTGTTGTTTTTTTAGGAGGTGTTTGGGTTATTTTTGATCTTCTTTCTGTTTATTTCTGCTGTTTTTTTTTTTATTGCTGTTGGTGAACCTGTGTTTTTTTATTTCTTGGGTGAGGACTCATGCTTGTAATTTGGCTTTTGGCCAACTCATATTATTAATAAAATCTGTTATTTTGTTGTTAAAAAAATATTAAGATTGGATGGATGGGCTCATTTATAATTACTTTGTTCAATATTTGGTTATGAACTCATGGTCTCAGTAACAAAAGAGAACCATGCTTGCCTTGCTGTATTGTTGCGGCTGGTTTGATCTTGGTTGTATTCTTTACTAGTTATTGTTTTATTCCTTTCAGTACAAAGAAAGGGACACCAAAGCTATCTCTGTTTGTTTTTTTTTTTATCATCAGCTAAGTGAAAATGAAAAGGACTACGTATATATCTATTCAAGCATAAAGCAACAAAATATATATAACACTATAATATATTCTTTAAATAGTAAGAAACTGATTCACTGAATGAATAAAGTAATTGATCAAATATTATTTAGGTTAGGGTTTACAATCAAATATTGAGATTAAATATTATTTATATTAGGGTTTACAGGGAACTAAGCTGACCCATTTCAAGGATTTGGTGTTTAGGTCTAGTAAGAAAGGATTAGTATCAATAACATTAGGAATTGAATGGCATGCATAAAATTTGCTCATATGTAAATTGTTTTTTCATCGTGATAAATTATCTAAGTGTTAATGGTAGGTAACTATTTTTTTTCGCCAATTAATGTATAGGTTAAATCATGAAGTCAAAAACTATAGATTCATTTTTCAAGAAGTAGATTGTGGAGAATGTAGAGAGTAATAATTAGACTTCATCATCCGTTTTGCCACCATCTCCATGGGTGATGAAGGGATAAATATCTTTGATTAACTTGTTGTAACCCCCTTCATGTGTGATGAAGGTCTACATTGTGTATCTTATATTTATTAAGTTTTGAAATGACTTGCAGTTTTGAACAAAAATATAAGTATTATTTCAGCCCTAGCTAGAGGAAATTCCTGTCTTCACCCCTAAGTAGGTACATGGGGTTTTAGAAAATAAGTAGAGTGAGTTTCTCTTTTACCCCCATATTTTTTTTATTTATTTCGAGGAAGCAATTATAATATAATTTTTTAAACCCTTAAAATAGTATATACTCCAAAGAAATTTTGAAAAGTTGAGGGGTGTAATTGCGCACTCTCACCATAACGTAGACCTGCCCATGGATGTGGCTTTGGCTTCATACTCCTTGCTCTGTAATGTTTATGGCATTAATAATTTCGTTTTGCGCTCAAAATAAAAAAAAAGGTAATGGTGAGGGTGCCATAAATTTGTTTTTTTTAATAAAAAAAAGTAATGCACTTTCTCTCAGCTTCTCAGGGATTGATGAGACATTTTAACTCTTTTCTTTTCAAATCTTTGGGGGAGGTCAAGGCCCCTGCCTTGCTCTTCAGGACAATCTCTGCATGGCACAACTGTGACGTGAAAGTTTCTAAGTTCCTGAGAAATTTCTTTTCTTTAGCTTCTGCAGGTCTTTTTGGTAGTACCCATTTTGAAATTTCTCTCCTTAATTCAATTTTAGGATACCCCCGTATTGAAAATTAGCTTAAATATTACTCTCGGCTATTGACTGGTTACATGGGGTTTAGGGAGGGTTTAAATATGTCTAGGTGAGCAAGACGGTTTTTTTTAACAGGGTTTATTTTTGTGAATAAGATTGATAGAAAGTAGAGGTTCGCTCCTCAAAATTTGCTACCAAAACTTAAAATGTTCATTTTTTTTTTGCGTGAAATTTTTAGTTTTATACTTAGAATTGATTTCTTCTCTTGCTAGGAGTATATAGAACTGTTTAAAATGGATTTTACTTTGAGGAGGACTGTTATGTTTATTATCCTTTGACATTTTCAGGATAATGAGCTCATCAAATATTAGAGATATATTGACATCTTTTAGTCCTGCTTTGGACTATCTCGCCATCAATACTGGAGATGGTCGAATTAAGGTACCTCAACTTTTTCTTCAATACAATTATCATGTGTTTGTATATTGCAGATATCTTTAGGCTTGTTTATGTTCATTGTAAATTTCTGGTCCCCTTTTCATGTTTGTTTGCTTCTATATGAATCTTCTGTTGAAATATGGGAACAAATGGGTAGTTTTGTTGGTTCTTTATGAAAAATGTTCTACTTTATCCTTTGTAGATTTGGGACACGTTGAAGGCCCAGGTCCAGACTGAATTTGCTGATATTACATCAACTGAAGCAACAAATATATATACTAAAGCGGAAAGAGGGCACCTTTCAGTCGATTATACATGCATGAAGTGGTTGTCTTTGGACAAAAAGGTTCTTCGGTTTAATTACGCATAGATGAATAGTTGCTTTATCATCACTCGTTTCAGTATGCTTGTGCCTTCATTTTCTGAAGAAGTGTTTTGGACCAAAACTGTCAATGTTTGCAGAAGAAAAGGAAGCTTGGAAGTTCATTACTGGTATTAGGAACAGGTGGTGGTGATGTCTTAGCACTTGATGTAGCTGCTGGTCATTTGAAGTGGAGAGTGAGTGATTGCCATCCTGGGTGAGTTCCTTTTAGCAGCTAAATTCTTGTGGCCTTCATCATGAAAGAAGTTTTGTCATATATAATGTTATTTTGGCATTTAATAGGTTTTCCATAATTTGTTTACAAATGAACTTCATTTTCGACAGTGGACCAACTTAGTAGATTATCCCTTGTAGGACTTGTCAAATCTTGATCCTGACATCTGGCTAGTTTGAGGAATAACTCAACTGTTCAAACTTCATGATTTATTTTGAAAACTTCTTTAACCTGCTAATTTTACTTGATTTAATGGTCACAATTCATTTGATTCAATCAGCTTTGCAATACTATCATCTGTTTGTGTCCTAGGCACTTTACTCTTTTTTTGTATTGTGCATTTTCTTGTTAATTTTACTTGGTTAGGTAAGCTAGTAGATGCAGAAAAGGAAATGAATTATGTACTATTATAGGATTTCTTGGATATTAGGGGATTATTATGTTGGGGATTTTATTTGGGAGTTATTATGTTTTGATTTATTTCTTTTTATGTTGGGGATTTTTTTGGGGAGTTGTTATGTTTTGATTTATTTCCTTTTATGTTAGGGATGTTATTAATTAGTAGGATTTTCTAGTGTGCTTGGTGCTTATATAAACACCTTATTATATTAATTTTGGGAGATTTTGATGATGGAATAAACTTGAGTTTTGGTATATTTCTTGTCCACTTTTCCCCATTCTTGATCTATTCTCCATTTGTTTTGTTTTGTTTTCTACCTAGTCTATTTCTTTCGATCTAAACTCCCTCCGTTTCCCTGATGTTTCTCCCTTTCTCAATTTGTTTATGTTTCTGCCAATCTGTCCGGCATCAAATGGTATCAGAACCAAAAGATTTTGCCTCCAACCTCTATCTATCCTTTAAATCATATACTGCACTAAACAAAAAAAGCGCCAGCCCACGACCAAACACGCTCTAAACTGAAATAGTCCACATAAATCAAGATTTGACCAACTTTTGGTCATCGCCGACCAACACCACCATCACCAGCCGTTGTGGCAGCTTGTTCCGACCATAGCCTGAAGTTTTCAGGTTCATTCACCAGAGCTGTCACGCTCCACAACACGCCGCCGCCGCACCGGAAACCCCTTCGTCGGATGAAGAAGACACCATCTTGATCGAAATTTACCAATCTCCCCACCCCCGTGAACCATGCGTCGAAACATTGCCCAGAATATGCTTGAAATCCGCCGCGACACATATACCCATTCCACCTTTTTGGCGCTCCGATCCGCCGCTTTCCGTCACCGGACGAGCTAGTCGTAGCCACCATCGTGACCGATGTCCAATTTCCAGTCGGTCCCCCACAGTTCCGACCCCGAAATACCCCAGATCCGACCGGCAAATTTGGATATGCTTTGGATGCTCGAGTCTAGCCGAGCCGCCACCCATCCAGCCCAAGCCGAGTTGAAATCCGATCCGAGCCGCGTCCCTAGCCGAGCCAGGATGCTTATGTAGTTGCTGATTTTTGTAAAAAAAATTGCAAAAAAAGAGAAAAAAACAGTAGAAAAAATCTTAAAAAATAATTAAAAAAGGAAAAAGAAGGAGAAAAAAACCTCAAAATCATTTTCTGATTTATTTATGTTCTTTTTTTTTATTTACATCAAATTGGAGTCACTTGTGAGGTATGTGTGAGTTTAGTCGAGATCTTCTGGTTACATCATCATATACTGTATCCCATTACAGAAGATGTGCTCAATTAAGTTTTTGATCCATTTGGCCATGTGGAGAAAATTAGTATTTTTTCCAACTCAATGGAATTTCAAGCTCTCGTGCAATACTATTGGTCTCAAGATGCTATTTGGGCTAAATCTGAGTTGGATGGTCAGTGTATTTATGCTAATTGCTGTCAATTGGAGTTCAAGTATTCCACCTTTGATACTCGAATTCGCAAGATGCAACAACTCCTTGAACAAGTGAAACAATAAGTGGAAGTAACTTTCACCAAAACTTCTACCAGTCTTGATTCGATTCAAAACGAGTTTGAAGTTGTTTCTCCAATCCACACAGACTTTGCAAAAAATGAACAAATCATTGAAGAAAGCTCTACCTTTTACTTTGAGGATGTACTTGTGGAGTCACTTCAAAACGAACAAGGCCAAAGCCAAGATGAGGCCAAGATTTGTGCGTGTGACCTTCCTTACATTGATTTTGTCCTCCCGCACTAGATTGAGGCTCCTCAACAACTTCTCTTGATATCCTTCTTCCGCTCGATCGAGAATGCTACATCTCGAAAATAAAATTGCAAGTCTTTTCCATGCAATGTCACAAATCACAAGTTTTGATACTTCACCACTTCAAAACTCGTGGTTGAGCTTTTTGTAAGTGGGGGAGAATGATTTAGAAAAGGAAAGGAATTATGTACTATTCTAGGATTTCTGGGATATTAGAAAATTATTATGTTTTGATTTATTTCCTATTGTGTTGGGGATTTTATTTGGGAGTTATTATGTTTTGATTTATTTCCTTTATGTTAGGGATTTTATTAGGGAATTATTATTTTTTGATTCACTTCTTTTTATGTTAGGGATGTTATTAATTAGTAGGATTTTCTAGTGTACTTGGTGCTTATATAAGCACTTTATTATGTTAATTTTGGGAGTCTTTGATGATGGAATAAACTTGAGTTTTGGTATATCTCTTGTCCCCTTTTCCCTGTTCTTGATCTATTCTCCATTTTTTATGTTTTCTTTTCTACCTAGTGTCTAATCTCCCTCTGCTTCACTGCTGTTTCTCCCTTTTTCAATATGTTTCTGTTTCTACCCATCTGTCCGGCATCACTAGTTGAACATATGCAATTGTAACAAATTTTTAACTGACCTCTCTTTTTTCCTCTCTCACATGTGCAGGGGTGTTAGTTCTGTTTCATTTTCTACAAATGGTTCGTGCATTTACAGTGCGGGCGCTGATGGGATGATTTGCGAAATTGATCCCCAGACTGGGAACCTTTTGGGGAAGTTCAGAGCTTCTACAAAGGCAATTTCGTGTATTTCTGTTTCATCAGGTACGCAATCTTTGCTGCTTCTGTAGTGCTCTTGCTTTGTAGTGCTAGAGAAGCAAACTCATTATTCTTTCAAAAATTGACACTGGAATAAAAGCCAAAAGAATCATCTTGGGAATAACTCAGTCTGGAGTGATGGAATTCTGGGGACAAGATACCGTACTGTGAGGTACATAAATGACAAAATTGATCTAAAATATCTCAGTCTGACTATTTTATGTTGGGGATTAATATCCCACAAGAATTTAGTGTTAAAAGTCACCAGCATCTGTTCATGCTGGGATTCAGTTGTTTCAAAATTATACTGAGGCCCCCACTGAAGAAACTTTTGCATTTACTGTGCAGTTTAGGTCAAAGCGTGCAGTCCTTTTTTTAACTTGATATGAGGCATTGTTATACCCATTAATTTAACCAGTGGTAAATGACTGTGGCATTTGTTTACTTGGACAAGAATTAAATGTTAATCCAAAGCAATAGATGACATAATTTTTCAAGAGTTGATCCATAAGAAAAACTTTCTTGTTTGATAATCTCCCGCCCAAAAAAAAAAGAAAAGAAAATATTTTGGTCTTTTTTATTTATACTTCCTCTTGGCTATATGTTCTGCCATAACAGATGGGAAGATATTAGCTACTGCGGCTGCACAGTTGAAGACTTTCAATTGTTCTGATCGTAAGAAGATACAAAAGTTTTCTGGCCATCCTGTGAGTGCATATCAATTTCAGTATTCCTTTTGCGTGCACCCCTCTTCATTTTGCATACCTTTTTGACATTCTGTTCTTAGTTAAATAACAGTTCTCAACTGTTTAATAGGGAGCTGTTCGCTGTATGGTTTTTACTGAAGATGGGAAGTTCATTCTCTCATCTGCTATTGGTGAAAGATATATTGCAGTATGGAGAACAGATGGTGGAAAAAAGCAGTCGGCTGGCTGTGTTCTTGCAATGGAACACCCTGCTGTCTTCTTAGATAGCCGGTGCATTGACAATGGGAAAGTTGATGAGGCAGGTCTATATGTTTTGTCGATTTCAGAAACTGGTGTTTGTTACTTTTGGCATGGGCAGAATATTGAGGAGTTACGCAATACTAAGCCCACAAAAGTTTCATTATCTGTTGAAGATTTTTTCTCTAAAAGTCACATGGGCGCATTACCTACAATATTTGCTGCAAAATTACAAGACACTTCCAAGCCTGCCTCTGTGCATGCTTTTGTCGCCTGTGGTTTGCTTGTGAAGCCATCGTTTCAGAAAATATTAGTGCATTCTGGCACAGACTTGATGTTGAATATCTCTCAGGATGGGGTCCTTTTACCAATGAGTCAGTCAGTCATCAAGTCCAAGAAAGGGCCAGAGATACAAAACAAAGGTACTTAGCATGATTTTTTTTAATAAGTAAAGGTGTGTGTGTATATACATATATATGAAAGGCACCGAGGGGTGCAACCCGAATTCAAAATTATCTACAAGAAAGAAACTCAAGAAACTCTACAAGCTCTTCCTCGTTTTCAAAAAAAGTGTACCCTTAAATCAAAATCTTAAAAGTATTAAACCAACTATCCCAACTTGCCTCTAAGGATGTATCAAAGTGTTGCCTCTTCGTCGTTCACAAAAAGATTAATCCCTAAACCAAAACCTTAAATTTATCTACTTAGCATGAATTCTTGTGTTTTTTGTTTAACAGGAGATTCTAAAGTCAAAAAGTTGTAGCATTTCATTTTTTAACATAGGAATTTCTTTCTTCATATTGCTACTGCATGATCATTCTGTGGAGTGTCTACCTAGACATGCCTTCAATACAAATGAATGAATATTTCTTCCTGGCTTCTTTGATGCATCCTGTTGGATAATGATTATTTCACCTTATGTGGGTCTTAGACCATTTTCATTGGGTTTTTTATAATCCCATGAAGACTCACAAAGATTATTACAGTACACTAATCATATCTTCTCAACCTATTGGGACTTTTTGATCAAACCTCTAGTTCTCGTGAAATCTTCATGGTATCATTTTATTTTTATTTTAGAGCTTATCTTCTGTTTCAAATTTTTTTTTTCAGTTATGCACTTTTAATTGAGGGTTCCCCTAACCCCCCTACTTCCCAAAGCATTCTCCTAGCTTTTATTGATTTGAAATTTTTGGCTTTGCATGGGTGGCTAATTACTTATTTCTTAATTTAACAGTAACTGCATTAGATCGCGCATATGCGGAGGATGCCTTACTTCCAATTCCAAAAATTGCTGATTTTCACGAGAAAATTAATAAACATCAAAATTTGAGCGTTGATACTGATGAGATGATGGCTGATTTGGTTGACCACGAGAGTGAAGCTACGTCTGCAAAGGGAGAATGTACGTTTTGTCTTCTTCCAGAATTGGTATCAATTGCATGCTGTGCACCCACCTTTTTTCACCCTGCCTTTTGGTTTCACAAGATATTTACCCTGTTATAAGAATTATGGAGTTTGTTCTTGACTTTTAAATGCACAAAAATTGGATGTTCCAAGAAGGAAAGGATTGTCTATATGATGGAGTATAAATTTGTATTGCACTATTGCTATATTTTCTGTCCTATGGTCAATATGCTTAGTGATGCAAACGATGTTTTGAGAATGCCTCTGTTTGCTCATATTCATTGGTTATTTTTGCTTTCACAGATGACATGGTAAAGATGGAAGATGACTCCAAAACGTTTTGCATGGAGGATAGGCTGAGGTTATTAGGAATACTGGGTTGTAAAGATGATCCTTTTCATTCTACAGTGTTTAAGGGTATTGATCTTGAAGCTAATATGCCCCAAAAGAAGGTTTGTTCTTTGTGGATATCCCACATTGCCATTTGTTTCTTATTTCAATAATATTTGCGATTTCAGATTGTCTCTATTTTCTTTCTAATTTATCTTTTTTTGCCAGATAAGGTCAGCTGTTTTGTCTATGGCACCTAGTGATGCATACAAGTCATTGGAAGCCTTAGTGGTCTTGTGGCAATCAAGGTTTGATCCTAGTCTTCTTTTCCTCGTATAAATATGTGCATATACACATACATACATATATAAATACTGACTACTAAGAGAATAAAATTTAAAAGTTCAAGATTCAAAATCAAGGTTATGCTTCAGGCAAGTATGAAGCCGTCATTCCTTCTGGTATGCAAGAGTGAATATTTGCTTTGTAATTCCTTTTTGTGTGCAAGAGTGAATGCTTGTTTTACTATTAGTAAATTTTTATCATATTATTTTATTTGTTCAAGAAAGTTCGTTGGGAAACCCTTATTTCTGCAAGTAGTAAAGTAGTTATGGATTGAATGTGACTGAGATTTATATCTTTGATTTGTCTTCAACAGGTCATATAGTGGAAAGTATGTTCTTCCATGGATATATAGCATATTGGTGAATCACAGTCATCACATCATGTCCCAGGAACCAAAAAACCACCGGATGCTTAATTCCTTACTTAAGGTAAAATATTATGGGAGAAAAGTTAACTGTTTGCTCCTTCATTTACCTGCTTATATCTTAATAATTTAAAATTTTGAGTTATAGTCTTGTAACTCTTGCTGCTTCTAGTTCCTTGAGTGAACAGTTATCAATATTTATATAAAAAAATTAGAACCAAGAGAAATATTTAAAACTTCAGAAGAGAAAGGAAAGAGGAGGAGATGCGTGCAATATCATTTACGGTTTCTCAGTAGAAGTTTAATCAAATATGTTTTTTTTTTCTTGAATGGGATACTTAATACTTAAAAAAAAAAATGAAGAATCAGCCTTGTTCTTGTTTCTCCCCATGTGGAATTTGTTGTAACGGGCGCTGATAGCTCATCTAGTTGCCTAGGCAGTTCTCCAGAATAGACATTTAGTTGCTTGCTAAATTAGATGCTCCATTGTGATGTCGCTCTGGGTGCAATTTTTCACTGTGGGGCATTGCCTAAGACATCTCGGTAGATTTTAAGATCATTATTACTGCACTGCAGATGTAAATAATGTTTATCTACTTCCAGATTACCAAATCCAGAGGGGTGGCTATTCAACATTTACTACAATTATCAGGGCGTTTGCAGCTTGTAACAGCCCAGGTTTATAACTTGAGATCGTCATTTTGATTTGATGTTCTTATGCGTGTTTGCTGGTATTTGATTCGGGTTGATTTCATATCTTCTTTTGACAGGTTGACAAGGCAGCCCAAAATAGAACTCAAATCTTGGCACATGATCACCAATTGGATGAAAGTGAAGATGAGGATGAAGATGTGAATGAACATCTTTATGGCGAAGAAGCTAATGAATCTGAAATAAGTAGTGATGACGATAGCTAAATGTGTTTTACATCGACAGGTAAATTGCCTTTGTTGGATCATTTTACTTTTTCTTTATGTATTATTTCCTGTGCAACTTTGTGTTGTACTAGGTGAAAATTGGGTGAAGATCGATATGAACCTGCACAATGTTCATGGAGTTTGATGTATGGGAGTTATACCTTATGCTTGTTATAGGACTATCTATTTTGTTTGGTAGGATGGCCAAAAACTATGGATGAGGAACTAATTATTCTGTTGGTCCCACTTGCCATTGATTGGTTATCATATATATAACTATTATTTTTTTGGGTATAAATTAGATAGAAAAATCCTCCCTTTTTAATTATAATGACGTGAACTTTCCTGTGTCAGTTATACATTGCGGTTTATTGACTTTGCAGTTCAAAATATGCATGGTTGTGGATTAAGAGACATAGATAGGGCTTAGTTTGGCATGGGCTCTCCATCAGTTTGCACCAGCTTGAACTTTCTTTTATCAGCTATACTGCTCTAGATTATCCACTTTGCAGATCAAGAGTTGCATGGTTGTATTTTGTGTGGGCTGTCCATCAAATTGCTCCAGCTTTTTGACTTATTCTTTGGTTCTGTTAGTCTAGTAACTGTAACTTCAACTTTTCTATCGTCCAGCCTTGCAAGTATGTCATTAAGTCTCTGCGTTTTGTCTTTAATTTTGTGTCCCTCCATTTCTTCTTCTGTTTAAATAATTTCTTCTTTCTTCGAGAAGAAATTTAGTGTTCTTTGGGCATATTGATGGATGCTTGGGTAGTCTTTACTATTAGAAAGCATTCTCCCTTCTGTTCTCAGTTTTTGTAACATTTGCGGAAGTACACTTGTATGAGAGGAAATTTGTCATATTTTATACAAAGGACAACATTTTTTGTGATTAACCTGGCAAATGCTGCTTGGACTTTTCATCCTGCTGCTGGCATTATTTTATATGTTAAGTGGGTGCTTGGAAGCAAATTAGATTATCACATATACACTTCTTAATGAGTTGAATATGTCAAATCTCGATGCACCGAAGCTTTTGAGCCCCAAATGTCTGTTCTTTTTTTAATTGTTTCATCTTCATATTATGAATCCTGTTCCATGAGTAGTATTAGTTATTTTTGGCACATTTAAAATTTGTAAGTGATAAAGACATTATAAGCTCATCAAAATCCTTTGCTTCTGCTCATCGTATGATTCAGAAGATGCATTGTTTTTCTAGCCGACTTCTTCTATTAGTTTAAGTTCATTTCTATTTTGTATTTAACTACAATGCTGTCGCAGCTGTTGCTAGTTCTTCAATTTTAAAGCTTACCCTGTGATTCCCCTCTCAATCCTTTGGATAGTTTGGAGTGAGATGAATCGTAGAGCTTTTGAAGGTATTGAAAGACCTATTGATGTAATTAGGGATAGGTGGTTCAATGGCCTTATTTTTTGGGTCAAAGGGAATACTTTTGTAAATGATATTGATATAGTTGATTTCGTGGAGTTTCTCTCCTATAGATAGCTTTTATAAATGGGTTGCCCCTTGGTGTGTCTTTTCTTTAATACATTTCATTTATCATTTTTTTTTAAGTCTAGGGTTAGATTAATCAAGTTATGATTTTTTTTTGAATTTGTTCATGAAGTGCTAGGATGGAGTAGACATGGAATTTACTTCAGTAGTGTTTTTAACTAAGAATTCCACAATGATACTTATCATTTCCATCTGCCTTGAGCTATCAAAGATTTATAACTAAAAGGGGTGTATAAAACAGCTCAAGGCCACAATTTGCTTATTAATTTGCCATAATTGAAGCAAGCTAGTAACTTGGTTTTTAATTTGCTCAAGTTAAAGTTTTACTTTTTTAGAACTAAGGTTTTTATAATTTTTATGGCAAGCAACAAATATTATATGAGGCAGGACTCATTTTAGTGAGGAATGATCTATGGAACTGTGATCCATGGTAGATGACTGTTTGAGTAGCTTAGGAACCTTGTTATGATCACAAGAATATCAGGATGATTAGGAAATAGTGTGTTAATTATGTCTTAAATTCCTTAGACTCAAGTCCTCCATCAAGGGCCATTATTTTTGGAACTATGTTAAATATGACTAGGAACTATGTGGGTACGATTAACTAGTCCATAGGTGCGGAGCGGAGCCCCCATAATATGGGTTTCGTGTTTTTTCCCTTTTCAGTTTGTTATAGCCAAAATTTGGTGTATTGGGGATTAGAGTTTTGAGAGTTTTATTTCTCAGCACTTTTGTACTCCGTTTGATTTTAGTTAAATCTCTTTTATCATCGCTAGTAGACGTAGGAGTTTTATCTGCGAACCATGTAAATTATGTGTTCTGTTCATTTTTCCATTGCGTTTGTTCTTAACAAACTATGACTGGATTGTTTAAGGATCCATTTTAGTTGTGGCCGCGAGCTTAGCTCAGTGGTTGAATCTCTCTCCATGTCAGAATAATGTCCCAATTTCCATCCAGGTTGTCTTTGCTCAATGCCTCAGTCAATAAAAAGAAAGATACATTTTAGTTTGAATCTCGGTTGAGTTTCTAGTTATATCTTGATTTTTTTTAGCCCCACATTAGTGGTTTTCTGTGGCAATTTTCTAGGTTTTATCATTATATGATAACTTAGACAGATTTTAAACTGATTTTCATGTCTTATTTATGTGAATTGATTGTTGGTAAATTTTCAGTTTGTTAGCTGGTTATATGCCAAATTTCCTAATATTTAGTCACCTTGAGTTACAAGTGGTGGCGGGATTAATTAATCATTGGTTTCTAAATCAATGTTAGGTGGTCTAGTTACGTGTTGGAAGACTTTTCTATCCTTAGTTCTTTTGTCTTGAAAATATGAGTAAGGAAAACATCATTTGCTAGAATCAATTATCTGAATGAAAGAGTTCCATAAATTTCCTCTTGAGAAACAAAGAGAGTTGTGCTACGAAACTCATTTTGAAAAAAAACATATCAGTCCCTTTTTTACTCCTTTTTTAGGGGCAGAAAGTTTTGGGGGGATAAATATGAAAATAAAGGGTGGGTAGCTTTTCTTTTTTTCTACAAAAGTGAGGCTGAGAAGTATGGTTGTATAACAAAATAATATCTTTATGTTATTCTTCTACAAGTATTGACTACCCTGTAATAAATATTAGCCCTCTCAGAACTGGAATACAGAATTGATTCTTCCCGCACTTACAAGCTTTGAATCTAATTCGTCCCTTAACATCTTCACATGCTCATTAAAATTTTTTACTGCCTCCTGATTCTATCGTTTTATTAAATTATTCTTTATTAAGTTTCTGCTCTTTGAGGCAAAGAAAGAGCCCTTGTGTTAATACTGACCTCTTTGAACCTTCTACATTATTCTACATGCATTTGGATTTTCATCGCTAAACATTGCTGTAATATTTCCATTGCCATTGTTGTTGTGGTAGTCCTCGTTGTAGTGGTCTATCCTACTACAATGTGTATGATGCCTTGGTGGTGAGTGGGGATACTCATATTCAGTGACATAAGGTGATGGCCTGTATGTGTTGTAGCTGTGAGTCACGGAGATTGGTTGGTGTGGCTCATGTGGAAAGCCTTGGCCGTTAGTGTATCTGTTCCAGTGTCCACTGTAGTAGCTATTGCCATAGCCATATCTGAAGCCATAGTCGGGTGGGTGATGATATATTACATGAACCTCTCCTACATCTTTTGGTCCAGAGGGTTGTGTTGGCTGGGATGTATTTGTCTTGTTAGTGACAGGTGCTGGTGGTGGCTCAGTTGGTGGATTCTCGGGTGGTGGTTGGTCTTTTGGTGGCTCTGCTTCACCTGGTGGGGCTGCTTCACCTGTTGGAGGTTCTGCTGGGGGACTGTTTGCTGTCTCAGGGGCTGGCTGACTACTTTCAGGTGCTTGTTCTGTTGGCTGAGCAGCAGGTTCTGTTGCTTCAGTATGGGAACAGATGGTAGCAGTCTTCCTAGTCTTCCTAATGGCTTTAACTATTCTTTCTGGATCTGCCCACCCTATTATTGTTAATTTCTGTTGAGGAAAGTCGATGTAGAGATCATATATACCTGCAAAAAATGAGATTTAACCCAATGATTATGAAGGTGAATAATTTCTGGATGGTTATGGGAAAAGAGAAAAACAGAGCATTGAAGATAATTGCTTACCATTGATGCCATGTAGTGCCTTCTTGATCTTCTGTACACACCCATTACAGTCCATTCGGACTTGTATCTCTGTAACCCAAGGTTTCTGCATTTGAAGAGAGTTAGAAGAAGCTATTTGCGATGTACAGCCAAAACGGAATACACTTGGTATGATAACATACCTCTAACTCTGGAACCATGAGGCAACGGAGAGGGAGGAGAAACCCAGAGATGTGCTTTGTAAGGGAGAGAGACTAGTGGTGTATGAATGAAGAATCAAATAGGTGGCATTTATTTGTACAAGAGGAGGGAATATTAGAAAGGCAAAAGGTATGGGACATGTAAGGAATCTGCCTTTTTCTCTGGGTTAGAGAAAAAATATTGCTGCCTTGATTAGCCTTCAAGAGTCATTGTCAAATCTTAAAGAAGGGAGGAGAGAGGCGGGGGCTTAAGAAAGGGGCGGCGTTTTTTGTATGGAAGTAAAAATATCGAGCCAAAGGAATTTTGCTTTTAATGATGAACGGCCATCTATAATGGAAAGATGTCTCTGCGGTTAGGATTTATCTAAAACCGACCACCAAAAAGTGGGAACAGATGATATATAATTTTGTATGCTTTGAGCTCATTCAGTCGAAAGAAGTCAAAGTAGGTGTTTTTAAGGTGCAAGGATATCCACTCTCAAGGAATCCTTTTGCCACAAGAAAAGATCAGTAATGCAAAATGACATAGGTTTTAGGGTTGGCAATCACAAACATCCTTTGTCTTTTGTCGTAAAGGTTGATGGAGATTGAAGGGCAGATTCCTTAGAAGGTTTTGTGGACTGCCCAGGAGCTTTTTGTTAGTTTTACTAATAAGGTGGGTATTGAGATATAAACATTAACCCTCATTTGCTTACTCTTTTAAAGTTTTGTTTATATGGAGTTGGGCTTCTATCAATTCCAGGTTGAGCCTTTAACAAAAACTTCTCAGGGCAGGTTGTTTAGTACTATCACTAGCTAGCAGGGTTTTAAGTTCCCATAACTTCTGTTTTTTTTTTTGGCCAGACCCACAACTTCTGCTTAGACAAGTCATCTTCCCATTTGTGATTACCGCCCATTTTATTGTGCGTGTGCAATTTTCAATAAGCCAAAGAAGACAGAAAGCAAGCAAACTTTGCAACAAAAGCTTCATGGTTCAAACCAAAGATTGCTGTTAACATATTATTACATACTTCAGTAACTAAGTTAGCTTTTAATAAGCTTTTGTTTTACCAATGAGCAATGGTGCTTTTATCCTAGACCTTTAGGTGGGCACCGTACAGGGAATTTTTCTACTATGATTGTTGATTGATGCTTAAAATTGACATGCTTTCAGTTTTCTTCCACTATGTTTGTGGGGAACATACAGCCTGGCTAGGCACGCCTAGAATTACTTTCCTTTTTTGGCTATACTCACAAGGCATCCTAAGATAGGAGAAAATATTAAAAAAAGAGAGTAAAAAGAACGTGAAAATAAAAGAACCCACTCTAAATTCAACTTTTAGAATATGTTTTTTAATTCTAGATTCTTTTTAAAAACTATTTTTAAGCGTTTGATGTAATTTATAAAATTGTTTACAAGGATAAACTATTTTTTAAAAATGGTGACGGGAACTATTGTTGACGAATTCGTCTCTCTAATCTCAGCTAAGAGGTTATGGAAGGCAGCAATTGTTGATGACCATAACCTCATGCCTAAGCTTCTGCCTCATGTAATTTCGAGCGTTGAAATCATAGGAGGAGATGATGGGGTTGGCATTGTCAAGAAATTCAACTTTACTAATGATTTGTGATACTCCAAAACCTAATTAATGAATTATACTTTAAACTATATCGGTAACGAATTGAACTACTCGTGTTTGGTTTAGTGTTTTCGAGCCATAAGTCGACCTTGAGTTTCAGACTATACACGTTTAGTTAAACTAGTTGAGTCCGAACAATAAAAAAACTCACTTTGTTTAGTTGATGACTCAATTATAATTTTTTTTATTATAAATATAAAAAAATATACAATACTACAAAGTTAGGATTCCAAGTTTCGAACCCTTAAGTCAAAGTTACACTCCTAAATCAGGTTAGAGCTCAAGTTCATTTGAGCTTCGAGCTTGAGTCACACTCGAGTCAAGTCGAATTGAGTTTAATCTCACTTAAATGACCTTGAACTAAGCGAGAGAATAAATTTTTAAATTTGACTGAAGCTCAATTAATCTATCAAAACCAAAGTTTTCAAATACTTGGCTCGTGGTCAACCTTACCTTAAGCTAACCATTGATTTAATTTACTAACAAAATGCCTAGCTATTTTTCATTTTGGTGTAACAATTAAGGATATTAGGTATGTCAAGGATCATGTAGAATTGAAGGACCATTCGTGAGGTTATTATAAAAAAGATTGGGACAACAGATAATTTAGCAGATATGTTGACTAAACCACTTTTAAGATATGAATTCGAGTATCATTTAAAATTAATTAGTGTTAATTGCAACATTTGAATTATGCCCGAAAGTATTAATGGAGATGGTGAAGAGTATTTTGTCATGTGAAATATTCACTGTAAGTGGCTAAGTGCTGAAGGATTTTGTTAGTCATGAGTTCTTGGCAGCTGAATTATGTATGACTTGGGTGGCTAAATCAATAGGCTAAATTATGAAGCGAGGAAATTGATATGGATAATTAGTTACGGAGTATGTGTTTATGTAGAGAATTTTATGTGTTTAACCGACTAAATACTTTTAATAGCCTAAGGAAGCTAAATGTAGTGAGGAAATAGATGGTAAAAAAAATTATTGATTGCTGGCAGTTGATCTGGGTGTCTAATATTAGGCTAAATTAGTTAGGTTAAATCACTAACTTTGAGTTTGGATCGAGGAGAATTGAGTGAAAAAAATGGAGTACGCATTCCTTTTATTAAATTTAAATGTACCCTAAAATTTAAAAGTTTTTAATATCATAATAAAGTAAGAATAAAATTGTCCTAAATGATAAGAGAAAGGAATTGATTGTTAGCAGCTTTGGGTAGCTAAACATAGGATTAAATTAATTACGTGGTAACTTTAATTTTTTTTAAACATTATAAAGCAAGAATATGGTTAGATATTCAAAGGAAGGCTGATTTATGTTAGCACAACTATAAAGTTGAAAAGAGTAGATGAGTTTGATAGCATAAGTTAATACTTAAATAGGTGAAATCTTTCCTTAACGGGCAGCTAAAAGATTTTTTTAATCATAATTTCATTGATTAATAATTTATTTTAAAAAAATTAAATAGTACAATTTAAATAACTAAAGACAATGCAAGGCATCAGCCAATATTACTGGAGAGAGCCAATCACGGGCTTCTTCCAGCCAAATGATAAATTTTGCCACCAAGCTTGTGAGCCGTAGCATTTGCTGTACGAGGAGCAAAACCAAACTTAAACGCCTGAAAACGTGAGGCAAAGAACTTGATACCTTGCTAGCTTCAACAATGTGGCCTGCAGATGAGCAACCCTCCTCCTCAGCAAGCACCGCCTGAACTAACCTTAAACAATCGCCTTCCAACCACACCTGCTGATAATTCCTGACGCCCGTGTTTTTAGTTAGTACATAGTATTATTATTTAGTAGTTTGAAATACATGCCAATAAAAGTTGAATTTGAAACTCTTAGCTTAAAATTAAGCTAGATAGGTCAAATATTTATGTCTCTCATGTTCTAATATTATTGTCAGGCATTAATAACGTGGTGCAATGGTTAAGACACTTCCCTACTCGACGTGTGGGTAGAAATTCGAACCCTTACAAGATATTTTTCAAACGATTATTATGTAATGAAGTTTATAACGTAATAAAAAATTTCTAATGCTATTATTGAAACAAATAATGTCTTACTTGAAAATCTTAGAGGTTTTATCTTAGTTTTTTTACACCTCTAAAGTAATATATATATATATTCTAATATTAAAACTTACCGACACCAAAAAGCTTTAATAAAGTAGTTGATATTCGTTAGAATGAGGTAAGGTTTTGTTTGATAATTTTACATGAACTAACATTTATGTTTGATTCACGTATTTTGAAGACATGTACTCGATATCTTCATGTGTCTTTTTTTTCTTTACAGTAAAAGAAAAACAAACAGTAAAAATTGACACATGCCTAATCGACCAACAGATTAACTATTATAAGTGCAGAGATGGTGTCAAATTGTGGAGCCACAACATCAAGATGTTATTTATTTAAAAGCCCATATCACTGGCACTTGTAGTTAATCGATAATATGTATTCAGATAAATGCATTAAAATTTTAAATTTATATTTATATTTAAATGATATTTTAAATATATTTTTTATTTATGAGTGTGTATATATAAATAATTATATATAAGAATATATTTATAAATTTAAGTCAAACCGTGCATTAATTGAAGTATAGCCACTCTATTTAATGTTATTTAACGAGTAATCTTAGGACTCCCATTAACCCAACCAGATTTCAAAACAAAAGAAATTACCCTAAAACAATAAAGCAAAGAATGTAATGAATACAAAATACCGGCAGAGAGAAAAAGGAAGTAAGAATTATTAACTGTAAAGGGGTGCAAATGGTTACGGTTGGTTCCATCGGTAAAATATTTTATTTAATTTTTTTAATCGTTTTGATCGAATTTTTAATATTAATCAAAAAAATTAATTTTGATTTATACGATCGATTAATTATTTAATAGACACAGTTTATATAATTTTTTTTTAATTTATTATATATTTAATTTATACTTGATTTTTTAGTTTATTATATTATATATATATTTAACATATTAACAATATTAATTAATTTCTTAATCAGTTAAATTTTTTTCTAATCGTCAATCAACCGATTAACTGATATATATATTATTTGGTTAACTAATTTAGTATTAATTTAACCGATTAACTAAACTATTTTACTTAAACGATTTGAATTAATTCAATTAATTAATTTTAATCAATTAATGAACACCTTTAAATAACAAGTGCTAAATGGATTTTAGTAGTCACGAGTTTTTTTTGGTACATGGTGTGCCTGTTCGTGGCAGTTCGTGGCAGCTGAATTAATATGTGATTTTGGTAGGCTAGACGAAGGGAAGAAATTGATATATGGATCACAAAATAAATACTTAATTTTTGATATTTTAAAAATTTAAATGATAATTATCATTCAAATTTTTAAATAATTGTAATTAAATTATTCAGTATTAAATTAGATACGAAATACATGTTTAATAATTTTTATTTATGGATCAATATTAATCTGCTTACGTAGATAGGAATCCTTGTATTAATATGGTTGGGCGGCTAAATGCTTTTAGTAGCTTTGGGAAGCTAAATGTAGGGAGGAAATAGATGGAAAGAAAAATACTCCATTGTTAGTAAATTTGGGCGGCTAAATTAGTTAGCTAGGTTAAATCGTTGCATAACCTCTCTCTCTCTCTCTCTCTCTCTCTCAGTAAATTTGGGCGGCTAAATTAGTTAGCTAGGTTAAATCGTTGCATAACCTCTCTCTCTCTCTCTCTCTCAGTAAATTTGGGCGGCTAAATTAGTTAGCTAGGTTAAATCGTTGCATAACCCCTCTCTCTCTCTCTCTCTCTCTCTCTCTCTCTCTCTCTCTCTCTCTCTATTCCTATATATAGGTGTCATTTCTCATCAATGTATATATATATATATATATCCATTTTGAGATTTTTGTATCAGAAAAAGAAAAATGGTGAGTGGAGCTATTGTTGATGAGCATGTCTCTCCAATATCCGCTGAGAGGCTATGGAAGGCAGCGATCGTTGATGCCCATAACCTCATGCCTAAACTTTTGCCTCATCTAGTTTCGAGCATTGAAATCCTTGAAGGAGATGGTGGTGTTGGCACTGTTAGGAAATTCATCTTCACTAATGGTTTGTAATTGTCATTACTTATTAACCCAGGGTTTATGAAATGATTTCGAAAAACAAAAATTAAGCCAAACATTTTAAAAAATATTAATAAAATAATTTTTTTTTCTTCAAAAAAACTGAACATGTGTAAAAAAACTATTTTTACTCTTGTTTTATCAAACAATGAATTTCTAATGAAAATAAATAACTTAAACCATTGATTTATTTTACTAACCAAATCCCAGCAGCAATTAAGGATATTAGCTATGTCAAGGATAGTGTAGAAGTGATGGACCATGAAAAACATGTATTCAAGTACTTTGTCATTGAAGGTGGCCTTGTTGGTCTCAAGGTGAAGTCTTATGTCGGGGAGACTAGTTTCACCCCAAGTAGCGAGGGAGGTTGTTTGGCAAAGTTGAAAATAGAGTACGAGTCTGTTGATGCCGTATATTTTTTGGTGCTGACGTGGCTGGTGAGCTGGTGTGGGCTGGGATTCGAGTGTCTTGTGAGCTGGGCTCGGCCCGGAAGGTGATTCAGCCTGGGTTCTGCACAAGTGACAAGCACAAATTGAAGGCCCTCGGAAGGAGGGGAGGGGGAGACCTCCGAAGGCGCTCCGATGCTTAAGTTAGCATGAATTCAAGGGAGGAGTCGCGGGTTCGAGAGAGGAACCGAGGACTCTTTAGAAAATTAAGTGAGGTGTGTGCGTGCGTTCACCTTAATCCCCTTGTTATGTCCATACCTTAGCCTATTTATAGTCGTTTGCTGGTGGAGAGGATATGATTGCGAGCCTAGGAGAGGGGACACCGTAAGGCGGCCGTAGGGTGGCGGACGGCCATAGGGTTGTGGAGTGGCTAGTCCCTGTAGGGTGGCTAGTGTTGATAGGGGAGATCTTGGTGTGGGTCAGCTGGGTCATTCTTCGCGGGTTTGGGGATTCTTGATGGGCCGTGGAGCATACTTGATTGTTTGTCCGGGCCGGAGTATTCTTTGAATCAGCTGGGCTGGGTCACCCTTCCGGGGGTCCGAACTTATTTGGGCCACAGGTTTGAGACTGGTATGGCGTTTGCTTGGGTTAGAACAAGCTTACCGAGCCTGGTGTTTGTTTGGGCCTTGGAGTCTGTTTGAGCCAGTGTTTTTTAGGGTTTGGGCCAGTGTTTTTTAGGCCCTATCACAGGCCCCCCACTTCCTGGAGTTCATTTATGTGTTCCGGGAAGTATTTCTTGGGCCGGGCTACTCATGGAAGTTGAGTGAGCTCGCCTGTGGACCGTCGTTTTATGGGAGGCAGAAAGTTTCAGGGGATGACGAAGAGCCTTCTTCGGATCGCGAGGTCAATCAGTGGTTTAAGTGGTGCTCATTGGGAATCGGATCGTCATTCTCGGAAGGTAGGAAACTGCCTGGAGAAGCAAAGAGTCTTCTCGAAAATCGTGGTTTGTTTCGTTTTTCGTTTCTGGTATTTATTGTTTCGCGAAGTGTGTTTCCTCGCCTTATAAATAGGGTCCTCTGGCACTCTTTGTTTCAAACGGAAAAGTGTGGTTTCTGAAATGAAAAGAGAAAAGCATTTTCTGAGGATAGCCATCACGACACTTTAATTGAGGTTCGGGTTTCTTCCTGACTCCGAATGGAGACACGGGCTTCTTCCAGACTCCGAAGGGAGTGGAGAGAGGAGAGTGCCGTGTCTCTGGATGGTGGGATTCCCTCATGCCCTGGCTTACGAGGAACGAAGAAGAAGAGGGGTGTGGCTGCAAACTCCTAGAAAGTTGAGAGTAAGGCTGCAGCATCTCTTCCGGCGGTTCTTCTAGTGATAGCAAGATAAGGGGAAATGCTGTCACTCTTTTCTTGTAAGCTGGCGAGGGTTTTCCTGAACCTGGGGCTGATCATAGATCGCACTTTCAGTCTCAGGTTCGGCCCACGAAGTTTTAGGGTTTGCACCGGGAGCTCTTCCGTCTGAAGTGGGTGAAGAAGTTCGTGACCGGCGTTGCCTGAAACTTTTTGGTTTTCATTATCTTCTTTGTACTTCGAGGCCGTTAGGGTCCTCTTTTATTTGTACTTCGAGGTCGTTAGTTGTAAATGGTTGTAATCCATTAACATCAATAAATTACCCTTTTTTAAATATTCGTGTTTTCGTATGAACTCTTTTCTCCTGATACTTGTTTAAATTTGATGGCAAACTTAACGGAACGAAAAGGGAGGGGGTCCAAAGCCCCCGTATTTGGAGATTCGACCGAGTGTTGACGGGGCTCGGATTTCTTGGAGAAATTTACCGAGCGTGGGCAGAGCAGCTCATACGCTCGGACTTATTTGGAGATTCAACCGAGCGTTGACGGGCTCGGATTTCCTGGAGAAATTTGCCGAGCGTGAGCAGAGCAGTTCATGCGCTCAGACTTATTGGAGATTCGACCGAGCGTTGATGGGGCTCGGATTTCCTGGAGAAATTTGCCGAGCGTGAGCAGAGCAGCTCATACGCTCGGACTTATTTAGAGATTCGACCGAGCGTTGACGGGGCTCGATTTCCTGGAGAAATTTGCTGAGCGTGAGCAGAGTAGCTCATACGCTCGGACTTATTTGGAGATTCGATCGAGCGTTGACGGGGCTCGGATTTCGTGGAGAAATTTGCCGAGCGTGAGTAGAGCAGCTCATACGCTCGGACTTATTTGGAGATTCGACCGAGCGTTGATGGGGCTCGAATTTCCTGAAGAAATTTACCGAGCGTGGGCAGAGCAGCTCATACACTCGGACTTATTTGGAGATTCGACCGAGTGTTGATGGGGCTCAGATTTCCTGGAGAAATTTGCCGAGCGTGAGCAGAGCAGCTCATACGCTCGGACTTATTTGGAGATTCGACCGAGTGTTGACGGGGCTTTTTAGTCACTTTAAGCCTGCAAGATGGTCACGATTTTCTTCTGCATGTGTGGGATTTTTGGCCCACTTTAGATCTATTAAGTAGATGTGATGAATGGCGACGCTTGACAAGAAACGGTGGCGAGCCAGTTTAAGTAGAGGTCGCGCCCTAGTGACAGCTAGCACCTACATTACTAGGCGGCGCCTGGGGAACCTGAAATGGCCCATAGGAAACTGCAAAGGACGCGTCCGTTCAACTGACGTGTGACTTAATTACCTCGTTTTTGCTGCCATAACCCCTATAAGATGGGGTATCCCCTCCCTTCAGTTTTCACTTCGCATTTTTGAGAGACTTTGAGGGTTTTGGTTCTCCTAGTGAGTTTGAGAGCGCTCGGAATTGCTTAGGAGTTTTTCACTAAAAGTTTCCTCATTTTCTTGGTGAGTAATGTCTGTCGGTAGTGAGTCTAGCGGAGCCCTGTCCAGGGAGCTGGGTGAAGCCATGAGTGTTTCGTCCAACGAAGGGGTTGCTTCTCATGAAGTGACTTCTTGGGGTGTAGGCCAGGCCTTAGTCCAGTACGGGAGACGCAGAGGGGAGGAGCAAGGGTCCGAATCATCAGGGGGAGAGGAGGACCTAGCCCTTGCCTCTATGGAGGATGAGGCCCGAGACGCAGAGAGAGAAGAATGGGTGTTCGAAGCGAACACCATTCCTAGAACTGTGGCGGGATCCAACCTTTTAAGGATGAGGGTCAAATATAGGATCCCCATGGATTTTAACATGAGGGCCCCCGAGGGTGGAGAGAGAGCTTGCGATGTTCTGTCCAGCTGGCAACGGTTTGAGCTGTGCCTCTACGAGCATCAGCTTAAGGCGGGGCTCAGGCTTCCTCTCCACCCGTTCCTCTGCTTAATACTTAGATACTTCGGTATTACGTTAAGCCAGCTGGTGCCCAATTCGGTTCGACTGATTCTGGCATTCATTGCCGTGTGCCAGGAGGTAGGGGGTGATGAACATAAACGTGTTCAAAGCCCATTTTCAATTAGCCCGGTTAGGTCACTCGGGCTGGGTCATCGTCAGTTCGAGGCGGGGGAAGAGCGTTCTGAAGGAGAAACCTTCCTCAATCAAGGGATGGAAAGGGGGCTTTTTCTTTGTCCAATCTGCCGAAAGTTTCAACGTTCCTCTCACTTGGGGCTTGGAGCGTGTTGGCAAATGCAAGAGGCCACACCTCTCCCTTCGAGAGGAGGAAACTCTGAGGGAAATGCTGGCTGCGCCCTTGGAGATCGATGTTCTTGGAGACAATGAGGAACTCTACAGGCGTGGCCTGTGCCCTCCTCGCCTTCCCTCGCGCCTCTTCCATGATAGTCGCTGGCTCGTCGACTTATAGGAATTTTTATTTATTTTTTTTCAAGTTTTTAATGCATTTTTTTTTTGTGCAGACATGGAGATGGCGGCGATGGTCAAGTAGCTGGCTCGCCAGAAGAAGAGGGCAGCCGAAGCTAGTGGTTCTAGGTATAGAAAGAAGGCTAAGGTTCCGACCGTGGCTCCGATTCCGGTGGATAACCCTCCCAGGCCTTCGGTGGATCCTTCTCCTTCAGTGGCTCCCTTACCTCGGGAAGGATCTGAGATGGCTCATCTTTTCACTCCTCGGTGGGCTCTGAGGCTGGATGACTCGGTGTTTGCCAGCACAAAGGTCGCTCGAGAGCATTTGGTGCTAGAGATCCCTCCTCGTGATAAGGTGGAGATTCTGTCGAAGCCCTTAGAGTTGCTCTGTTCAGCGGTGGAGGTTGCTTCCTCTCAAGCTGGGGTTCTTCAAGGGATGCTTTCTCGGCGTACCTTGGAGATGGCAGACCGCTTGTCCAAAACTGAGCTTAAGCTGAAGGAGTCTGAGGACATTGCCCATGACCTGACCATTTCCCTTGAGACATCGGAGAGGGAGAGGGAAGAGGTGATTTTTGACAGGGATCATCATCGTCGGACTGCAGAGGTCCTGAGAGAGGAGCTAGATGAAGTTCGACATTGTTCCGCGGAAAAGGAGGCTTCTTTGACGAAGGAAGGGGCAGTTCAATACCTCGAAGGTTTCTAGGAAGCTAAGAGGAGGGTGACGCTCCTTTTCCCGGGGTTGGATTTCTCAGGTCTCGATCTGGCGAGCGACTCCGGAGCCTCTTGTGCGGATTCTTCAGGAGGAGAAGGTGGTGCAGCTGTTCAGGCAGGGGGTAAGGATGGCCCAGGTGAAGCCTTGCCTGCCCCAAGTGGCGAGGTGGGGGAAGCGCAAGATGGAGGGGAAAGCGAGGCCCAGTCCTAAGCTAACTGCGAGATTTTTGGGGCCTTGGTTGTACCCAAATAGTTCTTTGTATTAAAGGCCAACAATGACTTCTCTTTGTACCTCTCTTCCTATGAATGAAGTAAAGAAGTTTCAGAATTTCAAATTCTTTATTTATTTTCGTGCTTTTACATTTCATTGGTAGAATCTACGGAGGTTCTCTGCATTCTAGGTGTGGGGAACGGGCTTCCCTTCCATGTCTTCTAGCTCATAGGTGCCTATCCTGCAGACCCTTCGAACCCTGTAAGGCCCTTCCTAATTCGAGACCAACTTACTCGTGTGTCGGGGGCATGAGACTTCTTCGGAGAACGAGGTCATTAAGTTTGAAGTGTTTGTTCCGTATCCGGGAGTTATAGTACCGAGCGGCCCTTTGCTGATAGTTCGCGAGGCGAACTTGGGCTTTGTCTCTGGCTTCTTCAACACTGTACTCGGAGCGATAGGACCCCGATTTCGAGAGGAATGATGGCTTCTGAGCTGTATATCATGAAAAAGGGGGTTTCGCCGGTTGGCATCCTGGCCGTTGTTCGATAGGCCCAAAGGATGTTGTGGAGCTATTCTACCCAACGATTGTTCGTCTCGTCGAGTCTCTTCCTGATTCCTTAGAGAAGCATCCTGTTGGTTACTTCAGCCTGGCCATTAGCTTGCGGGTACCCCACAGAGGAGAACCGATGGTTAATATGGAGGTCGTCGTAAAATGTTTTGAATCGGGAGCTGTCGAACTGCTTTCCATTATCGGTGATCAGTACGCGAGGGATCCTGAAGCGGCATATTATCGACTTCCAAACGAAGTTCCTGGTTTGGTGATCCGTGATGCTTGCCAATGGCTCGGCCTCGACCCATTTGGTGAAGTAGTCAATGGCCACGATGAGGTGCTTCTTCTGCCCAACGGACGTTGGGAATGGGCCCAGGAGATCCATCCCCCATATGGCGAAGGGGAGGGGACTAGTGATGGAGACGAGGGGGTTAGCAGGTCGATGCGATGTAGGAGACCATCGTTGACAATTTTCACATTTTTTGACCAAACTTGCCGCGTCATCTTTTACCGTGGGCCAGTAGTACCCCTGGCGGAGGATTTTGAAGGCTAAGGCCCGAGCCCCAAGGTGGTTTCCGCATATCCCTTCGTGGACCTCTCGGAGTGCATAGTCTGCCTCTCTGGGTCCGAGGCATCGTAGATACGGTGTAGTTAGACCCCTTTTGTATAATTGCCCTTCCATAAGGGTGTAACGCGAGGCACGGGATATCACCTTTCTGGCTTGATCCTTGGGTTCAGGCACGATACTGTCTTTTAGATACTTGAGAGTGGGGTCCATCAATGAGGGTTCTTCTTTCACTGGCAGGACCGGGGCTTCATTTATACTTGGGGCAGAAAGAGTTTCCTGATAGACAGCTCGACTAGGCACCAGTTGTTGGGAGGAGGCCAGATTAGCCAGGGCATCTGCCTTAGAGTTTTCGGCTCGGGGAATCTGAGTTATCCGAAATCTTTTGAATAGGGTAACCGACTCTCACCTTTTGGAGATATCGGGAGAGCTTCTCGCCCCTGGCCTCGAATTCTTCCTGCACCTGGCTTACCACTAGTTGAGAGTCGCTGAACACCTGTAGTGCTTCTACTGCTAGTGCCTTGGCTAACCTCAGTCCGGCCAGAAGGGCTTCATATTCTGCTTCGTTATTGGAGGCCTTGAATCCGAACCTCAATGCATATTCAATGGTGAAACCCTCCGGGCTGCAGAGGATGAGTCTTGCCCTGCTCCCTAGTGAATTCGAGGATCCATCCACATGGAGACTCCATCCCAAAGGGGGACCGTCGTTTAGATGTGCTTCTGGTTCGTCCGGAATTATGGGTAAAGTTGTCTCCACGATAAAGTCGGCCAGGGCTTGAGCCTTGATAGATTGCCTAGGACGATAGCGGATATCAAACTCCCCTAGCTCGACTGCCTATTTTACCATTCTTCCTGAAGCGCTCGGATTATGGAAGACTTGCCTCAAGGGTTGGTCCGTCAAAAGGACGATAGTGTGCTCTTGAAAATAAGGTCGGAGTTTTTGGGCGACTATTAGCAGAGCGTAAGCCATTTTTTCAATAGGAGGGTACCTCGTCTCGGCCTTATGGAGAATTCGGCTGACATAGTAGATGGGCTTCTGGATACCCTCTTCTTCTCGTACCAGGACAGTGGCCACAGTGCTTGGTCCGACAGACAGGTAAAGGAAGAGCTCTTCGTTCAGGAGTGGTTTGGTCAGAAGGGGTGGCGAACTCAGGTACTTTTTTAAGTCTTCAAATGCCTCTTGGCAGCTCTCGAACCAGGCAAAGTTTTTTGCCTTTTTGATAGCCTGAAAGAAAGGGAGGCATCTTTCCGCCGATTTAGACATGAAACGGCTCAGGGCTGCAACTCGTCTAGTGAGTCGCTGAACTTCTTTTACTGACTTGGGAGGGGTCATGTTGAGGATAGCTTCTATCTTCTCTGTGTTGACCTCTATCCCTCTCTGAGTGACCATGAATCCTAGGAACTTGCCTCCGGTTACCCCAAAGGCACAGTTGGACGGATTCAACCTCATATTATGCTTGTGCAGGACTCTGAAGGCCTCCTCCAGATCGAAAGGGTGGTTTCGTGCCTCAGGGCTTTTAACTATCATGTCATCCACATAGACTTCCATATTCCTCCCAATCTGTCTTTGGAATATTCTGTTCACCAACCTCTGGTAGGTTGCCCCAGCATTCTTCAGCCCAAAAGGCATTACCTTGTAGTAGTATAACTCTCGCTCAATGACAAAGGCGGTTTTTTCTTGATCGGACTTATGCATGAAGATCTGATTGCAACCAGAGTAGGCGTCCATGAAAGAGAGGAGTTCATGCCCTGAGGTGACATCCACCATTTGATCGATCCGGGGAAGAAGGAAGCTGTACTTAGGGCAAGCTTTGTTTAAGTTGGTGAAATCAATGCAGATGCGCCACTTTCCACTGGCTTGCTTGACCATAACCACATTAGATACCCACTCGGGATACCTTGCTTCTTTAATGAAACCGGCTTCCAGCAGCTTGTCAACCTCGGCGTTGATGGCCACCTGACACTCTGGGGCAAATGACCTATTCTTCTGAATGACTGGTTTGTATTAAGGGTCTACGTTTAGGTGGTGCTCAATGGTTTCAGGATTAACCCCTGGCATGTCTGATGCTGACCAGGCGAACAGATCGTGGTTCCTTCGAAGGAGGCGGAGGAGTTCTTCTCTGGCCTCCTTTGAGAGGTTTTCTCCTACTTGTATGGTCCTGGTGGGGTCTTCTCCTAGGAGTACCGCGGTCAGTTCCTCGGTGGGTCGGCCTCTGGGTGCCTTCATTTCATCACGCAGATCCTCGACTTCAAGTGGTAGGGCCTCAGTCTTTTTCCCTTCTCTGATGGCGCTCAGGTAGCAGGACCGGGAGGCTCTCTGATCCCCCTTTAGCACCTCTACACCTTTGCTAGTGGGGAACTTGACCTTCAGGTGATAGGTCGAGACGACGGCCTTTAGCTTGTTGAGGGTGGGACGCCCAATTATCATGTTATAGGAGGAGGGTTGTTTTACCACAAGGAACGTAGTCCGTACAGTGGATGTTCTTGGTACTGTCCCAGCTGTTACTAGGAGGACTATGCTTCATTCTGGGAAGACTGGGGATCCTCCGAAGCCGTAGAGGGGGACAGGGGCAGGCTCTAGACGTCCTTCATTCAGTTCCATGCGCTGATAGGTATCGTGAAATAGTATGTCAGCGGAGCTCCCGTTGTAGATCAGAACCCGCCGTATCTTGCAGTTGGCCACTAGGAGCGCGACTACTACAGCGTCATCATGGGGAATCTGCACGTCCTCCAGCTCATCCTCCGTGAAAGAGATCACCAGCTCCATTTTTTTTCTTCTTGTGGGGGCCGCTGACTGAGGCCACGACCCTGGCATATGCTTTACCACTCTGCCCCGAATTACCTCCAGTGACCGGCCCTCCGCAAATTGTTTTGATGATTCTGGTGGTTGCGGGTACCTCCGTCTTCTTCTGGCGGGACTTCTCCCGTTTCGCCCTGGGGTCTCTCCGAGGATTCGGCCTCTCTTGCCAGTGTTGATAAGGGCGTCTGTCATCCCTCCTTGGTGACACGGGGTTTTCATGCCTTCGAGGCCCAGTGAACTCCTTCAGGTGCCCTCGGTTAATGAGTTTCTCAATCTGTTCTTTTAGGTCGTGGCACTCCTCCGTGTCGTGGCCACGGCTTTAGTGGAACCGGCACCACTTCTTGGGGTCTCCCCCAATGGGCTTCTTGGGTGGCCACTGTAGGACAGACTTGTCTTGAAGCTGCATGAGGACGTCAGTCCTAGTGGTGTTGAGGGGAGTGAAGTTGTCGACCCGATGATGGGGCCTATACCTGTTCTCTTGGTAAGGTTTTTTGGCCATTTCCTTCTGAGGAGCAGGGTCTTTCCTTTTTCTTGAGGTTTCTCCTTCTCTTTCTCTTTTGAAGGCTTGATCGTACTCTGCCAGCATGTACTTTTCTACCCGGGCCAGGATTTCGTTCATGTCTCGGGGCGGGCACCGAGTTAGCTTGGAGCTAAAGATTCCCGACCTTAATCCATTCTTGAAGGCCATCACCTGGATGTTGAGATCAAGGTCTGGAATTTCCCAAGTTGCTGTGTTGAACCTGAAAATGTAAGCCCGAAGCCTTTCTCCCTTATGCTGAATAATGTTGAAGAGGCTTTCTGAGGTTTTCTTGGGCCCCTTGCTGCTGAGGAAGTGGGAAGCGAAAGCATAGTTGAGTTCTTTGAAATTACTAATGGTTCCTGGCTTTAAGCGCGAGTACAAAGTACCTGCTGCCTGTTCAAGAGTCAAGGGAAAGGCACGACACATGATCTGATCTGAGTGCCGATGCAGCACCATCGTCGTTTTATAGTGTTGGAGGTGGTCCATTAGATCCGTAGTCCCGTCATACATTCTGACCTGGGGCATCCTGAAGTTTGATGGGAGAGGGGTTCTAAGACGCCTTCCGTGAAAGGGGGGTCTTGGACGCAGAGTTCATCCATAATACTGAGATTCTTGTATCTCAGAGCCGAGTTTATTCTTTCCTGCATTTCCTCGAATCGTCTGTCGAGGCCGGGGTTGCCCTTTGAGGTGGAACTTTCTTTGGGCCTGCTATGGCGCGGTGAGGGCTCAGTGCGGGGCTGGTCATGTGTTGGGTCATTCCTACCTGATGACTCGGCCTCTCTTGGAGCTTGGTGAGAAGGATATAAAGGCTGTCGGCCCCCTTCCCAGACTTGAGCTGCCAGATTGGTTATCATTCTGGACAGTTCTAGGAACTGAGCTTGGGTCGCCGGAGCTCGGAGGTTGGCAGGGGCTCCCTCGCCATCCGGGGAGTCGGTTTCAGCAAGGTGGGGATGCTGTTCCCTGGTGGGGGTGGCGTGCTCTGGGATTTTCGAAAATCCAGATATGGATCGGTTACCGTGAACTTCGCCTTGGATGGGAGCCGAGCACGCAGCCGGGGCTTCTTTGTTGGCTCTCCTAGCACCGTTCATTGGCGGCATCGTGACAGATGAGTTCTTTCACTTCTTCGCTTCTATTGTAGCGAGAGATTGTTGCTCCCCACGGACGGCGCCAATCTGTTGATGCCGTATATTGTTTGGTGCTGACGTGGCTGGTGAGCTGGTGTGGGCTGGGATTCGAGTGTCTTGTGAGCTGGGCTCGGCCCGGAAGGTGATTCAGCCTGGGTCCTGCACAAGTGACAAGCACAAATTGAAGGCCATCGGAAGGAGGGGAGGGGGAGACCTCCGAAGGCGCTCCGATGCTTAAGTTAGCATGAATTCAAGGGAGGAGTCGCGGGTTCGAGAGAGGAATCGAGGACTCTTTAGAAAATTAAGTGGGGTGTGTGCGTGCGTTCACCTTAATCCCCTTGTTATGTCCATACCTTGGCCTATTTATAGTCGTCTGCTGGTGGAGAGGATATGATTGCGAGCCTAGGAGAGGGGACACCGTAGGGCGGCCGTAGGGTGGCGGACGACCATAGGGTTGTGGAGTGGCTAGTCCCTGTAGGGTGGCTAGTGTTGATAGGGGAGATCTTGGTGTGGGTCGGCTGGGTCATTCTACGCGGGTTTGGGGATTCTTGATGGGCCTTGGAGCATACTTGATTATTTGTCCGGGCCAGAGTATTCTTTGAGTCAGCTGGGCTGGGACACCCTTCCGGGGGTCCGAACTTATCTGGGCCGCAGGTTTGAGATTGGTCTAGCGTTTGCTTGGGCCAGAACAAGCTTACCGAGCCTGGTGTTTGTTTGGGCCTTGGTGTCTGTCTGGGCCAGTGTTTTTTAGGGATTGGGCCAGTGTTTTTTAGGCCCTATCAGAGTCATTGATGGATGATAGTTCACTATCTGAAGAAGATGTTAGTGAGATGAAGAAAGGGATTTCGGCAATGGCGAAGGTTGTTGATGGGTACCTGTTGGAGAACCCTGAAGCTTATACATAAAACTTCTAAAAAGTCAAAATTACAATAAATGGATGATGTCTCCTGCTGTGTGGATTTTATTTCATTTGTTTGAGATGACAGTTAATGTTTGGTACTACTTATTCATCCATGGGTGAAAAACAAAAGCCTAGTTGCTAGCAGAATAAGTGGTTATCACATTTTATTTTAAGGTTAAAATTATAATATTAATTATTAGAAATGTGAGCACAGAATTAGTTGGGACTATGTTTCGTTTTTGTTTGAGATGACAAAACTTAACCCGACGTAAAAACTTGATTCGATCTACTTGAAACTTGATTAATCTAAATTAAAAAATATAGTAAAATGTTATGATCCGAGATCTGAATAACCTAAAATCAAAACGGTATGTGACTCAATTGATCCGAGACTCGAGTGACTCTTGACCCGAGAAACTCAAAGCTCAAATGATCTGAAATCCGAATGATTGAAAACCTGAATGATCCGTGACCCGAACAATATATGATCTAAACAACTCATGACCCAAAACCCGAAATGATTCAACTCGAACCTGACCCAAACCACCCGTTTGCGACCACTACTTTTTGCTGTGGATGAATTCTTCCAGATTCGAGAAAAAACAAAAGATCAACATTGTAGTTACTTTTTCTCTGTCGTCAAATTTCTCATTGCTTTCAAGGTTTAAGTTGCAAAAAACTTTTGAAATAAATGTAAAAAATAGACCAAGACCTTTTGTGTTTCCAAAATGGAAGAGGTCCAATGTTCTCTCAGATGAAATTTTAAAGAGGAGAGAAAAAAAAAGCGAAGAGCCCATTAAGGCATGCCCGGACAAAGCTGAAGACTTCACATTCAATTTAACATAAAGGGCACCGTATAGCTGAACCATTTCAGCCAACGTCACTCTTCTGCAAGGCTGTAAAATCAATTAAACTTTACCCAAAATTGCTCAACGAGTCTGGAAAAGTAGCCATAGGCTCATTACCTCAAAGAGGAAACGAGATTGATGGTCATGGCAGAATCCAAGGTACATTTTGCTTATAAATTCAATTTTTTTTACTCTCAGTCTCTTACTATTTACTTCTCTCGGTGGCGTTTTGCAATCTATATCATCAGCAGCTTGCACATGAAGATGAGGTGCTTCATTCGTGCCCCTTGTCGCGAAAACCCCTTCCCTACTTGGAGCTTGTTGGTGTAGGTCCCTCCTATGTGGGGCCCGACCAATTAAAATTAATTTTGCTTACGTGGCCTTAGGGCCACAGTATATAAGGAGAAGGAGTTTCTTTCCTTTCTTTGAGCCGTCAAAAATCAGTTTAGGAGTAAATATTTTTTTAGATTTTCTTTATTGTTCTAATCCGATTTGGAGATCGATTTCATCGCAGTTCGAGCTCAAAATTTTGGATATTGATTCTACGTGGTGAAGACTTCAAGTTGATGAATCATATTTATTCGTCTACTTCTATTACAACTTGTTTTAGTGAGATCAATTTAATATTTGTTTGATATATTATTGTTAAAATCCACCTTTTGGGTGACGATGAATTATCTGTTGATGTAGGGAAGATACTTTATATTCCCATTATTTTATAGCGGAGATTTTGCCCCGTGGTTTTTCCCTTTTACGTTGAAGGGGTTTTCCACGTAAAAATTCGGTGTCTTGATTTTGGTGGTTTGATTATTATTTTTCGCTGTGATTATTTGGTATTATTATTTTTGCTTATTTTATTCATACAAAGAGGGAAAATAGTTCTTTGTTTCCCAACAAAATGGTATCAGAGCTTTTGGTTGATTGGGTTGTGAATTCTTGTGTGAATTAAAATGGAAGAAAATTCATGTTTTGGTTTAGGTTCCATGATTAAACTCACTGCCACCAATTACACAGTTCCGAAGCCTATAATGTTGGATTTGTTATACTGTAGGGATCTCCATGGCCCTATTGAAGGTGATGGAAATAAACCGATAGGAAAAAATGATGAAGATTGAAAGCTTTTGCGGAGGAAAGTTGTCGGTGTGATTCGAAAATGGATTGATCAGAGTGTATTCATCATGTAGCCATTGAGACTAATGCAACCACACTCTAGAAGAAGCTGTAATCTATGTATGAAAGAAAGTTTGTTCAGAATAAGGCTTTTTTTTATCAAAAAACTTGTAAATGTAAAATAAAAGGAGGGCTGCTCAGTTGCGGAGCACTTGAATGAGTTTCAGAGTTTATTGAATCAATTGACAATCTTGAAGCTTGTGTTTGATGATGAGTTACAGACCTTGTTATTGTTGAGTTCATTGCCAGATAGTTGGGATACATTGGTGTTATCAGTTAGTAATTCCACTGATGATGGAACATTGACATTGGCACGTGTTAAAGACAGTATGTTTAATGAAGAAACCAGAAGAAAGGAGTAAGGTATCTCTTCTGATTCTCAAGCATTAGTTATAGAGAGTAGGGGGAGAAGTAAAAGCAGAAAGCCTCCTTACAATTGTGGTAAATCAGGTGATAAGCCTAGATGGAGATCAAAGTCTAGAAAAGGAGTTATACATCATTATTGCAACAAGCTTAGTCATATTAGGCCAGAGTGTAGGAAAATGAAGAAAGAGCAGAATAAGGAAAAAAGCGAAGAGAAGAAAGTAGACAGTGGTACAACTGCTAATGTTATTGTTGTTTGTGATGATGTTTCTATTAATTTCACATGTTATAACCCCATTTGGGTAGCTGAAACAGGTGCTACATCTCATATTACTTCTCACAAGGATTTATTTTCAACCTATGTTGTTAGTGATTTTGGCTCTGTGAAGGTAGCCAGTGGCGCTTCGTGCAAAGTTATCGGTGTGGGAGATATTTAGTTGGAAACCAACACTGGATGCAGATTACTCTTGAAAGATACTAAACATGTTCATGATAATTGTCTTAATCTGATCTCATGATGGCCATAACGGGTCCTAAAAGCAGTTTTAAGCACGTCCCCCTCCTTTATCCTCAATTGATGATAGTCTGATCTCAGGTTTATCTTAGAAAACAACCTAGCTCCCTGTAACTGTTCGAACAAATCAACTATCCTTGGCAAAGGATATATATTCTTGATGGTGATCTTATTCAACTGTCTATAATCAATACACAATCTCATTGTCCCATCATTCTTCTTGACATACAACACAGGGGCTCCCTAAGGTGACATACTAGGTCGAATAAACTGTTTATCTAGCAACTCTTGAAGCTGAACTTTCAACTCTTTCAATTCAGCTGGTGCCATTCTATAACGTGCTATAGATATAGGTGTTGATCTTAGAATCACCTCAATAGAAAACTCAATCTCTCTACTGGGAGGCAAACCATACAACTCTTCAGGGAATACATCAGAAAAATCTTTTACTACCAAGATTTCTTCTAACTTTCTACTTTCCTTGCTAGAATCCACCACATATGCCAAATACCCCTCACAACCCTTCTTCAACCATTTACTGGCAGTTAAAGCAGAAATAAGATAGTTAGCAAGTATCTTACGTTCTTTCTGAAAATTAAACTCTTCTTGTCCAGGTATCTTGAACACCACATTCTTCCTAAAACAATCTACCCAAGCATGATATACAGATAACCAATTCATCCCCAGAATTAAATCAAAATCTGTCATATTTAAAGATAATAAATCAAGTTCAAATTCTCTATCAGCCATATAAATCACACAACTTCGATAAATTATCTTGATAATAACCCTATCCAGTAGGAACCTCAACAACAATAGCATGCCTCAAGGAACTAACACTAGCATTAATAGATTTCATATAAACACTGGATGCAAAAGAATGGGTTGCACCAGGATCAATCAATAATCTAGCAGGCCTATCAAGGATAGATACTATACTCATAACAACATCAAGAATGGCTTGTGCATTATGTTGGATCAATGTATAGACTTTGCAGTCTCTGGACTCCCACTTCCCTTTGGTGGCATACTTACTCCTTTACTATAACTCCCACTTCCCATAGCTTGTCTCTCAAATTTAGGGGTCCCACCGATATTACTATGAGCTACAGAAGAAACAGATCTTTCTTGCTTGCGTTTGACTCTATACTACAATTCCTTGTGACAAGGAACGCCCTCTTTGGGGTGGTCTCCCACCCTGCACACTTATACTGCCACCATCTTTAGGTCCTTCAAATCTAGACCTTTTTAGCCACTCCCTCCTACCTCTAAACTCCATCAAATCCTTCTCAATTTGTAATGCTTTATCCACTAGTATAGCACAATTTCCAATGTCCATATAAGAGAGTTTAGTCCGAATGTCATAATGTAATCCATCTAAAAATTTCTTACATTTCCTTTCATTCATATTCACTAATTCATGTAGAAACCTTGATAGGGCTATGAATCTACTATCATATTCAGCCACCGATAAATTACCATGCCTTAGATGAATAAAATCTCTCTCTTGTTGTGCCCGAAAGGTATCTAGAAAATAATTTGCAAAGAACTCATCCTTAAACTTACTCCAAGTTAAAGGTTATTCTACCTGTGTGCTTACCCTGGGCAAAATATCCTCCTACCGTTAAGAAGCCTCACTTTCCAACATAAATGAAGCAAACGCAACCTTTTGTCTAACTATCACTAGTAAGAGCTAAAAATATTTGTTGACGTGTCTAATCCACTACTCAGCTTCTACAAGATTTACAGATCTTCTAAAAGACTAGGATTTAAACTTAAGAAATCTCACAAAACAATCACCTTGCATCTCATGTGCAAACACACATTCTCCCTTATGAACCTCTTGTCTCACCACATCAGGTTCTCTTCTATTCCTCTCATTTAATCTCCTCTACAAATTATTAGCCGTTTCTTCAGCTGCATTCATCCTCTCTATAGCACGATTAAGAGTTTCTCTCAATTCATCTCTCCTAACCTCATATTCTCTCCCAGCTCTACTAGTACCAGCTGACCTTTTAATCTGTTCCCTTGCAGGAACCATAGACTCAACCTCCCCCTCTACTTTAGCTTTTCTAAATATTGGCCTCTAACTCAGAATTCTACCTCTAACTCTAGCACGTCAACGTGTAATCATTAGACTCTGCATTAAAATATAGCTTATTTAGATTTTCCACTTCTTTAAGTTCTGATGCAGTTTACAGAATCATAAAATCTAATGCTCTGATACCAAAATTGTAACAACTCATCCAGGGTTGGCCACCCCCGAGACGGTGTCATCACATTTTGAAAATCCTAGCACGATACATATATACAACCATAAAAATTTACCAATTGCAAGTATTTGCATCAATCCTCAACCCTTAACAGGGGAGATATATCATTCAGATCTCAACTTAAACATTGTATACAACATAATATGCATAACTATTTACAAATGTTTTGTTTTTTCATTAGTCTGAGGATATGGACTACATGGCTTACAGAAAATGAATCCGTCTGAATCTCAGCTCACCAACTATCTGTCCTGCCTGCTGCCTGAAATCATTTAACATTGAGGGATGAGCTTCACAAGCTCAGTGAATTAAATTTACTAGAAGTATTCAATTTGTATATTTATATCTTATATAACTTCATAATAGCATTCTACTATCACTACACATATCATAAGCCCCATTCTCTATCAATCTCTTCTTCTTATATATTTGTTCACCTTAAGACCATCATTTATATCTCATAATTTTCTCATTATGAGGTTCACAACATATAGTCTACCATTTAGATAGTTCTTATCATATCATACTTCCATGTTTCTTTCTCACCATAACTGTCTCTTTGTGAGACTCATTCATCTATAAATAAATTTACAATAACAAAACAACACTTCAGCATTTCAGCAATAAGATCAATATCTAAAACAGAATCAATACTTGAATTATTATTAGGAAACGTCTTCCCACATGTCGACATGTTTTATCTTAGACCGACTACCATCATGGTTATTTTATTTCCAATATATACTGGCTGTCTCGGTTTTCATTTAGACCGGCTCCCTCCCGATTCTTTTATTTCATGCATATACTTATGAATAATTATATGAAATATGCATATGAACAATAATATAGAAAGAAACATGTATTCAGACATTCAATTTAGCTATCATGCTTTTTCTCATATTATTATTTGATCAATTTCAATAAATTATTCTCTTCATATATCATATCAATTTATCAACCATAACTCGTCAAGAATTTCATTTATCACCTTCATTATTAAATCGACTCATTATTCCAATAATATTACTTCTCATATAATAACTTTCCATATATCAATTATATCTATCATACCCATCAAACAACTTTGATCTATCATCAAATCATAAGTTAATAATTTATTAAAATATTATCACTATATCTTTAATATTTATCTTGATTACTTAAAGTAAATCTAACTCACCATGTAGCACTTAGAGCTACCCGTGGATCACCTCCTTGCCTTTCCTGCTCCTTTTAGCAATTTCTCCGATTGTTGGTTGTCAACACTTGACATAATATTTATGTTAAAATTTCTAATTTATTCTTCAATTCCTTCATAATTCATACCCTTTGAAAATTTCCACATTGAATTTCGGGAAATTTTATGTATGCTAAATTTTAAAAATAAACTTCATGTTATTACCTTCTGTTTTTCTTAGAGCTTCCTGTGACTCTCTATAAAATTCTTCCGTAAACCCCTTCAAAATTTTACTCTTTCAATCTTTCTTTTGGTCCCCAAGTGTTTAAAGAAATTGAGTAGATTGAATTGTAGAAGGAAGAAAACCAATCAGAATTTGATAAAACTAATAAAACAAATCCATAAAATATTTATATAAACATTTAACTGCCGCACCGTTTATAAAAACGGTGCTCAGTGTCCCAAACTTCTAAATGGAGAATTAGTGTCCATTTGCAAGTGCTTTATGCAACACCTGGACTTCCAGGTATTGCATCCTTTTTTTTTTCTTTTCTACTTCTTATTTTCCTTTGTCTGGACGCAAATTTTTTTGTTCTTTTTCAAGAAATTTTTATAAAAATTAAATAATTATATATATATATATTATTTTAACTCCATGTTATATTTATTAAATTAATTCTTTACCTTTTCTTTACGAGTACGGGTATTACACTTAGATTGTCCTTTGGCCGAGCTTCTTCCCCTAGCTGGTGAGGCATATTCGGGGTGGCTTGTTGGCCTCTGCCTGGATTCAAATATATCTTGAGTTTTACCCTCTTAGTCATCTATTGTTAAGGGGAGAGAGCTATGGTCCGTCTCTTCTGAACCTTGCTAAAGCTTGATAGATCCTGAAGGAGGACTTTGGGGCTAAATACGTACCATTTCCTTCAAAACACATGATAGTGGCGAGTACAGATTTGCATGTGAATATTCGTGAGAACTCTTGAAGAGTTGCTAGTCTTCATAGCTCAGTTAGACTACTCCTGTTATAGGGCTCAATCTTTGGGCATCTCGAAGCTACCAAGACGAGGTATCTTGGGAGAGTGCTTAGGAGAAGTCTCAGGAGAGTTGATCCCTCTAGGGTATGGCTTCATTCGAGATACTGAGGTTGCTGTCCTTCAAAGCGGGGATAATGTGAACATCTTTGAACTTGGCTTTTGAGAGACTTTGATCAGCTTACACTTTTTCAACTCTATTAGAGCTAGGGAGATTTCAGAATCAGATAAGAGCTGAGCTTGAGAGTTTGGGAGGTGAGGAGTTCGGTTTCGTCTCTTAAGCAAGAATGTGTTGATGCTCAATCAAAACTGAAGTGACCATTTATTCTTGATCTTCCTATCGAGATAACTATTTCTTCTCGATCTTCATAGATGGTTGATATGCTGGTTCTTCTAGTGGTGAGCCTGAATAGGGCCAGCTCGAGCCACACTTAACTTCATCCTTGTGATCAAGGTGCTGGATAGGTTTTTCCTATTATTGACCTTAGGGTTTTGACGAGTTCCCAAGGTTTGGTTGGGGTTGTGTCTATGTAATACTCATGTTCATAAAATAAGGGTAAAGAAGTAATTTTACATATATTGAATTAAATAATTTATTGATGAAAGATTTAGTATTATTTTGAAATAATATTTGAAAGTTAATGGAAGGAAGAAAAGATGAAAATTTGATTTTTAAAGGGTAAATGGCAAAAAAGTAATTATTTAATAGCAAAACAGTAAATTTTAAATGATGGAAGAATTGTAAATAACCGGTGGCAAATATTTAAATTGTATTAAAAAAATCGTAGACTTCACGTGAAACTGGTGAAGCGGCGAGAAAACAAATTTATCAGTCTCTAAGCAGTGAAAAAAATTGGAAGTCTATAAGTCTCTGAAAGCTTAGAGATTTTATTTCCTCTAAATCCCGTTTTGTTTATTTATTTCTTCAATATAAATTTCTTAGCAAAAAATTATGAATAAATTTTTTCCAATATTAGAGATAGTTATAGTCATCCAATTACAATAGTAAGATTTCATCATATTTAAGGTAAATTTTCAATAAGACTCATAACTAAATAATTATATTGTTTGAATTAAGTTATGAAATAGTAAGATTTATGAAAGTTTATGATTAGGTGTTAGTGACCAGCAATCTCAATAAATTGCTGAAAAGAGCAGGAAAAGCAATGAGGTGATCTACATGTAGCTTTAAGTGCTATGTGGTGAGTTAGATTTACTTTTAGTAATTGAGACAAATAAAAATATGAATTTATGATATTTGAATAAATTGTTGAATTATAATGATTGGATGATGTATTTTCTGTTATGTATGATAATTGATTGATTTACCAATTAGGGATTAAATAATATGTTGAAATTTAATTATATAAATATATTTTAAAAATGATGGATTAATGAAAAATATGCTGAGAAGTTATATGAAATTTCTGAAAATATGATTGAAAAATTGATATGATATGAAAATTTAATAAATATGATAAACATAATAATTTTGAGAAAGAGCTAGATAGTTGAATTAAATGCTTTGATGTATGCTTACTCGTATGTTATTGCTCATATGCATAATATGGAAGACCAGGAAGGTAGCTGGTCTGGCTGAGAAGACCAGGAAGGTTGCTGGTCTAGTTGAAAGATGTTGACATGTGGGAAAACGTTCCCAGATGATAATATGAAATGATCTGATGGGAAAGAAAGAAATATAATTTAAATTCATGCATTATATTTGTTTTAAATATTTATTATTAGTACCTGAGATGCTAAAGAATCAATTTTGATTTTTAACTGATTGATAGATAGATGAGTCTCATCATCAGGTCTTTGATGCATTCAAAGAATTTCATGTAAAAGTTGAAAGAGAGACAAATAATTTCATGTGAAAGTTGAAAGAGAGACTAGTTAGAAGTTGAAATATGTTAGAGCAGATAATGGTGGTGAATACATGGGTCATTTTGAGAAGTATTGCAGGGATTTCAGTATCAGGCTTGAGAAAACTATTCCTAAATACCGCAGGAGAATGGTGTAGCAGAGAGAATGAACAGAACTATAGAATAAATAATTAAGTGCATGCTCTCTCATGTAAAGCTGCCTAAAGCCTTTTGGGGTGAGGCAATGAGGACTGCAATTGACTTGATTAATCTTTCAGGTAAGGCAATAAGGACTGCAATTGACTTGATTAATCTTTCTCCTTTAACTCATTTGAATGGTGATGTACCAGAGAAGGTTTGGACTGAGAAAGATGTGTCCTACAAACATTTGAGGGTGTTTTGGTGCAGAGCTTTTGTTCACATTCCTAAAGATGAGATATCCAAGCTTGATAGTAAGACTAACGAGTGTATCTTCTTGGGTTATGCACATGAAGAATTTGGTTACAGATTGTGGGATCCGAAAGAGAAGAAAATGATCAGAAATAGAGATGTTGTATTCCTTGAGTACCAAACCATTGAAGACTTACAGAAGATTGTAAAAACTAAGTCCTTCAATGAAGAACTTGTTAACTTGGATCCAACTTCTTCTCCATGAGAGAACGTCAACCAACTAGATGGTATTCTCCTCATGAGCATGTGATGCTTACAGATGGGGGAGAACTAGAATGTTATGATGAAGCTATGACAGATAATCATAAAGAAGAGTGGTTGAAAGCCATGCAAGATGAGATGAAATACTTGCATGAAAACCACACATGACTTGGTGAAATTGCCTAAGGGTAAAAGATCACTTAAAACACAAATAGGTCTACAGGTTACTGAAGATAAGAGCTCACAGCCTAGGCACAAGGCAAGACTAGTTGTGAAAGGGTTCAGTCAGAAGAAAAGAATTGATTTTGAAGAAATTTTCTCACCTGTAGTAAAGATGTCTTCTATCCGAGTTGTTCTTGGCATGACTGCTTGTATGAACTTAGAGATAGAACAACTTAATGTGAAAACTGCATTCCTTCATGGTGATCTAGAGGAAAAGATTTACATGGAATAACCTGAGGGGTTCAAAGTCAAAGGTAAAGAATAACTGGTGTGAAGATTTAGAAAAGTTTGTATGGGCTCAAGCAGGCACTCAGACAGTGGTATAAAAAATTTGATTCTTTCATGGAGAATCATGGTTACAACCGGACTACTTCGGATCATTGTGTGTTTGTTAAGAAGTTTTCTGATGATAACTTTACTTTTCTCTTACTTTATGTGGATAAAATGTTAATTGTTGGTCATGATATTAGCAAGATCGATGAATTGAAGAAAAACCTCATTAAATCCTTTGCTATGAAGTATTTGGGACCGACAAAATAGATTCTTGGTATGAAGATCTCCCGTGATAGAAAACATGGGAAGCTGTGGTTGTCTTAAGAAAGTTACATTAAGAAGATTCTTGGGAGATTTCATATGAGCAATGCGAAACTTGTTATGACTCTACTTGCAAGTCACTTCAAGCTTAGTACCAAGCAGTGCCCTACTAGTGAGAAAGATAAAGAAGAAATGAAGAAAGTTCCTTATGCGTCTGCAGTTGGCAGTTTGATGTATGCCATGGTTTGCACAAGGCCAGATATCGCACATGCAGTTGGTGTTGTCAATCGATTTATCTTTAATCTAGGGAAATAACATTGGTTAGCTGTTAAATGGATTCTTAGATACCTCATTGGTACTTCTAAGACGTGTTTGTGTTTTAGTGAAGGTAAACCTATGCTAGATGGTTCTGCAGATGCCGATATTGCAAGTGATATTGACTCTCGAAAGTCTACTTCAGGGTACTTGATGACTTTTGTAGGGGGAGTCGTGTCTTGGTAGTCTAAACTTCAAAAATGTATTGCTTTATCTTCTACTGAGGCTGAATATATTGCATTGAATGAAGCTTGTAAGGAGTTACTATAGTTTAAAAAGTTCTTACAAGAATTGGGCATGAAGCAAGAAAAGTACGTGTTGTACTGTGACAGACAGAGTGCTATCCATATCAGCAAAAATCCGACATTTCATTATCGGCCTAAGCATATTGATGTACGTTATCATTGGATTCGTGGTGCTCTAGATATGAAGTTATTACAACTTGAGAAAATCCATATCGATGATAATGGATCAGATATGATGACTAAAGCTTTGCCTTCGCAGAAGTTTGAATTGTGCAAAAAGACTACAAGTATGGCTATGTCCTCCACATGAGTCGGGAAGGGGAGAATGTTGGTGTGGGTCCCTCCTATGTGGGGTCCACCACCAATTAAAATTAATTTTGCTTATATGGCCCTAAGGCCACAATATATAAGTTCTCCTCTGTTGAGCACGAGTTTCTTTCTTTTCTTTGAGCTGTTGAAATCAGTTTGGAAGCAAATATTTTTTTTGGGTTTTCTTTAACATTTTGATATGATTTGGAGGTCGATTTCATCACAGTTCGAGTTCAAAATTTTGGGTATTGATTCTACGTGGTGAAGACTTCAAGTTGTTGAATTTTGTTTATTCGCCTACTTCTGTTACAACTTGTTTCGGTGAGATCAGTTTAATTTTTGTTTGATAGATTATTGTTGAAATCCACTTTTTGGGTAACGATAAATTATCTGTTGATCCCCTAGTTGATCTAGAGAAGATACTTTGTATTTCTGTTATTTTATAGTGGAGATTTTTGCCTAGACTAGGTCCCGTGATTTTTCCCTTTCACATTGAAGAATTTTCCATGTAAAAATTCGGTGTTTTGATTATTATTTTTTGCTGTGATTATTTGGTATTATTATTTTTACCTATTTTATTCATACAAAGAGAGAAAATAGTTCTTTTTTTCCGAACAGAGCACAAGTACATTTTCGTGTGCATTCTGATTAATTGCTGGTGATTGATCACAGCTTGCAAATTTGCAAGGACCCATATCGCAAAAGTTGCATAAGCCGTCGAAGTCCCTCGCTCCTACGCTTCAGTCTCAGCAGCACCACTCCATCACTGCGGGGCTGCTACTGCTGACACTAAAGCAATGTGGTTCCTTTGGCGAATCTACAAATTGTGACCTAATGCATAAAGGATTTGGCACCAGGGAGGAGAGGAAGGATCCTTTGTGTGCCTAGCGATTCCCCTTTGTTGTTATTTTACTACTCGATCTATATTTCTCATTTTATTGCTCAAACGTCAAATAGCTAAAGTTTTTGCTTTACAATTTTCTAGGTATTATAACCTTTACGGTCCAAATATGTGTGAAGCCGTAACAGACATAATCAGTTTATTTAGAAAGTTATCAAGCACAATTATGTAAATAAACAAGATACAATTGAAAGAGGAAAAACACAGCCAAATATAGCCTCTCAAATTTATTATGACATAAAACTAAATTCCCAAATTTTTAAGTGTAGGCACGAGGGTTTGCCATAAGATAAGCTTCTACAACCTCATACATACCAATAGCTCTGTCCTTTCCAAGCTCAATGTCCTCTTCTTTGATCTCTGCACCTTGTTTTACTTTCTATTCGCTTGTCATCTTACAAACACAGCCTCCATAACCATACCCCTCAAACTTGACCTCATAAATGATGGATTCAAGCTTGTCCATCAGCGCATCACCTTCGATGCATCACCTTCGATCAAAGTATATTTGATGATGAATTTCTCCTTATCAAGTGCATCAATCCGATGCTTCACGTATCTAAAAGGACTAGCTGCATATTTATAAAAGCCCAACATGTTAAATACATTTAAGGCACTAAGCATATACAGAGAAATATAACATGCTTCAAAAGAAAAAAATCTATGTTGCTAACCTTCTGTGAAGTTGATCTGCTTGATGCTGCCAACCTCTCCATCACCTTCGATGAATTCAATACTTCTGATTGATGAAAACATGAGTTTGGGGCAGAGATTGTCGGAGTCAAGGATTAAGGCCTTGAACATCCTAGCTGGAGTCACTTTAGTCACGAATGTTTGCGCGATTTTGACTACAGCCATGCTTACTTTAACTTAAAAGTAGGACCAGAGAAATATGAAGGAGAATGAATGAGCTGGATGTGAAGATTTTTATGAGAAGGAAAGATGAAAACTACTTGTTTTCTGTTTATAAGCAGAAATTTTGATGGTGGCTGAGTCTTTGGTATAGAAGTCAATAGTCCTATATTCAAAGTCCTTGGGGTGTATAATTATAAAATACGGGGCCTCATAATTTTCAATGTTGACCTGTTAAACACATGCCGGAAAGTTCCTCTAAGAAATAGTACTGTATTAAATGGAACCAGGCCTTGTCCATTTTGTAGGGCTCCAATCTTTGGGAGGAAAACAAGGCCTATTTGGGTAAAAACATTAACATTATGAATGATATGATATTTATTAATCACGATTTTTAATATTTTTTTTATATATATTTTAAAAACAATAATTAAAACAAAATAAATAGCTTTGATATGTATTCTAAATGAGACTATATTTTAATTACTAGTTTGATGTGAATTACAAACCTTCACCAAAAGTAATTTCCTTGATGGTTCCAGCCCTTCGCCTCCTTAAAAAATTTGGACATTTTTAATAGCCTGAGGCAAGATCTTGGGGATGAGGTTGTCAGCATCAAGGACAAATGCCTTGAAAATCTTGGCGAGGGGATAGCCGCAGGGATCTCCATGTCATAAGTGACAACACCCATAGCTAAGAGTTAGAAAATTAATCAAACAAGAGAAATAAAATGTTAGAGAGGACAAAGTGACTTAGGGAAGTTTCAAACTGGGATGATGTGAGAGGACTGGACATATAGGTGCCTTTTATAGATTGAGGCCTAAGGTTTCTTTGTGTGAATAGAGTTTTTAAATCCCTTATTTTATTATTGAATTTCTCAGAAATGTGAAGTAATGCGTTGTATTTTTAGTAAAGAATTTGGTTGTTATCCAAATATTTTCAAGTACAAAAAACCATTCCAAATATTATTGACAAAATATGTATGAATCTAAATACCAAAATATTATACTCTAGTACTTATTAGCAAGCTAGAAAAATTTGATTAATTTTGGATAGTTATAAAAGTACTCTAGAGTCTAAAAGTTCTTGACTTCAATGCACATGTACTTGAGTATTTCATGGGGATAAAGTCTAAGTATAAATGGTTCATTTAACTTTCAATTTCAGATTGGGGAAAAGACAATAAGCTCAATTGATATATCATTTCAACAAAGGCTGCTGCACAGTTGGTCAAGAATATATCAAGATTGATTAGCAGCAACATGTATCCATTATTTTTTTTTTTCAAAAATATTAATGTGATGTTAATTTTTCACACCACTTCTCAAAATACTCCAACTCCATTATTCAAAAGCATGATTATTTAACATTTATTTTTCATGTCACACTTTTTAATTCACTATCAAAGATGAAAAGTATAAAAATCGTCTGAGCAGTTAGTCTTTTAGACCTTAACAATCTCTTTCATATAATAGGATACAAATGGGTCAAAAAATTCGTCCAGCCCTCCATTTTGTGAACTAAATTTTATTTTTCTTTCCCTTTAAAATCGTTTCAAAATATTTCAGATTGGAATTAATACAAAATCAAACCGAAATATATAAGATATCTTAACAGTATATTATTTCAACGATGGCTACGTTGCAGTTGGTCAATAATCAAGATTGAATAGCAGCAGCATGTATCCCTTTTCTTTCTTCAAAAATATTAATGTGATGTTAATTTTTCACACCACTTCTCAAAATATCACAACTCCATTAATCAAAGGCATGATTATTTAACATTTATCTTTCATGTCATATTCTTTAATTCAAGTATAGTACGTGTCCAAGATTATATATGATACTTCCAACTCACAATCATTCATTTTTATTTATAATTGACATTAATATATCTTTCTGATTTTCCATGATTTAATCTTAACTACATGATGTTCTTCTTCACAATATTCCTTCATTATTATGACATCTGCTTAGCCTGTATTAATTCATTTTAATTATTTCAAAGATGATAGCTTAATTTATAAATAATTAAAAAAGAATTGCCGAGCAGTTTGTTTCTAGTTTCGTTGACCATTCATCCAAGGTTGGTTAAGTGTTAAGCCGGCCCGTTCTTTATTAATGTAGATAAAAAGAACGTTCTTGCATTTTGGATGGGATTTTGAAGGAATAAAATCATAGCAATCTTTTCATAGTTCATTAACAAAGAGGAAGACAAAATTCAAGGTATAATTTGTAAATAATAAAAAAAATTAAAACTTGAGGAACAGTTATCTCAAAATATAAGGAAGAAAAAAAAAAGAATAACATAGTTTAACGAGATTATCAAAGAATGGAAGAGACTGAACATTTTAACTATACAACGATTTACAAATACCAGGATCCAAATATTCAAAAGTTTTGGCTACAAATATTGAAACATGAATCTTTATTAGACTTCATCTGCGTTTGACTTCCAAAATCAGACGTTCCACCCTCCATGTTAAAATCCAGCAATATATTGCTGGACTTAGTATCTTTGTGGATCACGTAATTTGTCCTTCCATCCACCTGGTCCTCAAGCTTTTAATGACGATAAACAAGTCCTTTTAGCTCTTTTATTGTTATTAGCACGTAAGATAAAACAATTTAACTACCTGATTATATTATTTAACCCTTGACTCCGTTTAATGGCAAGCTAATGTCACAAAACCATACAATTGATACCTCATAGAAAACGTAAAACTCTTGTAGTTAGGTAACATTAAAAAGCTCTCTAGCTAAGAGTATAACCTTATCCTACAAACCCAGGTGTAGAGAATTCTTGTTTTGAGTGTGGCAAGTGGTTAAAAGATTTAATAGAATAGTTAAATTGTTCTCTGGTAATAACAGTTTCAAGGTAAGAAGATTTGACATGTAACTTAATTTGACAAAATTGATAGCTGATAAATTTCTTTGTCGCAATTAAAAGTTCAAGGACCAATTTGATCGAACAAGTTAATTTTAAGATCAGTGGTATTATTTAGCCCTTCAAAAACAATTAAAAAAGAATAATCGGCTTAATTAATCAGAAAAATATTGGTATGTTTGAGTATTTAATTCGGCAATGATTTTTTTTACATCTCCTTTAACACCTATTTTTGACATTCTAAGATGGACCAATCAAAATGCAATAATGGGCTCGTTACAGTGATTTTTAAAAGGTAAAATGATAAGTTATAAAACTTCCACATGTATAACAATGTTATTATTGTACTGTCGGAGCATCAAAAACCCGTGTTGATATATCAATGCTGTATATTCAATTACATGTAGAGCTCACGCATGATTAATAAATATAAAATCTACCAACTAGTTGTGTAGGTATCATATCTGAAATCAATAGTTGAAGACGGAACATGAGTGTTCCCTATTAAATGGAGCTGAAGATAGCTTTGCATAAATGCTTTAGAATAAGATTCTCAAAAACCTCTTGGGTGTTCACAGAATATGTAAAATGAAGACTACAGTATGTATCCGACCAATGATTTACAAGTGAAAGGTTAATTATAATTTTTTTCATTATATTTATTAAAAATAATACAACATTTACTCTTTCTATGTTTTGAGAAATTATTTAAAAAAAATGAAAATCACACTAGAAGAAACTCTTATTAATGAGCCAACAAAGTAGGAGATGGCATCAAAACAACACGAGATATAGTATCTTAAGATTCAATAGCATCAATTGAACACACAGCTTAAGGATTGCCCTAAGACTCAACCATGGGGAAACCAAACAAAGCCATGGGAGTCCTCACAGGGCAGACAATCGTGAGCACACAAATGTTTCTCATTTATAGACTCTCTTACGGAAGTGGGCTGCCTAGCCAACTTTCTTAGGAGCCACCTTTTTTTTTTGGGGTCACAAATTAGAGGCCAACTTTGGGGCCAAATTAATGGTTGCCTATTTTAGGGGCCAAAATAGGGGTTGCCTAAATATCCACCAACCCATTTGATTTTGAAGCCTATATAAACCCTTTTGGCTCTCATTTGTAAAACACCAAGATTAGAGTGTTTAGAGAGAGCTTGAGAGAAAAGCCTAAGAGAAAAATATAATTGGGTGTGGGTTGTGAGTTGTAAGTGTTGTAAACACTTTGTATTTTTTCTCCCCTTCAGTAAAAACGATCTGCAGTACGTCCGGAGACGTAGGCACAACTGACCGAACTCCGTTATCAAATTTTGTGTGCGTGTTATTTTCGCTGTTATTTCGCATTCTCACTAATATGGTTTTATAGGGAAATCTGCGTAATTTCTCAACAACTGGTATCAGAGCATTTGGTGGTGAATTATTTTAGCTTTCTGTGAGGTTACTATTCACATGAATAGTGAATTTCATGAATAGTAAAATTTTGTCGGCGGTACCGGTCCATCAGCAATGGTTTTCTAATACACGGAGGTTAACAGAAATAGTCGAAAACGATCCAGAGAAAGTCAGATTCTAGTGGGAGCGATGGCCGCAGACGAAGGGAAAATGAAACTCGAGAAGTTCAATGGTGTAGATTTTGGGTTCTGGAAAATGTAGATAGAAGATTATTTGTATCAAAGAAATTTGTATCAACCTCTCTCTGAAAAAAAGCCAGAAACTATGAAGGATGAAGACTGGGCTCTTCTCGACAGACAAGCCCTCAGAGTTATCTGATTAACGTTATCCCGCAATGTTGTTTTCAACATAGCAAAGGAAAAGACCACGGCGAGTCTTATGGTGGCTCTCTCCAGTATGTATGAGAAGCCATCAGCCTCTAACAAAGTTCACTTGATGAGGCGGTTATTCAATTTGCGGATGACAGAAAGCGCATCGGTAGCTCAACATCTCAATGAACTCAATACAGTCACAACCCAATTGAGTTCAGTTGAAATTGAATTTGATGAAGAAGTACGAGCATTAATACTTTTGTCTTCTCTACCAAAAATTTGGAATGCTACTGTCACGGCTGTAAGTAGCTCATCAGGAAGCAATAAGTTGAAATTTGATGATGTTTGTGATCTGGTTCTCAGTGAAGAGATCCGACAGAGAGAGTCGGGTGAATCGTCAACCTCTTCAGTTTTGCATACAGAGTCAAGAGGAAGAAACTCAACCAGAGGGAATGGACGCGGCAGATCAAACTACTGAGGTAGATCAAAGGACAGGAGGTCCAAATCCAGGAATCCCAATAATTCCTATAGCTCGAAAAATCGTCGAGTGTTGGAACTGCGGGAAGACTGGGCACTATAAAAATCAGTGCAAGAGTGCACCCAAGGACCAAAAGGCAAAGGAAGAAGCAAATGTTACTTCCACCTCAGGAGAAGATGATGCGTTGATATGCTCTTTGGAGAGCAGTGAGGAGTCTTGGGTATTAGACTCTGAAGCATCATTCCACGCTACTTCGCAGAAAGAATTCTTCGAGAGGTATGTCCCCGGAAACCTTAGAAATGTATACCTTATTGATGATCAATCTTGTGCTATTATTGGTAAACAAGTAGTGAAGATTAAGTTGAACGAGTCTTTTTGGGAGCTGAAGGATGTCAGGTATATTCCCGACTTGAGAAAGAACTTAATCTTAGTAGAACAGTTGGCTAGTGAAGGCTATACTACGATCTTTCATGGTGATGACTGGAAGATTTCAAAGGGCGCAATGACGGTTGCTCAGGGCAAAAAGAGTAGTACTCTTTACATGACAGCAGGGGCGTGCTGTTCAATTGCAATTGCAGCAGGAAATGAAAATCCCAATATGTGGCACCAGAGACTTGACCATATGAGTGAGAAGAGGACGAAAATTATGCACTCGAAAGGGGAACTTTCAGGTCTGCAGTCAGTTAAGATAGACATGTGCGAAGATTGCATACTTGGAAAGCAGAAGAGGGTCAGCTTTCAGACAAGTGGCAAAATCCCAAAGAAAGAAAGACTAGAGCTCATTCACTTTGATGTTTGGGGACCAACGACCGTTTCATCCATTGGTGGGAAACACTACTTCGTGACTTTCATTGATGATCATTCTCGGAAGGTATGGGTTTACTTTCTAAAGCATAAGTCTGAAGTGTTTGAGGCTTTCAGGAGATGGAAAGCTATGGTTGAAAATGAGACAGATCTGAAGATTAAAAAGCTCATAACCAACAATGGTGGTGAATATGAAGACACCAGACTCAAGAAGTTTTGCTATGAGAACGGGATCAGAATGGAGAGAACCGTGCTGGGTACGCCTCAACACAATGGTGTAGCTGAGCATATGAACCGAACGTTGACAAAAAGATCCAGAAACATTCATATACAGTTAGGTCTACCGAAGCAGTTCTGGGCAGAAGTAGTCAGCACAACAGCTTACTTGATCAACTGAGGCCCATCGGTTCCATTGAAGCATAGAATACCAGATGAGTTATGGAGCGGAAAAGAGGTAAAACTATCACATCTAAAAGTTTTCGGTTGTGTAGTATATGTGCATATTAGTGATCAAGGCAGGAATAAGCTTGATCCTAAATCCAAGAAATGCACCTTCATCGGCTATGGTAAGGATGAGTTTGGCTACCGCATTTAGGATGACGAAAACAAGAAGGTGATCCGCAGCAGAGATGTGATTTTCAACGAAAGAGTGATGTACTAGGACAGGCATAAAACTGACACCAGTGACTCAAAACAGAGTGGGCCAGCATTTGCAGATGCAGATGATGTCCCAGATAGTCCCGTGACGGAGCCAATTGTAGCAAGTCCTCAACTAGATGAACTCGTTAGACAGAGCAGTGCGCAACAGTCCGACACACCGCAACCTCCTACTCTAGCTCCTGTATTGAGAAGGTCTTCTCGGCCTCATGTGCCTAACAGGAGATACATGAATTATTTGTTACTGACTGATGGAGGGGAGCCTGAATGCTATGATGAAGTTAGTCAGACTAGAGATGCTAGCGAGTGGGAACTTGCCATGATAGACGAGATGAATTCTTTAATCTCCAACCATA